>CM043700.1:109384899-109832399 GCA_023935145.1 Bretschneidera sinensis
GTCTAACGAGATTTCCATTTCAGGTAGAGCATATAATAAGAGAAGAGAATATGATGGCTGCTCAAGAGATTCTTGAGCTCTACTGTGAACTTATTTCTGTCCGCCTTCCGATTATTGAGACACAAAGGTTACTTCACAATTTCACTGTCCAATGTTTTCTGCTATCTTTCTGGAAATCTTTTTATATTCTTTTAGAGTCTAAATTCTCATTCTTAATTTGATAACTTTTTAAACTCGGTGGTGTGGATGTAGTAGGGTGAGTTTTGGATTCAGACAAGGTTAGGCTAGGCTGAAAGAATTGAGCTGAATACTGGAAAAGTTAGACCATCTGTATCTTTTTTGGTTAATTTGTACAAAATACAAATGGATTGCCGGTTAAGTGAAAGGATAGTTCCTCCAAATAATTAAAAATATCTACCTAGTGACAACAAAATTGTGCAAGTTTGAGGTTTTTGGACTTGGGCCAAACAATTAAGAGGTCTGTGTTGGGGGGGGTGGGGGGTGGGTAAGAGAAGGTGTACGTTTCTGTCATTTTTCACAACACCCTTCCTCCACCCCCACCCGTTCCAAACGAGAAAGGAAATGAAAAAAAATGTTGATATGACAAGTAGTTGGCATGCATGACTCTTAGAATATGCTGATATGGTTTTCTTGAGTATTACATTCAATGAGTACTACATTGCTGCAGTACCTTTTAAGGCGAAAAAGTACTGCATATGGTAAACATCTTGTTCTACTAATTATAAGTGCCCTGGTTTGACTCTTGAAAGTAGCTACTTCGTGAGAAAATATCAGATGTCTTATTCTGTTTACTGCTTCCGAGGACCCCTACTTTGCACAACAACTGGTTTGATGATCTATTATGATGGTGCTTTGCCTCAGAAGTTGTCTGATAGATGCAAAAATGTTCATTAGCTTTTGGTAACTGGGCACTGATAAGTGAAACTCAAGAGTAATATGTTGGGTGATGCATTAGATCTCCTCCATGTCTTATTTGATTTAGTTTTGAGGTTGTTATTACTATGTCAGGCCAGTGCCAGGTTTACCAGTAATACAAGCAGCAGAATTGTTTATAAATTGCACTTTAGAGTTTTTTTGTAGAGAAGCTGAGATCAATCAGTTAACATTGCCTTAATGAGCTCCACGCTAGTTCAGGGCATCTGTTCGTCTATGATTCTAACTCTGTGCCCAATGTTGATGGCTTCATTAGTAGCATGATATCCATGTGATTGTGCTTGATTTGTTTCCCTAAGATTTTGGATTTCTTAAACCCTTTATCCATATGGTTAATTAGTTATCTATGCTTTGAAGTTATTCACTCAATATTTCTGAATTCCAAACCATGAACTTTTTGTACAGGGAATGCCCTCTAGACTTGAAAGAAGCGATCTCTAGTGTGTGTTTTGCTGCACCCAGATGTGCTGATCTAACAGAGTTGCTGCAGGTTCAAATACTATTTGCTTCCAAATATGGGAAGGAATTTGTATCAGCTGCAACCGAGCTCATGCCAGACTGTGGTGTTAGCCGCCAGGTCTTATGGATTTTTATCTTATAGTTTGACTTTATTGCGTGGACGAATGCTTATGTATGTCTTTGCATGTTTTATTCTCTTGACATTCTTCATATAAATTATAACTGCAGTTAATAGAATTGCTATCAGTTCGTGCTCCTTCTCCTGAAGCAAAATTGAAGCTTCTAAAAGAAATTGCTGAAGGGCATGAGTTAGATTGGGATCCAGCTGCCACTGAAATTGAGTTTTCAAAACCGCATGAAGATTTATTGGTTAGTAATTGTTACACTGCTTTTAACGTTTTTCTCTTTTCCTGCCTTACACGTGCCCTCTCTTTGTCAGAACGGCCCAACACAATTTGCCAGTGGTTCTAAATTGCCACTACCCAAAGAGAAACATGATGAAACATTGTACACTGGCCCTGATCTAGCCCACAAGGAACAGCATGATTCGGATACAGGTTTTGACCCATTAGATTTTCCTGAAGTACCTAAAGTGTCGTTGCGGCCAAGTGCAAATGCCGCCTCAGAGCCAGTTGTTAGTGCACCTATGCCAGCTGTTACACACCCAGAAATTGATCATGAATCATCAAAACATGCTGGAGCTTCCGAATATATATCAATAGAGTCACACTTGGAATCTGAAGATGTGTTCCAAGAAAGATCGGTGTCTAATAAGGATGACATGCCTAATAACTTACTTGGTGTCAAGGAAGACAAACAGTTTCTGCCATTCATTTCTCCCCCATCAGTTACTTCTGGATCTTTATCTGCAAGACAGAGCAATTCACCAGCTGCTCTTGCAAGGACAAAAAGTAATGCCAATGTGGACTTGCAGGATGTTTTGGCTGCTGCTCAGGCTGCTGCTGAAAGTGCTGAGCGTGCAGCAGCTGCAGCTCGCTCAGCAGCTAGTCTTGCACAGGTCAGAATTGCTGAACTTACTAAGAAAAAGAATGACCCCCCTGAGAATACCTTTGAGAACCTGTTTCATACAGATGTTCCTGAACAATCAGCTAGTACAGAAAAGCCACATTTCGATCACCAGAACTCTTTAGGTGATCAGGATGATGTTCCATATTCTCCGGCTTCCTGTAGAATTCATGAAGACCATCTGGGATCAGAGTTGCCAGATCTTACTTCACTTGAAAAACTCAAACTAAGTTCTGATTCTCCCATCTCCAGTGAGCATCTTAGTGAACAAGAATCGTCCACTCATCACCAGCCACATAGATTGACTTCCATGGATGATGACTCATACTTCTCATATCCAAATTTGTTTACTTCAGAGAATTCTAATGTTGGATCTGGTGCTCATTCTTTTGCAGACAATTCTCGATCCACCCATGATCTTTAACTCATTTTAGGCTTTGTTCATCTCATTCTCAGATCTTTCTGGTAAGTGGATCTGATGTTGTAAGAGTTTTGTGATGTGTGTTCAATCTTTATTTAGTACATAAAGCAATGACGCTATTAGATGTTTTACCAGTATGATCTGTACACTGTGGTGCTTTGGTATTATGAATTAGTATGAGAAATTTTCAGTTGCTTCCGTAGTTGGTAAACCATTTCAGAAGGAAGATATCTACAAAAATCATAACTTATTGTTGGAAATAAATTTTACTATTTCTTTTTCTTTTCTTATTTATATAATTAATTTTCAGTCAAATGCTGGGTGATTTTGCAAGTTTGGAACGGGATTGAGTGTAGCATGATGCTGTTAAAAGGATATATATTGTAAATCATTTATTTTACAAGAATACTTTTATTTTAATATTTCTTCATTAGATCAAGTATATTTTTTATTTTCTAATAAAATTAGGGTTTAATTTCATTTTTCTCACCAAAAATTATCGTTCCCTAATAATTATTACACTGAGAAAAGTTCACCGCTTGTAGGGAAAAAAGTAAAAAATCCATAAAGCAAAAGAGCAAAAGTAAAATAAAACATTCTTAATGCGATGCATATATTAGTGAGAGGGAGAGAGAGAGAGAGGGAGTAATGATAGTTGGAGACCCATGCATAAAATAGTGTTATTATGGTTTAGTTTATAGTAAAATAATAATAAAATTATGGATAAATTACGGTTAGTTAATTCTTAATTACATTTACATAATTTAGTTTTTAAATTATACATTTACTTACATGTTGTTAGCGTTCTATTAATGGTCTGTTAGTCAATTGTTTAAAATCTAGTCAAACTTTATGCCAATTCAACAAAACTAATTGGAAACTTGACTTTATTTTTAATAATTTCAAAATACAGTCAATGCTTGGATACTACTTGGGTAAAAAATTTGATTGGATTATGAAATTATTAAGAGTAAAGTCGGGTTTTCAATAATTTTTGATGAGTTGACAAAAAGTTTGATTATAGTTTGAACAATTGATTAGCGAAAAGTTTAACGGAAAGCAAACAAGAAGTAGTCAAGTATATATTTTAAAACTTAGGTGAAGTAACTGTAATCATGGACTAATCTTATTTAGGTTAATGTAGTTTACTTTAAAATTATGAGCTGTTTAGTGTTTGGCAATAAATTTTTAAAATAAATTCAAATTCATTTAAAAAATATATATTTCAACTATTTTAAAACTGTTTTTTTAAATATTTGATTTAATTCCTATTTATAAAAAAATATAATCATTTTATAAACTCCACCAAACATATTCCATTTTATAAACTAAGTAGGATTTCAAGATAGGTTGGCATTGTAATTTTGTAAAGAACCACAACATTCCTTTTCCTTTATTGTGATCCAAACATATTCATCTAAATTTGGCACCCGCATAATGAATTTTGGTAAGCCATATTCATTTCTGAAAACACTAATTCAAAGATTATTTATTTTGTTTATGCTGGGACGGAAGCTACTGAGAAGTTAGAGTGGTTTGTTTTATCCACAAGTTTTTCGATTATCTTCAAGTAAAAACAGAAAATAGAAGACAAGGTGAAAAAACATACTTGAACTTTATTTTTTTCATAGTCAAATGCCCATATCGGATCGAGCCAATTGGAATTTATGATTTTTACTAGGATTCTATGTTTCAATTCTTAATTTTAAAAAGATTAAGTATTTTATGCTTTCATTTCCTTATAAACAAATTTTTATATCAAACAGAAAATGTTTTTGATATTGTTTAGGAGTTGTTTAAATATAATTTAAATCACTAAAATTAAATTTTTTTAGAACTTTTAATTCTAAAAGCTTTAAGATTTAATGATTTAAATTGAATTAAGAAAATCACCTTTATGTTTGTCCAATTACATAAAAGTTGTCCTTTGTTCAAATTACTTGGTTAAGATACTGCCATACAATGTTTAATTAACAAAATCGTATATTCTTGTTAACGGTGGAGATTTGCTTCAAGAAGCTTTGGCTCAATAACAAAAAAATCAAAGCTCCAAAAACACATTATTTTAAGTTCAATTCTCATGGAGGTATGAATTATTTATTCAATTATGTATTCATTATTTCTTTATTTAAGTGGATATCATACCAATATTATGGAGCTTATAGTGTGATTTATAATATAATAATATTTAAAAACAATTTATGATTTATAAAATGAGTTTTAAAACAATTTATAGTTGTTTCTTACATAAATTCAGTTTTTAAAAATAAAAAGCATCACAAAAACCATTTGATAAGTCTCTTGTTTTGGATTCTACAAACCACAGTAGGCATATTTCTTTTCTAATAACGCATGCATACAAGGCATTTATAAGCATCCAGCGAACAACCACGACCAGCTGATACCGTCCTACCGCACTATCATTTTCATTTATTCAGCACCTCACATCCAATCTTATAATTTATAACCCCCCACCCCAAAAACACAAAAAACTAGGGAAAAACTTACAAAGGTTGCGGAAAGATTGATGCACCACCTGCCCCTCTCCAATGTCAAAACCTGAATAGATCGGAAATTAAATTTGTATAAACATGCAGTTAACAATTGATTGAGCTGCCACAGTTGCTTATATTAAAAACATCATGGCTGTGTCAAACTGCAGCAGAAGATACAAATTGCACCTCAACAAAGCAACTCATATGCACAAATGTAATGAATACAATGCAGGAAGCGGCTTACAGGAGATGTAAATGAGAATATGGTTAAAAAGGATAAAAAAATAAAGATAAAAATAATAAGTAGTATATCTTTCCTCTCTTTACTGTAGCTGTGCCAGGGTCACCTTGGACCAGACAACTCAACTGCATGCAGATTTTCTGTTGAGTCAACAATCCAATCAGAATTTGGATGAGGGGCAAGTTCCACCTCTTGGCGGAGAACTTCGACCTTTTGCCACTCATCCCACCTCTCTGCCAAGCCATCACCTTCGAGCATTCTAACTACTTCTGACATCTTGGGGCGATCCATTGGGGATCCTTGGGTGCAGAGCAATGCAACCTGGATTAGTTGCTCTACCTCAGCTTCTACATAATTGTTCTGGAGGTCAGGGTCAACTAGCATTTCTAACTTCTTCTCCTTCAAAAGTCCTTTCACCTGAGAATATGTTCAGTTGCATCAGATCCTAGGAGATTTAATTGGCATTGTACACGAGAAACCCCCAAAGGCTGAACTTGATTAAATGTAAGGACTTCAAAAAGTCTGAAAAAGACATCATGGGTAAAGACTCCTTCAAGCAAAGAAAAAATAAGTCATTGATATAACAAAGCAATCACCTAGAGAGTACGAGCTAATAAAGATAGAGCAGACTAGGGCTATGAAATGTCATTTTATCAAATGGCAGTTACATTAAAAGATTCAAAACTTTGGAGGCCTAGTTAGCCATTCGTCAACATATCAAGATTTGCAAATAAAGTTTCCAGCTAATAAACATGATCCATATCGCCAGACTCAGAAAATTCTCCCAAAGTACCATACACAACCTCAAATTTTTGTGTCGCACTAATCTTTTGTTAGCAAATGAAATGAAGAAACAATACAATGACCCTACTGCTCCAGTTGAATCCTCTTGAAAAGATGAAATGACTGGCAATTCATGTTCAGCTGACTGAAGTTGCACCATCTGATGTGAACTGACTAGACTAGATCTTGTTTGTCTATGTTAAATCATTGGCAGGTTACATATAGCTAGGAAAATACTGCTTTGCCAAATACCCCTCCAAACATATTAAACCTCTATGACTCAACATAATTTAAATGCAGAATCAGATACACTTTAGGTTACTATTGCATAGTAGTTTTGTTACCTCATGACATGAAATTGCCAAAGAAAATCATCAAACATTTGCACTCAGGGGAGGGGGGGAAGGAAGAGGAAGAGTATGCATGTACCCAATCAAGTAACATGACATCATCATCGTTTGCAAGCCTTGCAAGATCAAACGCCCTTTGTCCGGTGATTAGCTCCAGGAGCATGATTCCATACCCAAAAACATCAGTTTTCTCTGAAGATTTTCCAGTAGATAGATACTCTGGAGCTATATGCCCAATTGTGCCTCGTACAGCAGTAGTTACATGGGTATCCTTGTAGTCCATAAGTTTAGCTAATCCGAAATCCCCAACAACAGCCTCAAATTCCTCATCCAACAAAATGTTTGCAGCTTTCACATCACGATGAATGATCTTTGGGTCACAGTGGTCATGCAAATAAGAAAGACCCCTAGCAGATCCTAAAGCAATTCGCTTTCGTGTTGGCCAATCAAGTGGAGGTTGTGATGGAGCGCGTTCTACAAGAATGCGATAATAAAATCAGGACCAGAAGGAAAGCATGGTTATATACTAAAAGGTAATGACAGGCACACATATTGCAACTAACGAGAAAACAGAAACAGTTGGTAAGAAAGAAGTGAAAAAAGTCATCTGTCTGCCAAAAAGAACAGAATGAGGTTCACCTCTTAAACATGATGCAACACTTCCATTAGCCATGAAGGGATAAACAAGTAATCTCTCAGTTGGTGTCATACAAAACCCACGCAACCTGAGGAGATTCCGATGCACAGCCATGCTTATCATTTCTACTTCTGTTTGAAACTGCAGCTCCCCACCAGGTGTGCGCTCTTCTTTCAGTCTTTTGACAGCTACCAGTGAACCATCAGCTAGTCGTCCTTTATAAACCTTACCAAATCCACCTCTACCCAATATGTTTTTGTTGCTAAAACTATCTGTTGCAACTTGCAATTCTCGCAGTGAAAACCTCTTAAGCTGCCCCAGATGGACTTCTGGATCTTCTTCAGCTGCAAAGGGTTGTAAACATGTAATAATTTTATCTGTCATACAAGCTTGAATTCACTGATATTTTAGGTTATAACACTAACCAGGTACATCGAAGAAAAATTCTTGAGGTTTCCTCCTACGCCACCATGCAAAAGCTATTGCAGGGGCAGCAAACAACAAGGCAGCACCAGCAGCAACTCCTCCAGCAATTGCTCCAGTGACACTATTCCCACCTGAAGTTTGACGTAATTGAAGAATTAGAAGACTACAGTACACTTTCCATATCCTTTGAGAACCACTATTAACATTACACAAACGCCATAGCATTAACAGAGAAAGAGATTTTGACTGATAAAAAATAGCAAGCCTAAGACAAACGAATGCTCGTGAATCTAATTTAATCTTATTTAAAATTCAATAAGATGATGCACTTCATCCCAACTTTTGGAAATATTCGTCAGTCAAGAAAACAACAAAATTGCCCTTGCAAAATGAGATGTAGCTGCCTCTGTAGATAGAAGATGGAGCCAATGCTTCCAGCTTATCAGCTATATGCATGCCCAGGAAAATTGAAAGAAATAAAAAGCAAAATGTAATGATGGTTGGATCATAAAGATGATGTAGATGGGACCAAAAAGTTCATCATAAGGGCAGGAAAAAAAAAGAATGTCAATTAAATTCACACATAGAAAGCATACAAATCCAGGCCAAATAAAAACACAACCAGGACCACTAATGCCACAGGTTGAGATATGCTACTAAGAGTAAAGATAGTACCATAGAAAATCTACTAGTTCCTTTCATTTAGAAAATTCTACAAGTTCAAAATAAGACAAATAGTAGGATTACCAGGAGAAGAAATTGGGGGTGGTGGGACAAATGGTGGAGGAGGAGAAAATGGAGGAGATCCTGGGCAGGGGTGCCCAGTAACTGGGCCACATAGATCCAAGTTGTTAGCAAAACTGCAGATGAGAAATTAAACAATTACACTTAGCATTCAGAAGCAGTAAGTCACCAGAATATAAATGACATCATAAGGAAAAAAACCTAATGGGAGTGAAGAGTGAAAAGGAGCCATTATCTGGAACCACTCCAGAGAGACGGTTGTTTGATAGATCCCTGCATTCCACAATGCAATGTGAGAATAATTATTTTTACTGTCAAACTGATGCCTGAGAGAGAGAGAGAGAGAGGTCTTCATGAAAAAAATAGTGAAATGAACTCAGTACTCACAATACTTGAAGGGATGAGATATTAGTCAATGACATCGGAATCGGACCCGTCAGGCTGTTGTTGTTAAGCCGACTATCCTTACACACATTTCAAGAACAAAAGATGTTTAGAATTAAACTCAATCAAGAGACATTACTTTTAAGCAAAATTTACAGATGAAGTACTACATATGATGACATATAATCGAAACCCTAACTTTAAATATTACATATAAAGGATTATTTCCTTTATTACATAATTTATTAATTAGTTATGTATAAAAGGCTGATAGTTCTTTCAGTTTATTCTAAAAAGTGTGTTGTACAGTTTCAAATAAATACATGATTCATAAAATAAAGAACTGTATCTTGAAATGATTAGAAATTTGACATCTATACACTAAACATTGAAAACGAACAAGTCAAGTGCAAAGTAAATAGACTTACAGAAACCGCAATTTTGATAGCTTGCCTAATGAGTCTGGAATGGGACCCGTAAAACTGTTCAAGTAAAGATCTAAGCTCACCAAGTTTGTCAGATTCCCAAGATCACTAGGAACTGGTCCACTTATATTGTTACTATATAGTTCCCTGTCACAAAAAAAGCAGGTGAATAATTTGTGCAAGAGAAGTTCAAAACAACAAAAAGAAATGTGCAAGACTGGCATTTACTTCAATGAACACATTCCATGCCAAACTCAAAAAATTCTCAAAGGATATTTTTGGGAAACATATACCGTGATCTAAAACTAAAGCACCTCTCTGTCATCTGCTCATGGGAAAACATCTATACTCCAACAAAATTTATGGTTGAACAAAATTTTACCACCATTTTCACATGGCACTTGGGGCTGCATAGGTTGTTGAACAATGTCTAATCCAATCGCCAAACAGCCCACAATAATGAACACCTCAAGAAAAGGACAATACAGGATGAATATGTTGGTAACCATATATCATCCATCTTCGTGATGCAGATTATTGTCAGAATCTTTATAAACCAGAACAGACCATGGTTCAAACTTTTGGCATATGAATTTG
The DNA here is from genome assembly GCA_023935145.1 of Bretschneidera sinensis. NCBI lineage: Eukaryota > Viridiplantae > Streptophyta > Magnoliopsida > Brassicales > Akaniaceae > Bretschneidera > Bretschneidera sinensis. The sequence goes on from CM043700.1 coordinate 109,394,842, forward strand.
ACATTTTCTTCCTGCTTTGACAATTTTATCATTTTAAGAACACATTTAATTTAATTGGCTGAAGCTGCAAACCATGTTTTCAAAGGCAAAAAGTGAGGTATTTTAGTCCTTTTTGAGTCGAGTCATAAGCCTAGACAGCCTTGAGGCGTCAAGGCATAAGCCTTTGGGGTAATAATTTTTTAATGTAAGAAATTTCAAAATAATTAACTAAAACTAATAACTAAAGAAAAATTTATTCTGATAAATCAAAACAAGGGAATTTTTTCCCAAATAAAACTGAATAATATACTGATATAAAAGGATAAGTCAACTATATCACTTTTAATAAAATAAAATTTATTATATAATAAATCTAAATAAATATTTCAGAGGTACTTATTAAATCAAGCCCTGCAAGTTTAGTAACTTTAATACACTTAATTATTTATATTAATTTTTTAAGTATTACTTTACATTAATTTTGATAACGTTATCCCACTAAATCTTAAGAATTTTACTATTATGCCCTCACTTGTTCTTTATTTAAATAATTACATCCCACTAAACCTTAATAATCACACTATTACGCCTTACGCCCTTAAAATTCACGCACTTACGGAATCTTAATTCTTCTTGCCTCGAGGCTTGCTGTGTGCTGCGAGACTGCATTTTAAAATGTTTTTTTTATAAGTACTGCCTTTTAAAACATCAGCTGCAGGTGACAGGCTGTCTTTTGAAACTTTCTCAGACTACGACATAAACTTCAGATCTTGCAGAAAAGATGCATGAAAATTGTCACTGCTTCAGTGCATGTATGAAGATTGAAAAAGACACCATTTCACTCATCATAAGACATTTTAATCCAAAGATGACTTAACCTGCCCAAGTTCAAGACAAATGAACACGTTCTGGCTGAAATTCCTGTGGAAAAATATTAGTTTCAGGAGCCAGAAGCTGACTGTTACTTGATAAGGCCAGAGTTAGAGTAATTTTTAACTCTGATGTTTGAAGGCTTGGGCTCTGTTTATTTCAATGTAGAATCTTTACTGAAAACAGTTTTCATGAAGACACAACATTCTCCGTATGTTTGGAAAGGCTCAAAATATATAACATCAACGCCAACTAATATTATGAATAAAGGTACATAAATTATTTTGCAACGTCATCCTCCACACATGGGAAGAGTGTCAAACTGCTATTTGTCAGCACTTGCCTCTCAACCCGTGAAACTCTCTCTAACCAGTGCCATTTCATATGTCAATTTTCTGAACCGCATCCTTTTGAGAATCCAGTGAAGATCTACTACACTGATACCACCACAATTACAAAAGCAACACCAAGAATCATTCTAGTTCAAGAATACTATCTTGCATTCTAAAGAAAGGTTTCATCTGATTCAATATTGCAAATTTCATAGTTAGCCTCCTTTCATATATGAAACACAATATAACCTATTTGACTAAATTAGATCAACATGAAACAGATCTACACTATTATGCACTGATCTATGACATCCTATTTTGCATTTATTTCTTTCATTTTGGAAAAAAAAATAACGAAACTTCAGTAAAATTTTAACAAAGAGAGTTTTACAGATCTCAGATTTTGACCATGTTTCCCTAAGCTTGTAGTTTGCAAGTTATATAGGAATTACAAGTTTATCCTTTACGTTAGGACCTCCCAACCAGTTACAAGGAAAGAATATAAACAAGAAAATAAAAAATAAAAGAGGAGAAGATAGAAGAAGCAATGCTTGGGTCTTTCATTTCTTTACACATAAGGCCCCTCACAAGCTTTCTTGTAAAATACATGCATGTTGGCTCTCTCAAGATCACGTCCTTAAGCGGGAAAAGGTGTAGGGCAAAGCCAGCATTCCTCTCCCTTGGCAAAATGAACCAAACAGGAACATAAATTAATCAAGTTCTCCCTCTTTCTGTGGTCCCCATACCAAATGGCAAAGTGAACTATTTTTCTTTTCAGTCATAACTTTTGATACCATTCAGATTTTCAACCTAAATGGGTTGGCACGATTATTTATACATAATTCCAAACCACCTATAGACTAGCTCACTAACAAAGCTTATTCACTCAGCATAGCAATATTTGTTTCCTTTTTACACATCCAAACTATTTAATCAATTCCTTTACATCTAGAAAAATGTAGCACATCCTGTACACAGCCAGGAAGGAATACCACTGGCAATTGGATATTCAAAGCTTATAACAAGATGAACAATAATGCAATGCACCAACACTGAATCATCTTAAAGACAAAAACAGATGAACAATTTTAAACGGAAAGCACGACTCACAAGTACTGCAAATTCTTAAGCAGGCCAAGCTGTGGTACTAATTGACCAGACAAAGCTGCATTTCCTAGATCACTGAAATCACATCAAGAAAAAAGGTCATACAAGGTTTCCTTTGCAAGCTCAGTTATAAAAGAACTCCAAAATTAAATCATGAACATAAGTGACTGTAGAAGCTTACACTCTTATAACACTATTATCATTGTTGCATGTAACATGAAACCATGTGCAGGGATTGACAAGGGTAGGGTCCCAACTTTGCAATACATTGTTCGGATCATTTAAGTTGGTCCTTAGGCTATGTAGTGCATCACCTGTTTTAATATGCAGACAAAGACAATTGAGTCAGGGGTGAACATTAACAACACCACGCTTGTAAAGACTGCTATTACAGACCCAAACCCAGAGACAATGGTAATCTTCAATTTACAAAAACTATAAAGCCATTAAACCCACAGAATAGTTGAAGCAATCAAAATATTTGGTACTAAAAAGGTTTGGAACACTTGCCAATTTTATAGTAACTCATGCTCAATGTAAATACATGTTCCCAATAAGTAGATATGAATGGATAGCACTTGATTAACTGAGTACAGCAAGTAAGAAACAGTTCAAAATGCGGAACACAGTTATTTCTCTCGCAGTACCATCCACTAATCACCTAAGCATATTGAAACTAAAAACTACCGCAAAACATAAAGTCATCATCGCAGAATTTGATAAAGGTATTCTCCGAAAAGAGGAGATTGTCTCAATGAAATAGTCTCAAAGAACCCATAAAGTTCATTGCGAGAGAAATCATTGGTGGTACAACTGTTAAGATGTTTTACTGTACTAAAAGATCAATTCCCATCTCAACCAAATTAGGGATTCTCAATATAAACGCAAAATTGCAAAGACATTGAGAGGAAAACAATGCCAGATTTAAACCTTCAAAAGGAAAGGGAAAAAATCCAATAATCACCTTAAAAACCCCACACTCATTTCTCACTATCAACCAGAAACAAACATTAAATACACATTTCCACAAATCAACACATAATATTGAAACAAAGATCAAACTCTCAAAAGTATTGACAAAAAACAGAAATGAAATGCGAGAAACAAACACTATCATTTACACATACACAAGTACACACCTTCCATGTTAGCAGAGACAAGCCATAACGGATGCACCAGTAAGATCAACAAGACCAAACCAAAAGCCCCAATTTTTGTCTTCATGTCTGACACACACTACACTGTCAGCTTCTACTCAATTTCTTCAGATCCAAGCAACAAGCCCCACCCCAACATCACCATAACCAAAACCACCAAAACCCTAGCTCTCAAATCCCACCATTATCGCCCTAAAATCACCTCAATCAAATCCCTGATCTCTCATTAATAACACGCAAAAGCGAAGAAAAGTAATAGCGCACACCAAAAAAAAGGCAACAAGAACAAAATCAGGGAATGAATTTTTGTTTTTTCAAAACATTTTTCTTTTATACACTGCTAAGAGTTTGTAGCTCTTTGGCAACAAAAAATTACTTTCCTTTTCGTGTGTACTCGTATAACAGCTTTCTCTTTCTTAAACAGAGAGTATGTGTGAGAGGGAGAGATTATTATTGTCTATCCATCCTTCTCTTTTTCTTTCGCTTTTTGAGTGAGGCGTGCAGTGAGAGAGAGGTGTGAGAGCTGCCCGAACGGTGCTGACCGCTGCCCAAACGCAGTCAAAACGCCTTCGCGCTATATCGTGGAAAGTGACGTGAGTAGGTTTGGGAGCAATTGGGCAAAGCCCCCGTTTTTGGTCAAAATGTTGTGGAGGCCCACCTACTTGCCATGTCAGATTCGGTCCAAATTGAAATTTTATGTACCTAAAATATTACTATAAAATCATTAATGTACTCGTGCACCCGTTGTCTTTGATGCATAAGTTACATATTGTCGTGATGTTATGATTATAATAAACTAGTTATCATGAGGTGTACGTGACAAATATTAGATGATTTTTTTATTTTTATTTTTTAAATATAATTAAAAGTAATATATTAATAATATTATTTGATTTCAATTAGATGTAAGTAAAAATTCTATCTCTAATAGCCTGATGACATCTGATATAGGGCATAAAAGTAATTCTATTACAAAGCTGTTATCACTACAAGGTCGTTATTGCCAGTTGTCCTCCCATTCGCCAAGGCATTACAACACCTGATAACAATTGGCAGAGGGCATGAAAGTAATTCTATCACGAGGTTATCATTACCACGAGGTCGTTATGGCCAGCTGTCCTCACACACGCCCAGGTATAACAACCCTCGCGTCGTCTTCCTCTACAAAAGAATGATTGCGAATAAGCAACTCGATTCCTCCACAAGATTATAAATAAAGTTCTCAAGGTACGCACAATGACAAACTCCCATTTTTCCTCATTCCTTACATACTAGCTCTCTCTATCTTTATTTCTCCTCCAACAATACAAAAACTAACAAAAGTATCGGAGGGTCTTTGGAGGCACCATCCCCTTTCTTCTGATGACTTTTTAGATCACCCATTTATGTTTATCGTGTGCAGATTCAGTATCCATAACTCTTCCTCCATCAAACCGGTTTTTGGCATCAACAAATTGGCACTGTCCGTGGGAATCCACAATCTCTCGTTGTCCAGTAGAAGCGAAGAAATCTTCAAAAAACTCATCTGTTGTCGTGCCACCTAGAAATACCGGCAAGGGAATTGCTGGAGCCAGTGCTGCACTTACTCAAACCAGCACTCACAGCCAGCAGTCTAGTTCGAGGTTCCCTATAGTATCTGAGCACATTGCCCCTGACCACGACCCACTTGTTTTTCCGGGAATACAGCGTCCCCATTTGGAATTAACAGAGATGGATCATCTGGAAAATCTTAGGGAGCTTGCCTTAGTACATCCCGCCATCCTAATGATCCAAGCGCAATTTTTAGAGCTCTCTCGTCTGGTGACAGATCTTACTGCAGAAGTTTGAGGAGGGTGCAGACAGCCCTCGTTTCCGTCTCCTCGCTATGCTTCTAGGCAAACCAGTCATCCCGGCAATGGGCGCTCCGTCGACAATCATTCCACTGCAGATTCTTCATTACCTCACGCAAACAGATTTAGGGGAGGTTCTTCTTCCAGAAATAATTTCTACCTAGACAAACAAATCAAAGAAATGGAAGAGATGATCAACGAAACTTTCAAAATTCAGAGCAATAACATCCTAGATGAGCTCAACATCCAGGATTCGCCGTTCAGTCAAGAAGTTCTCAAAGCTCCAATCTCGCCAAATTTCAGGATGCCACTTATCAAGCCTTATGACGGTTCGACGGATCCCCTGGATCACCTGCAGCTCTACAAGACCACTATAATGTTACACTAGCACTCTGATCCTATCATGTGTCAAGCCTTCCCCTTAACACTTGAAAGGCCGTCAGTACGTGGTATTCTAGATTAAAGCCGGGAAGCATCAACACCTTCAAGGAGCTTAGCTATGCCTTTGTCTCACACCTCCTCAGTAGCAAAGGACCCAGGAAAACCTTAAAAAATATTTTCAATATCATTCAACATTGAGGGGAAAAACTTTGAGCATATATCTTGAGGTTTAATGCTGCTGCCTAGGAAATTCCAGACTTCGACCCCAATGTATAGATACTGGCGTTAAAAAACGGGTTAAGGTTTGGGATCTTCAGCTCTAAGCTCATCAGGCGATCACCTAAAGATATGAATGAGATCTTGGCCCGGGATGAGAAATACATGCTCGTTAAGGATGATCAAGCCTTTCGAAAGGAAAGAGAAAGGGAAACAAAGAAGAAGAGAAAAGACACTGGCGATTCTCGAGGTGGTGAGACAAAAAAACCTTATCACGAGAGCAGATCTAAAACTGCCACTAGTTTTGAAAGCTTTACTCCACTCAACGCCTCTAGGACCAATATCCTGATGCAAGTCTAGGATAGAGAAATCCTTCGATGGCCTCCGAAGTCGCTCTATTCTAGGAGAAATCAAAGCAAATGGTGTCGATTCCATAAAAATCACGAACATGACACCGAGGAGTGTTATGCCCTTAAACAACAGATTGAGTCCCTTATCAATCGAGGGTACTTGAAAGAGTTTACTGGACCACAGCGAGAAAAAACACCTGATGACCGACCCAGAAAAAGCTTCAGACATCCCTCTGGTCAAAACTATTGAGCCCCTAGAAGGAGTTAAAAGCCAAACCAGGAAGAACCTGATCAAAAGAACCAAGATGTCAGAGTCACTAGAGTTATCAAAACGATCTGTGGTGGACCAGCAGCTAGAGGCAACTCTGGACAAACCAGGAAAGCGTAAGTGGGCCTTATATACCCTTTCAATTTAAGTCACTTCTTCCATATGTGATTGTAATGACCCATCCCGGGTTGGCCACCCCCGAAACGGTGTCATCACATTTTGATAATCTCAACACGACACATATATGCAACAACGAAGTATAAATAACACCAAAAGAAATTTTACATTAATCTGGTCGTTAAATATTCTATACAACATAAAAATGCATGAATATTTACAAATAAAATTTTCATTTTATTATCTCATTAGTCTGAGGATGTTGACACGCACGTGGCTTATAGAAAATGATTTCTTCTGAACTTCAACTCACCAAGCTATTTGTCAGACCTAATACCTGAAAATCATTGTACAATGAGGGGTGAGCTTCACAAGCTTAGTGAATTAAATTTACTAAAAGTACTCATTTGTATAAACAATCTTTTAATATTTAAATCAATTTATATTTCCTACACTTGATACTAGCACTCTACTATCACTCCACATATCATAATATCCATTCTCTATCAATCTCTTCCTCTTATTTATTGGTTCACCTAAAGACTATCAATTATCTCATGATTTCCTCGTAAGGAGGTTCACATCATAAAATCTACCATTTAGATTGTTCTTCTCACTATAACAATAACACACCACACCTCAGCATTTCAATAATCTCATCACCATAACTGTCTCTTTCTGTGAAACTCAACCATCACTAATTATATTCACAATAATACACCACACTGTCTCTTTCTGTGAGACTCCACCATCATTAATTATATTCACAATTTATACATCACACATCAGTATTTCAATAATGCAAACAATAATTAAAATATAGGCAATGCAATGAATGCATATGACGGGAACGTCTTCCCACCTGTCAACAGGTTGTTATTATCTTAGACCGGCCCCTTCCCGGTTCTTTACTTTGCAACTTGTCTCGGTTGCCACAGAATTTTCTCAGCATATACCAGCTGGCACAGTGTCCCTTTTATTTTCAGCACATACTGGCTATCATTGTTTTTCAATTAGACTAGCTGCCTTTCCGGTTCTTTTCTTTTTATTTAATGCATATGCATGTGAACAATGATATGAAACATGCATCTGAACAGTAATATAAAACAACATAAATTCAACACCCTTAAATCGACTATCCTCATTATTCTCAAATTTATATAACAAAAATTCCACTAAATTCCTCTCATCCCAAATCACATCAATCATCCTTTAAAGCTTGCCAAGATCCACTAAATTTCATCCCAAATCATATCAAATCATCCCGATTTTTATCAAATTATATAAAATTCCACTAAATCCCTTTTATTCTAAAATCACCTCAAACCATCTATTAAAGCTTGTTAAGATCCACAAAAATTCATCTCCTCAAAATTCGTATAAAAACATCAATATAACTCATCAAAAATTTCACTTATCGTTTTCTTATTAAATTAAATTATTATCCCTAAAAATATTATTTCTCTCCTAATAATTTTCTACATGTTCAAAATTCATATCATAAATATCAACCAAATCTTTATCTATCACCACAACATAAGCTAAAAATTTATTTCAATATTATCACTAAATTTTTCATTTTTATTTAGACTACATAAAGTAAATCCAACTCACCATGTAACTCTTAAAGCTACCCATGGATCACCTCCTTGCCTTTTCTGCTTCTCTCAGAAATTCCCCCCGTTTGTAGATCGTCAACACCTGACATCATATTTATATAAATTTTCTAATTTATCATTCAATTTGATATAAACCACACACTTTGAAAATTCTCACTTTAAATTCAGGGAAACTTCATAAATGTCAGAAATTCAAAAATAACCACTATGATATTGCCTTCTGCTTTTCTGATAGTTATTCTTGATTTTCTATGAAATTCCGCAAAAAACTCCTTCAAATTTTTGCTCTTTCAACTTCTTTTTGAATCTCCAAGTGTTTTGAGAAAATAAGAAATAGAAAGAAACTGAACAAAATCGTTCAGTATACAACTTATACATATATATATATATGCAAAGTTTGCTTCAGCCGCCCCATCTACCAAATTTTCAACCTTTTAAAAGGCCTCCACGTTTGAAACGTGGAGAACCATCTCCCCCACACCAATTTACTTGGCAGCAGGTGCTGCCACCTTTCTTTGACTCTTTTTTTTAGAAAAAAAAAATTTTAATTTATTTTTTTCTTTTATTTCCTTTTCTTGCTTTTGGACGTTCAGGTCCAAAGTTTTTTTTTTTACTTCGTTTCTTTTAATGATGTCCACGTCCCAATTTTTTTTTCTTCAAAAGAATTATTTTATTCAACGCTTAGTCTTTCGTGTAACTATATTATTTTAATTTCATGCCAAATTTATTAAATTACTTATTTAACCTTACTTTACGAAAACGGGTATTACAAATCTACCCACCTTACAAAAATTTCGTCCCCGAAATTTCCTTATCTAACGCTAGAAACAAATGTGAATAATATTTATTCATACTTGTCTTACACTTTCATGTAATCTCTTCAACATCCTTATTCCGCCACAGAACTTAAACATTATTTATTACATAAGACTTGTTCTTTTTGTCTAAAATCCTCATACTAGTATAAAAACCCAAACTTTCTGAATTTCCATAGCTTAGCTCAAACTATTTTATTATTCATCATGCAAACACTTTCTTAAAAATGAAACATGAAATACATTATGCCACTGCTTCAACTCTGGAGGCAAATCCAAACTATTTACAATTAGTCCAACTTTCTCAACACCTCACAGGGTCCCACAATCTCAGATTCAACTTTTCTTTCCTGTTTAAATCTCAATACACCTTTTCATTGAGATATATTTTTTTCAATACACCTAATCACCTACTTGAAACTTAAGAGATCTCATTTTATTATTAGCATAGCTATTCGGTATACTCTGTGCTGCTTTACGGTTCTCTCTAACCAATTTGATCCTTTTAGCTGTTAACTAAATGATTGATGGACCAGATATATTCCTCTCTCTCATTTCTTTCAAATATATAGGAGTTCTACACCTCCTACCATACAATGCCTCAATCGATGCCATCCCAATATTAATTTGTTACTGATTATTATCAGCAATTTCAATTGGTGGCATGTAAGTATTCCAAACTTATTGAGGACTCATCACACTTGCCCTGAACATATCTTCTAGTACTCTAAAATCCTTCCTATTTGAGCATGAAAATTATATTAAATTTCAACTGTGTACCTGTGGCTTTCTGAAAGCCTCTCCAAAAACCAGGGTGTAAAATCTAGCATCTTCAAATGACACTATTCTCAATAGTATTCCATACCATCTCACAATCTCAGCTACATCTTTCTTCAATCCACCATAATTTCTGTCTTTATCCTCTATACATCTCATTGTTACTTGATTGCATCAATCTACATCATTATATGTCACCCTCCTTATTTCTTTCCTCAACTTTGCATTATTGGGAACACTATTTCTATGTTCCAAGACCAGGATACCATTATTTCAAATTTTGAACTTATATTGCTTTCTAGTAAGTACTCAATGCTTAATCTTTTCTATCTCTTCATCTCTACCTTGCATCTCTAAAGTGTTTTACTACGGATGACTATACAATCATATTCGTTAACCATGATCCTTTTATCACTGATATTCAATTTCATTCTTCTCTCTTTTAAATTTATCATCAATTTCACATCAGGACTCCTAATAGCAGTTAAACATTCTTGTAGACTTTCTACTCAATGCATCAGTTATCACCCTCGCATTTTCTTGATGATAGTAAATTGTACAATCATAATTTCCAATCAACTCTATCCACCATCTTTGCCTCAAATTCAACTCTCTTTAGGTAGGTACGTATGTCAAACTCTTATAACCCATGAATATCTCCCAAGTGGCTCCATACAGATGATGTCTCCAATTTTTCAAAGTAAACACTATAGCAGACAACTCTGAGTCATGAGTAGAGTAATTTTTATCATAAATCCTCAATCGCCTTGAAGTATGAGCCACAACTTTCCTATGTTGCATATATCCCAATCATTGATGTGATGCATCACTACACACCACAATTCCTTCATCACCAGAAAAAAAGTATCAATACTGGACCTGTAGTTAATTTCTCCTTTAGTAATTAGAAATTTTTTCACACTTCCCTCACCATCAAATCTCACATCTTTCTTGGTCAGTCTATTCAACAGTGTTATAATAATAGAAAGATTCTGGTAGAATCTTCTATAATAACCAACTAACCCCAAGAAGATTCTAATCTTAGTCACATTAATTGGTCTCTCCCAATTTAACATTGTCTCTACCTTTTTTAAATCAACTGCTATCCACTTCCCAATATTTCATTCAGTCAACACTCACACTTAGAGAACTTTGTATATAATTTCTCTTTCCTCAGAATCTCCAACACAGTGTCTAATTGTTTCACACATTGTTCTTCCTTCTTAGAATATATTAGGAAATCAAATACAACCATAAACTTGTTAAGATATGGTTTAAACACTCTATTCATCAAGTCCATGAATGTTTCTGAAAGATTAGTCAACCCAAAGGGCATCACCAAAAATTTATGACCATAACGTGTCATAAAAGCAGTCTTAGACACATCTCCTTCTCTATCCTCAATTGGTGATAACCTGATCTCAAGTTTATTTTAGAAAACATTCTCACTCTTTGCAACTGCTTAAACAATTCATTTATCCTGGGAAAAATATATTTGTTCTTATTCAACTATTTGTAGTCTATACCAAATCTCATTGTTCCATCTTTCTTCTTCACAAACACTATATGGCCTCCTCCTGATGATACACTAAAATCGAATGAATTGTTTATCTAACAACTCTTAGACTTTCAACTCTCTTAACCCAGTGGGTGTCACTTTGTATGGTGCTATTAAACACGTGTGATGCTCCTGGTATCATATCAATAAAGAATTTTATCTCCCTACTTGGAGGCAACCTAGACAACTCATTAAGAATTTCATTAGAATAATCTTTCACCATTAAGATTTATTCTAACTTCCTATTTTCCTGTTTATAATCCATTATATATGCCAAATATTCCTCACAACCCTTCTTCAACCATCTCCTAGTGGTCAGAGCAAAATGAGATAATTCGAGAGTATCTTATGCTCTCTCTGAAAGTTACATTCCTCATGTCAATATCTCGAACACTACATTCTTTCTAGAACAAATAAACCCAAGTGTAATATATCAACAACCAAATCATTCCCAAAACTATATTATATTTAAAGATAAATCAGCTTTAGATTTTCTATCACTGATACTAATCAAACAACCATTGTAAAAATTTATGATCATCACTCTATCTCTAGTGGGAACTTCAAAAAAAATATTTTGCATCAAAGAACTAGTACATACTTCAGTAGACTTCATATGAATATTAGATGCAAAAGAATCGGTTACACCAAAATCAACCAATATTGATATGCCCACATTCTCTATACACAATACACTTCAACTTTTGACAATTCTGGGATAAATATCTTATCTGAATATATCTATAACAATTTTTGTCTCTCAATCATACGTCAGATTACTATTTACCTTGGTGGCATACTTACTTCCTCTGTCATAACTTCCAGTTACCATAACTTGTCTCCCAAATCTAAGGGTCCCACCAATAGTATTATAAGCTACAGAAATAATAGATCCTGCTTTCCTCTAACTTGTACTTCAGTTCCCTGTAACAAGGAATGCCTCATTTGGGGTGGTATCTCACCATGTACACTCATACTACCACTACCTCTATAACCTTCATGTCTAGGCCTTTTTAACCACTATTTTTCTTTCCCTTAAACTTCATCACATCTTTCTCAATCTAAAGTGTTGTATCCACCAATCTGACATAGTTAATATGCCTCAAATAAATAAAATCTCTATCTTATTGGGCTCTAAAGGTATAAGGAAAATATTTATCAAGAAAATATTCCTTAAACCTATTCCAAGTTAAGGGTCTATCAATATTTGCACTTACCTTGGGAAGAATATCCTTCCACCATTCACGAAACGTCTCTTTCTAACTCAAACGAAGTAAAGGCAATCATTTGTCGTAAAATACTAAATAACGTCTCTATATATTTCTCCGAAACTTAAGCATAAAAGGATTCATAGATCCTTTAAACAACAAAGCATTTAGCTTAATTATATCTCCCTGAATCTCATGCATAAATCCACTTTCCCCCCTTTTTAAGTGTCTACCATTACTGGATTAACAACATCAGGCACTGCTCTAGCCTATTCATCAAGTCTATACTATAAGCTATCCACTCTATCATCTGTTACATTCATTTTCTCAAAAGCATGTGTAAGAGCTTATCTTAGCTCATCTCTTTCAACTTCAGATTCTCTCATACCTTTAATATCAATTATATTACTAATATCAATCATACTATCAACATGTTTCTGATAGACGCTTAAATATACATATTTAAGCCCCCTTATTTACACTTGTTAGATCCTTTATTATGTTAATTTGGTATCTTTTACTCCATTTGTGTGTTTTACATGTTTTTATAGGGTCTTGGAGAAAAAGAAGCAGTTTTGGCACTTTAAGGAAGAAATCTAGAAGCCCTGGAGCACTTTCTGGACAAAGTGCGATCGAGCGCACATGCAATGCGATCGAGCGCACATACAATCGTGCGCACATTTGTAGGATCGAGCGCACACTGCGATCGAGCGTAAGGACACATGCGATCGAGCGCAAATGTACAGGCGTGAATAGTAAACTGCAGAACCCTATTTTGGAAATAACCCTATTTTGGAAATAACTCTATTTTGGAAATAAAGGAGTTTTGTGTTTTAGGAAAGTTTAGAAACTCATGAGTCTATTAGGACTTCTCAAAGACCTATAAATACACTTGTAACTCACACACAAAAACACACCTTAGATAGTAAACACTTTTCTCTTTTCTTTTACTTTGAGTGGAGAGCTTTGGAGCAGAATTGACGCCTCTTCTCTCGGGTTTCTTCTTTCCTTTTTATTTTATTATGTGTAATTAAATTCTTAGTAGGGCTTGGTTGAAGCCCTAATTATGTTTACTCAATAAATTTAGTATTGGCGCTTTTGCGATATTTATGTTGTGTTGCTTAAACTTGATTAATACCTGCTTTTATTTAAATTCCTCAAATGTATATGTCTGATCAATATGTGCATGTGGTATGGATGGGTTAGTTAGATCAATTTGGATGACCGAGTCCTGGGTCTAACATTAGTAACAAGGGATATCTTATCCGGATACCCGGGTTAATCAACATGGGAAACCGGGAGTAGATACCATGCCCTAGGTCTCATGTGGTTGTCGATTTCCATAGTACTTATGTTTTCTTAAGGAACAACTCAAGCAGATACCATGCTGAATCCCTTAAGGAAGAAAAGAGTTAGAGTAGATACCATGCCTAACTCGTTGCTTAGGGAAATCAATAGCTTAAGGAGTAGATACCATGCCCTTAGGTTGGCGACCAGTAGGTATACATGGCATGAATAAAGCATTGGCATACTATTATATTGTGGTAGCATAATTAGTGGTGGATATCAAGTCCCTACGCCTTTATCCTTAGTATTTTATCTTTATTATTTCTCAACACTTTTATTATTTCTATCTTTTTATATTGCGAATATAATTCTAAACTGAACTTTACCAATCCCTGTGGAGATGATCTTGCATTCGCACACTATACTACACTGTTGACCTTGTGCACTTGCAAGTAAAACAAAGTACGATTATTCACCTATTTTATTTAGGTATATTATCGCACAACAAGTTTTTGGCGCCGTTGCCGGGGATTGTGCTAAATTTCTTTTTGGAATTATTTTCGTTAGTTTTTTTTTATTATTATTTTAATTTATTATATTTTATTCTGTTCTGTTTTATTTTTATCAAAAATCAGATTTATTCCTTCTTTTCGTTTTCTGTTCAGGTGTGCAGAGGAGGAGTTTCTGTCCTTATTGCGATCGAGCGCAGTGCCTTGTGCGATCGAGCGCAAGTCTGCGATCGAGCGTAGAGGAGCTGCGATCGAGCGCAAAAGGTCCAGAGAGTACCCGAGCAGCAGTACTGAAACTATTGCACTGAAGCAGTTCAACTAATTCATTCAAACGGGGAAGCACCAATGACAGAAGCTCAATATACTTGTCTAGATGCTATGGAGAGGAAGCTAGATATGCTCATATATGCCATGACTAGTCAAAACATATCACCTAGTCCGCGAGGCAAACCACTCCAGGTATGTGCTATATGTTCTCGTTTTGATCACATTACTAACATTTGCCCTTTGTATTCATATACAGGTCAAGGGCAAGCAAATTATGAGGGACCGCACAATGCATATACAAATACCTACAATCCTAGATGGAAGCACCACCCCAACCTCTCATGGAGCAACAATCAAAGCAACTTGAACCTTCAAGAGAAACAAAGGAATTGTCATAAAGCAGCCCAACCAGTTCCAGAACCCAAGAAGGATGATCTAGAAAGTCTTGTAAAACAATTGGCCACTCAGCAACAACAACTAATGGCAACATTGATAACTTCACAAGATCAGCAAAGACAAACAATTGCAAAGCATGAGCAAACCATCCAAAGGCTGGAAGTACAAATGGGGCAAATGGCTAAGGAGTTAAGTGGAAGACAGCAAGGAGAACTTCCTGCACAAACACTACCACATCCAAGAGGACATCAGCAACTAAATGCCGTGACAACTCTAACAAATGGTAAGATCATTGAAACTGATGAGCCTACACAAGCATCCACATCCAAGGTAAGTGAGATGGAGAAGGTAAATAGTGAGAAGGTTGAACTCAAAAGATATAATGCATTAAAATTACCCCCAGATAATATAAAATGTTTTAATGTATGCATGACGCAAAGTGTTGTTGAGGAAGCTTTTCAGGTCCATCACGTTGATCCAATAGAACCTGCTCTTAACTATAGTGTCCCAAGATCGGATATTGAGCCCAAATGCAAGGATGTTACTGATGACATCATTGAAACTATACACCTTCTAAAAGCCTTTCAAAATCCTCCAAGTAAGTACACTGATCCATTTGAAATTCTTGGGCCTACTAATACTATTCTTCCCCCTTTTATTGTACAGGCACCTAACTTGGAATTCAAGCAGTTACCCGAGCACTTATCTTATGCCTATATGGGAGAGAATAAGACACTTCCTATGCTAGCTGCTACCACTCTCAGTTTTGGGGAAAAATAAAGTTTGGTCCGGCTGAAGACGTTAAACTTAGCGCTCATGGGAGGCACCCCACAGCTTATCCTTTTATTTTTATTATTTTACGTATTTATTGTTATTTATTTATTTTTATTACTTCTTGTTTTCCCGTATTACATTAGTTTTTCTTTTTTAGGGACAATGTGTGCATCCGTTCAAGTTTGGGGGTGTGCTACGAGCCATGTCAGCCATCAGTTCTCCATCTCCCAGGTCAGCTCCTTCCATGCTATTCACACATTGGGGACAATGTGCAATTTAAGTTTGGGGGTATGGGGACCCATTCACACACTCACTATGTCCCACATTTTTTTGTTGTTTTGTTATTATTTTCATAGATAAATGCTTGTTCATTATGTCCAATAAAACTTTTTATGATCTAAACAAAATGTTATGATTTGTCTTCATCAGTGAGCGTAACACTTTGAACATATAGGTCAATAAACAAGTTTTGAACCTAGATCACTGCCCTTTTAGCATTTAAGAATTCACAAGTTTAACTTGAACTATCACGAGCACATTAGCACATAGCTGTGTGGGGTATGACATGATATTTGGATTGGTATGTTTCTTTTGCTTGACTGTGAACTAGATGACTTATTAGATTGACATTTTGGCATATAAAAATAGAAAAGATTGATTCGTGCTCAAAAAGAAAAAAAAATGCTCCTAATGATCAATAAAAACAAATCTTCCGCTGAGTAACTGGCCCTCTTGCCTCAGTAAGCATTGAGTGTCACGTCAAAAGGTGGAAAATCTTAAGTGATCATTAAAAAGGAATTTTTCGCAGAGTAACTGGCCCTCTTGCCTCAGTAAGCATTGAGTGTCACGTCAAAAGGTGGAAAATTCTAAATGGTAGCATAAAAATCAGTTAGTTTCGTAGCCTTGTTGACTCGAGCCAGTAAGTCCTTAGGGGTGTCTTTACACCTAATGCCCTAAAACCATATGGTTTGGGAGTCATTGGCCAAACGCTCGTTACACGAGTCATCAAGAAAGTTTAAAGGAACTAACTTGGCAAAAATCTCGCAAATAAAAGTCTATGCCATATTTGTTGACTCTAATAGGAAGTTTGGTGAATCTTGAGTCATCGGAACACTACCCATTTGAATATCTTGGAAACTTAATCTTTTATGTGCTAGTCGCCACACACCAAAGTCAAACTTGTGATATCTTAAAATACCTAGTGAATATGATTTATGTTCAAAACTCTTATTCATTGCAGATATATGTTTACACTTGTTAAGCTTGCTCATGAATGCGCATCATTGTTTTGTGTAAAATCTAGATTTTTTATAGACACTATGAACATTGGATTTATCTATATTTCTGTTTTAGTTTTTAATTTAGTATTGCTAAGGGACTAGCAATATGTAAGTTTGGGGGTGTTTTACATGTTTTTATAGGGTCTTGGAGAAAAAGAACCAGTTTTGGCACTTTAAGGAAGAAATCTAGAAGCCCTGGAGCACTTTCTGGACAAAGTGCGATCGAGCGCACATGCAATGCGATCGAGCGCACATACAATCGTGCGCACACTTGTAGGATCGAGCGCACACTGCGATCGAGCGTAAGGACACATGCGATCGAGCGCAAATGTACAGGCTTGAATAGTAAACTGCAGAACCCTATTTTGGAAATAACCCTATTTTGGAAATAACTCTATTTTGGAAATAAAGGAGTTTTGTGTTTTAGGAAAGTTTAGAAACTCATGAGTCTATTAGGACTTCTCAAAGACCTATAAATACACTTGTAACTCACACACAAAAACACACCTTAGATAGTAAACACTTTTCTCTTTTCTTTTACTTTGAGTGGAGAGCTTTGGAGCAGAATTGACGCCTCTTCTCTCGGGTTTCTTCTTTCCTTTTTATTTTATTATGTGTAATTAAATTCTTAGTAGGGCTTGGTTGAAGCCCTAATTATGTTTACTCAATAAATTTAGTATTGGCGCTTTTGCGATATTTATGTTGTGTTGCTTAAACTTGATTAATACCTGCTTTTATTTAAATTCCTCAAATGTATATGTCTAATCAATATGTGCATGTGGTATGGATGGGTTAGTTAGATCAATTTGGATGACCGAGTCCTGGGTCTAACATTAGTAACAAGGGATATCTTATCCGGATACTCGGGTTAATCAACATGGGAAACCGGGAGTAGATACCATGCCCTAGGTCTCATGTGGTTGTCGATTTCCATAGTACTTATGTTTTCTTAAGGAACAACTCAAGCAGATACCATGCTGAATCCCTTAAGGAAGAAAAGAGTTAGAGTAGATACCATGCCTAACTCGTTGCTTAGGGAAATCAATAGCTTAAGGAGTAGATACCATGCCCTTAGGTTGGCGACCAGTAGGTATACATGGCATGAATAAAGCATTGGCATACTATTATATTGTGGTAGCATAATTAGTGGTGGATATCAAGTCCCTACGCCTTTATCTTTAGTATTTATCAAAATCAACTTTTTTATTATTTTTATCTTTTTATTACTACAAAACTAATTCTAAAGTTAAATTTACCAATCCCTGTGGAGATGATCTTGCATTCGCACACTATACTACACTGTTGACCTTGTGCACTTGCAAGTAAAACGAGTACGATTGTTTACCCATTTATTTAGGTATATTTTCGCACAACAGTTTCCTTCTAGGAACCACAGATTCAAACTCAACCTCGACTTGTCAAAATATTGGGATCTACTACACCCTCTCAAATCAACAATTCTAACTCTAGCTCTAGCACGTCCATGTGTCAACCTCAGACTATTAAAATATAATTTATTTTAATCTTTTACTTTCTTACTTTGTATGCAGTCTACAGAATCATAAAACCTAATGCTCTGATACCAAAATTGTAACAACCTATCCCGAGTTGACCACCCCTGAAACGGTGTCATCACATTTTGAGAATCTCAGTACGACACATATGTGCAACAACGAAGTATAAATAACAACAAAAGAAATTTTACATCAATCTGGTCGTTAAATATTCTATACAACATAAAAATGCACGAATATTTACAAATAAAATTTTCATTTTATTATTTCATTAGTCTGAGGATGTTGACACGCACATGGCTTACAGAAAATGATTTCTTCTGAACTTCAACTCACCAAACTATTTGTTAGACCTGATACCTGAAAATCATTGCACAATGAAGGGTGAGCTTCACAAGCTCAGTTAATTAAATTTACTAAAAGTACTCATTTGTATAAACAGCCTTTTAGTATTTAAATCAATTTATATTTCCTACATTTGATACTAGCACTCTACTATCACTCCACATATCATACTATCCATTCTCTATCAATCTCTTCCTCTTATTTATTGGTTCACCTAAAGACTATCAATTATCTCATGATTTCCTCGTAAGGAGGTTCACATCATAAAATCTACCATTTAGATTGTTCTTATCACTATAAAAATAACATACCACTCCTCAACATTTCAATAATCTCATCACAATAACTGTCTCTTTCTGTGAGACTCAACCATCACTAATTATATTCACAATAATACACCACACCTCAGCATTTCACAAATCTTATCACCATAACTGTCTCTTTTTGTGAGACTCAACCATCATTAATTATATTCACAATTTATACATCACACATCAGTATTTCAATAATGCAAGCAATAATTAAAACAGATGCAATGCAATGAACGCATATGATGGAAACGTCTTCTCACCTGTCGATAGGTTGTTATTATCTTAGACCGACCCCTTCCCGGTTCTTTACTTTGCAACTTGTCCCGGTTGCCACAGAATTTTCTCAACATATACCGGCTGGCACGATGTCCCTTTTATTTTCAGTACATACTGGCTGTCACTGTTTTTCAAGTAGACCGGCTGCCTTCCTGGTTCTTTTCTTTTTATTTAATGCATATGCATATGAACAATGATATGAAACATGCATCTGAATAGTAATATAAAACAACATAAATTCAACACACTTAAATTGACTATCCTCATTATTCTCAAATTTATATAACAAAAATTCCACTAAATTCCTCTCATCCCAAATCACATCAATCATCCTTTAAAGCTTGCCAAGATCCACTAAATTTCATCCCAAATCATATCAAATCATCCTGATTTTTATCAAATTATATAAAATTCCACTAAATCCCTTTTATTCCAAAATCACCTCAAACCATCTATTAATGCTTGTTAAGATCCACAAAAATTCATTTCCTCAAAATTCGAATCAAAACATCAATATAACTCATCAAAAATTTCATTTATCGTTTTATTATTAAATCAACTTATTATCCCCAAAAATATTATTTCTCTCATAATAATTTTCTACATGTCCAAAATTCATATCATAAATATCAACCAAATCTTTATCTATCACCACAACATAAGATAATAATTTATTTTAATATTATCACTAAATTTTTTTATTTTTATTTAGACTACTTAAAGTAAATCCAACTCACCACGTAGCTCTTAAAGCTACCTGTGGATCACCTCATTGCCTTTTCTGTTTCTCTCAGATATTCCCCCCGTTTGTAGATCGTCAACACCTGACATCATATTTATGTAAATTTTCTAATTTATCATTCAATTTGATATAAACCACACACTTTGAAAATTCCCACTTTAAATTCAGGGAAACTTCATAAATGTCAGAAATTCAAAAATAACCACTATGATATTGCCTTCTGCTTTTCTGATAGTTATTCTTGATTTTCTATGAAATTCCGCAAAAAACTCCTTCAAAATTTTGCTCTTTCAACTTCTTTTTGAATCTCCAAGTGTTTTGAGAAAATAAGAAATAGAAAGAAACTGAACAAAATCGTTCAGTATACAACTTATACATATATATATGCAAAGTTTGCTTCAGCCGCCCCATCTACCAAATTTTCAACCTTTTAAAAGGCCTCCACGTTTCAAAAACGTGGAGAACTATCTCCCCCACACCAATTTACTTGGCAGCAGGTGCTGCCACTTTTCTTTGAGTTTTTTTTTTTAGAATTTTTTTTATATTTTTTTTCCTTTTCTTGCTTCTGGACGTTCATGTCAAAATTTTTTTTTTACTTCTTTTCTTTTAATGACGTCCACGTCCCAAATTTTTTTCTCAAAAGAATTATTTTATTCAATGCTTAGTCCCTCGCGTAACTATATTATTTTAATTTCATGCCAAATTTATTAAATTACTTATTTACCCTTACTTTACGAAAACGGGTATTACAGTGATGAACAAATCTTTAATCCTTATTAAGTACTTAAGAATGTTCTTCACAAAAATTTAGTGTTCTAAACCTTAGATTAGATTGATATTTGCTATTAACACTTATAACATGTTTGATATCAGGTCTAGTACATAATATAGCATTAATGAGACTTTCTATCGATGAAGTATAGGGGATCTGACTTATGTTCTCTCTTTCTCTCTCTCTCTCTCTCTCTCTTCAGGTGTCTTTAGGGACATCTACTTAGAGAGATGTATTCCAAGTCGAAAAGATAATAATCCTCTATTGGAGTTTTCCATGTTGAGCCTCTTCAACATTTTATTTATGCATTGGGACAAGCTAAACATCTTTCTAGATTTATCTCTTTGGAGACCTTTATTCCAAAAATATAAGATGCTTTTCCCAAATCTTTTATAGAGAATTTTTTAGAAAGCCAGGCTTTGACTGATTGTAACATACGTATATTGTTCCCAATGAATAGTATGTCATCAACGTACAATATCAAAAATGTAATTGTGCTCTAGTTAGTCTTCTTATACACACATGATTCATCCATATTTTTTAGAAAATGAAACTTTTTATTGCCTCATCAAATCGGATGTTCCAACTTTAGAAAGATTGTTTTAATCCATAAATTGTGGCTTCTGTAAGTGGGCCTCATAAGCGAGTAAAGACAAACCAAACAATCTCTTTCACAGATAATGATCTGGAGGGAGTACAGACCTCGCATGACGATACCGTGGTGGTTTCCCTTCTTATCGCCAACCACGATGTCTGACGCATTTTAGTGGATAACAGAAGCTTAACTGACATTTTGTTTTGTAACACCTTCCAGAAAATGCAACTAAAAGATGACCAGTTGAGACCAATCTCCACCCCACTATATGGTTTCTTGGGATCCCCAATGTTTGCCGAAGGCAGCATAGTTCTCTCGGTCATTGCAGGGGTGGCTCCATGGACCACCACTGTGCGAACTACTTTTTTGGTGGTAAAGCGACCGTCATCATACAATGTGATCCTTGGCAGACCTATGCTCAATGAGCTAAAAGTGATCGTGTCCACTTACCATCTAAAAATGAAGTTCCCCACTAACAATGGAGTGGGTGAAATCAATGGGAACAAGCAAGTCTCTAGGTCCTGGTACCTAAATTTTGTGATAGAAGGGAAAAAGACCGAAACTCTACCCCTCAAAATAAAATACCTTTGGGATGAGATCAAGACCCCATAAGGTCAGCCCATGGAAGAACTGACCACCGTTCCACTTGGTGAAGACGTCTCCAAAATGATTTAGATTAGCTCCAGTCTCCCAAAGAATCACTTATTTCCCTTCTCCAGAGGAATCAAGACCTGTTTGAATGGTCAGCCTCCGATATGCCTTGGATTGGTCCTGATGTCATTGTGCACCAGTTAAACGTTGATCCAAGCCACAAGCCAGTCACTCAAGACCAAAGAAAAGGTTATTTTCCCCTGAACGACAAATCACCATCAAGACCAAAGTTGATAAACTCCTCCCAACCAATTTCATTCTAGAGGCAGACTACCCCAACTGGGTGTCCAATATGGTTATGGTAAAAAAACTCAATGACAAGTGGAGAATCTGCATTGACTTTATAGACCTAAACAAAGCCTATCTAAAAGATAGTTTTCCCTTACCGTGGATAGATCAACTAGTTAATGCCACCTCAGGGCACGGGCTTTATAGTTTTATGGACGTCTACTCTGGTTATAATCAAATCCTTATGCATGAGCCCGACTAGAAAAAATAGCTTTCATCACTGACCATGGGTTGTACTGCTACAAGATCATGCCCTTCGGACTTGAAAATGCCGGGGCAACCTATCAAAGACCGGTGAACAAGATCTTCCACGAGCAGATCGGGAAAAACATGAAAATTTACGTAGATGATATATTGATGAAAAGCATCGAGGACAAGGACCACAACTTCGATTTGGAGGAAGCCTTTGAAATACTTAAGTACCACCAGATGAAGCTGAACCCTGAAAATACGCCTTCGGAGTTATTAGAGGGAAGTTCCTTGGCTTTATGGTCACCCAAAGAAGAATAGAAGCTAACCCGAAAAAAATTGAGACCATCTTAAATATGACTCCTCCCCGGACAATAAAAGAAGTACAAAGGTCGTGTAGCAACACTCAACCATTTTATGTCAAAATCTGTAGAGAAATGTCTCCCCTTCTTCAGAGCCATCAAGAAGACAAAAAACTTTATCGGGACCAAAGACACCATAAAGCCTTTGAAGAGTTGAAGGAGTATTTAAGCTTTCTTCCACTTCTGACCAAGCTTGTCACAGGGGAAAAACTCTTCCTGTATATGTTAGTCAAGTAAGTAGTGGCCTCTATCTTGATTCGGGAAGATATGGGTATCTAGAAACCTGTATACTACGTTAGCAAAGTTTTCCATGATGCAAAAGTATGATACCTTTTGATAGAGAAGATGGCATATGTTTTATTAATTTCAGCTCGAAAACTCCAGTCGTATTTCTAAGCACACACCATCGTCCTCTTGACAGACTAGCCATTGAGATAAGTGCTTCATAGGCCGAATATTTCGGGGGGAATGGTCAAATGATCTATAGAGCTTAGAGAATTCGACATCTGGTACAACCCTCGAAAGGCCATTAAATCTCAGGTTCTTGCAGACTTTATCGTAGAAACAACATTCCATGCGGATCAAGTTAAAGCACTGGGATCGAAGATGGCTGAACGAACTCTACAATGGACTCTCCATGTAAATGGATCCTTTAACAACGCTGAAAGTAGGGCATGACTCATCTTTTATAGCCCTGACGGGTTCACTGTTGAATATGCTTTAAGGTTCAAGTTCAAAGCTTCCAATAATGAGACCGAGTATGAGGCGTTACTTGCTGAGATGAAACTGGCGAAAGTAATGGCCACTGAAGTCTTGGACATCTACAGTGACTCGCAGGTAATAGTGAATCAGATAAAGGAAAGATTTGAAGCTAGAGGTGAGAGGATGGCTTGGTATCTCAAGAAGGCTAGATAACTTGTCACTGCATTCAGAATATTTTGAATAATGCAGGTTCCTCGGATAGAGAATTCAAAAGTTGATGCTTTGGCCCGACTTGCCTCCTCTCAACATACCGAGCTTACCCAAGCCGTCTACCTCGAGACTCTCGTCAACCCAAGCATTGATGAAGTACCTGTCCTGCCAATAACCGAGAGAAAAACATGGGTAGACCCAATCCTCCAATATCTACAAGATGGTCAGCTCTCTGAGCAGAAGAACGAAGCTAAAAAACTTATCTCTCGCACTTCGCGGTATACAATTATGAATGCAAAGTTGTACAATAAAGGCCTCACCATGCCTTATTTGAAATGCCTCGAACCTACCAAAGTTGACTATGCTCTTCGAGAAGTTCACGAAGGTATATGCGGAAACCACCTCGAAAACCAAGCATTGGCCTTCAAGATACTTCTTTAAGGATACTATTGGCTCAAGATGCAAAGGGATGCTATAGAACTGGTTAAGAAATGCAAAAACTATCATCATTACTCCTTTGTACCTCAAAGGCCAGCAAATCCCCTTTCTTCGGTCACTAGCCCACTTCCCTTCGCCATGTGGGGAATGGACATCCTTGGCCCTTTCACCGGTGCACCAGGTCAAAGAAAGCACCTTATTGTGGTAATAGATTATTTCACCAAGTAGGCAGAAGCTGAATCGTTCACCAGTATAACCGATCACCAAGCACGAGGTTTTGTTTGGAAGTCAATAGTATATCGATTCAACATACCCCGAGTATTGGTCACCGATAATGACAAATAGTTTGATAACACTCAGTTCAAAACATTCTACTAAGAACTTCACATTGAGCAACGGTTCTCTTCGATAGGGTATCCACAAGCTAACGGGCAAGCCAAGGTAACTAATAGAATGCTCTTACAGGGCATTAAGAGAACATTCGACGAGGCTAAAAAGTAGTGGATCAACCATCTTCCAAACGTACTTTGGGCTTACTGAACCACCGCTCGAACCCCTATCGTGGAAACTCCATTCTTCATGGCATATGGTTCCAAAACTATCATACCATTGGAAATCAGGGTGCCTTTGTTATAGGTGCAGAACTTTGAACAAACTAACAATAAAGAAGCCTTGCGAATGAATGCTGATCTTATCGACGAAGCCCAAGATAAAGCTCAGATCTGACTAGCCAATTATCAGCAAAAAGTTGCTAGGTATTACAACTTTCGAGTCCGAAAGAGGAATTTTAGGCTACATGACCTAGTATTGCAAAAAAAAAAAATGGAGTATCCCATCCTAGAGAAATGAAAAATCTCTTACTTAATTAGGAAGGTCCATACTACATCAAAGAGAATTTGTCGAGCTGGCACGTTTGAGCTTGAAGAGTTGAGTTGAGTGGCAAGTCTGTACCTCGGACTTGGAATGCAGATAATCTCTGCAAATTCTATCATTAGTGTACTCTCGAAAGTTTTCCTTTGAGTTTTACACCTTACTTGTTTCACTAATATAACTTGTGAAATGTCCCAGTTATCAATGAAAGAACATTTTGTTTTAACAACATTCTACTCACAAGCTAAAGCAGGTTCCCCCAGCACCGAGACTAAAGTCCAAGACCTTTACCCCTCAAACTCCCTCACTAGTAAAGTAAAAATTGAAAAAAGGTAATAGATAGGAAAGATAGCAGTTCCATTAATAAGAAATGAGTTTACAAGTCCAAAAAGTCACTATCAAGCTCAAAGCAAAAAAAAAAAAAAAAAGTACAAGTACTCAAGGGTTGGCCTTCTCATCAGGCACAACCTCCTCCGTAGCACCACTCAGCTAGGTCTACACTTCTTCATCTTCTCTTGCCTGGGTCCCTTCCGTGCCAGCACATTCCTCCCTAGAAAATGAGAGCTAGAGGCCAGAGAAGTGGATCGAAGGGAAGAACAGTTTGACCTTCCTTTTGGCCTCCATGAATCCCTTAAGATATTAGAGACCCCCTTCCTCCTCCACGGCCTCTTAAAAAGAGGCAAAGCCCTTGAAGTTTGCTATAGCCTCTTCCACAGCCTTTTTAACGGCTGCCTCAATCTCCTTCCTCAAGCATCATGTAGCTATCCTAATAGCATCTCTCTCTTGCCTCATTGTCTCCATTTTCTCCATTGCCTTGGCCTTGGCCTTTCCAGCATTATTCTTACTTTCTAGAGCATTATGTTATTGATGGATGAGTTTGAAGCTATCATCTAGCTTTCGCTAACACTTAGTAAGCCGTTCATTCATATCTAGGCAGTGACAATACAACATCCCAATCACAACGCTAGATTGAAACAACAGGAAAACGTTCAAGTTTGAATCACTCGAAAGAAGGAATAGTTAAAAATAAAAGCAAATAAAAATGGAAATGTTTACCTAAGAAGCTAAGGCCTTGATCACAGAGCATGGACTCTCAATAGGCTTCCCTCCGAGCTCGATCACATCTCATAGAGGTATACCGAGGATAAGGTGCTCCCTCGTGACCCGAATGTGAGAGAAAATAGAGTTGTCAGTCTTTATGCCCCAGTTGGGCCTATGAATTCTGATATTAGAAGAGGCTTCCTGAGATAAGAACGAGGGATAAGAGGGCTCCACAAGGGGCAAAGGTGAATTGGTCCTCGGCGTAGTTGGAGGTTTAAGCGAACTCGAGCCGTCCACATCAATATGAACAGGAGAAGGAGCCCGAGCCCATTTACTTGACACTTCCTTATGAGCAAGGGCTGTTTACCTTCCTTAGCAACCTTCTTTCTCTCCAAGACTATATTCTTTGATCGTTCCTTAGCCTTTGCTGTAGCATCCATCTCTATTCAATGAAAAGAAAAACAATGCAAGAATAAGCAAGGAGAATTGATGAAACAATGGAAAGAGCGTTCAAGGATATACCACTCTCAAGAGTCCCCTCTAGGCATCGAGGGCAGAGGTCGTACTTCGCCAACTCCTCATTATTATATAAAATGTAAACATTTTTAGGCGCAGCTATCACGTCCTTCAACATCTTCTGTTCACGATTCAAGAGGTGTGGTTTCTTGCACTTCCCCACATGATCTATACTCCATGTCAACGGAACTCCAAAACTCCTATCACTATGGACATAAAAGAACATCTTCTTCCACAACTAGATGGAAGTGAGTTTTTTCTTCAATAACCCCTTCTTGGCCCTAGAACTAATCACTACCCAGTCATATTGGCCGTGCCCACTGATATGAAAATGAGCATTGAAGACATTAATGTTCATAAGTCCTTTCACATCCATGCAAACATATATAAACACCAAAATAAAATGCATGGAGTTAGGCACCAACTAGCATAGAGTTGTATCAAAGTACCTCAAGATAAGATAGAATAAATGATAAAGGGGAAATCTTAGCCAAACGTTCATATGCTGAGCATAAACACAAATCTCAAAGGGTTTTTTCGCTCGAAATACATCATAAACCATCTCCCCTACCCCAACATTCCTCAAAACAAGCTCCTCAGGAATCCCATATTCAAGCCTAAGAGCCTGAAACTCCTCTACCTCTAATTTGTTCAGCACATAATTTGCCTCATATGACCAATGTACCTGTTTCTTCACCCTTATGGCTCCATTAAGTTATGCGAAGAAATTGTCTTCCTCATCCTTTGAAGAAGAGTCATCTTCATTTTCTTCTTCCTCGTAGGGAACCATTGCTAATGGCCTCTCTTGAACATCATCACCTTCAGAGCCACAGTCCAAACCCATAGCCTCATTCAACTCTTTAGATAACTCCTCACTACCACTATTTCTATGACTAGTCCTATCATGATAACTACTAACAGAAGACATTGTAATAAAAAGAAAGACTCACTAATTGAATAGATCATGAAAGAGACGACTCCGAGCACTTCACTAACTCCAACCCCAAACGAGCTCCAAAATCTCGAGCCCTCCACAAGCGAACGACCTCTCTCTGATCAATAAGGAACTTCGAGGGCTCTCAAAGTTACAAATGAGTGAAGTGAAGAAATGAGAAACTCCCACTTTTTATAAGAATCAAGGTGTAACCTATGAGGAAAATTAACTCAATCTCCAGCTGTAAAGTTTAAGACGTTTCACATAATCGAGGGTATGCACCATCATTTCATTCCCCAAGACAATTGAGGAACACTCCATTAAGGGCATGCATCATAATTTCATTCCTCCAAGACAATGGTACAACACTCCAGTAATAAACACTCCTAGAAAATGTTCTGAACCAAAATACAAAATCGTCTATGGACCTAAATAAACACTCCAAAAGGGACAGAGCCTAAAAATCAGACAAGTCTAAAATATAGATCCACACCATATAGATCAAATCCTTTAATGAAAATCTCCAAGACTAAACATTTTGACTGAGCCTCATATGCTCAGACTCACGTCTCTAAGGCCGAGCATTTTGATTGAGCCTCATATGCTCAAAACCACGCCTCTAAGTCCCAAAATTTTGACTGAGCCTCATATGCTCGGACCCATATCTCCAAGTCCGAGTATTTTGATTGAGCCTCATATGCTCATACCCACGTCTCCAAGGCTAAGCATTTTGACTAAGCCTCATATGCTCGGACCCACATCTCTAATGCCGAGAATTTTGATAGAGCCTTATATGAACGACCCACGTCTCCAAGACTGAGTATTTTGATGAGCCTCATATGCTTGTACCCACATATCCAAGGCCAATCATTTTGACTGATTCTCATATACTCGAACCCACGTCTCCAAAACTGAGCATTTTGACTCAGTCTCATATGCTCAGACCCACGTTTCCAAGGCCGAGCATTTTGACTGAGCCTTATATGCTTGGACTTACGTCTCCAAGGCCGAGCATTCTGACTGAGCTTCTTACACTTGGACCTACGTCTCTTAAACCAAAGCATACAACCAACAACACAAGCTCTATTATACTTCCTCAAGCACATGAATATACTTAAGGAAGTGGGGGGGCTTCTGATGTAGGGGAAAATTCCCTCTCCAATAGCCTGATGATATCTAGCATAGAGCATAAAAGTAATTCTACCATAAGGCTGTTATCACCACAAGGTCGTTATTGCCAGCTGTCCTCCCATACACTAAGGCACTACAACCCCTGATAACACCTGGCAGAAGGCATGAAAGTAATTCTATCATGAGGTTATCATTACCATGAAGTCGTTATGGCCAACTGTCCTCCCACACGCCCAGGCATAACAACCCTCACGTTGTCTCCCTCTACAAAGGAAATGATTACGGATAACCAACTCGATTCCTCAACGGGATTATAAATAACATTTTTAAGGTACACACAAGGACCAACTCCCATTTTCCTTTATTCCTTGCATACCAGCTCTCTCTCTTTCCCTCCTTATTTCTCCTCTAGTAATACAGAAACTAACAAAAGCATTGGAGGGTCTCCAGAGGCACCACCCTCCTCTCATCCGGTGACTTTTTAGATCACCCATTTCTGTTTATCATGTGCAGATTCAGTATCTAGAACTCTTCCTCCATCAAACCAGTTTTTGGCTTCAACACAATTAAAAAAAAAATCATCGAAATTTATAATATTAAAAAGTATTAATATAGTTTTAATGTGAACAAAATTTAATAAACTAGCGAATTTATTATTATGGCATAAATATGATGAAATATATAAATAGATAAAATCTTATATTTATTATCTTTTTAGTGTATATGATTACATAGCAATGATTTTTGTGGGAAACATTTTCCTTATAATGTAATTTTAATTTTTTTTAAATATTTGTTTATATATAGCTTTCAAGCTTCATATATTAGGAATCATTGATGTTATTGGAGTTTATAAAGTTTAATATATCGATGAATTTATTAATATGTTAAAAATGAATTAAAAAGTAAATATTATTAATTTGATAATTATTTATATTTTAAATTAATGAATTTAGTTATAAAATAAATTTTTTTATGGAAAAACTAGTTCATATTGAGTAATTATATTTTTTTTTAAGTTTTTGCAAATGACTTGCTTATATAGAGTTTAACTCAAACCTGATTATATAAGGAAAAAAATATAATTTCATGAATATAATTACATGATAATTTATTGTTTGTAAAATGCTTATTTATATAAAGTAATTTTCAATTATCTGTAGAGTAATTTCTTATATAGATAATCCTAATTCAATGAGGCAAAAAAAGACTTAACTTTAAAACAATTATTACATAAATTTTTTTTTTCAACTAATACTTTACACCCTATTTGTATTTTTTATATAATTTTGACATAAATTTAGTTGAAAATTGATATGATCATTGCCTTAAGTTGTGTCATCAATCTCTTCTTGAAAACCTACAAATGATTTATGGAGAAAGAATTGTCAATACAATATAGCTTTCTGGTAAATCCGATCACCAATAATAAACCATAAAGTTAAGATTATTCATAACAAAGTGTAAATGTGTTACACAAACTAATTAAATAGACACGTTTTCCTTTGCAATGTTTATCTCTAAGTGAACAAATACAAAATTAACTACAAAATAAAAGCTTTATTGGCTTCTTCCTTTTTTACTTTTTTTAATATTCTTCGATTCTTCAATTTTAATGCAATAAAACTTTCTTGAAATATGTAAAACCCTCACCTTTGTATCAGGGTTAATTTAGTAATGTTATATGTCTTTGGCATTTACATGACCAACATGCATACATATTGCATAATTCTTATTAATAATTTTTTTGGTGGAATTAAAGTCAATAAAACTACATTGTACCATGTTTGGTAGAAGTTAGGAAAATTAAAATTGGGTTTTTAATATATTAGGTGTTTGGCCAAACAAGGCCTTAACCTAAATCGACCTAAAACACACGTACACTGTGCCCAAGAGAACATGTATGTTTTTTTTTTCTATTACTGCACGCCACATAGCATGCTTGTCCCCTACATATTTCTTCTTTTTGTCTAAAAGACATGACTAAAAAAATTCTTTTAAAAAGAAACACTCATCACTCAAATGCAACTTTCACTCCCTCACTCATTGCATTTATCATCTCTCTCTATCCTAACTCTCTCCCTCTGCCTTTCCCACACAAAATTTTCATTCTCTTCTCATTTTCCCTTCTTCATCCTCTCTTCTTATTCTTCTTCATTTTTTTTTCTTTTCTTTTTTCCTCTTTTCACCTCTTTTCTCTTTTCTTTTTCTTCTCCCTCTCCCCTGAATCATTTTCTTTCTCCCCACATCCACCTAAAAAACACTTGTCGTCCTCAGCAACATGGCCCTCCTCCGACCATCATAATCTTCCCCTTTCCTCCACCTTACCTCTAGAACGATACCCATTCCTCTCTCTCTAATAAAAAATTAATTTGTTCAAGTTTTTTTATCAACATTCTCTCTTCTCCACACAACATAAATTTCGGCCACCAAGGATAATTTTCGGCAAACCATACTTTGGGTAAGTGATGGTAAGTATTCTCTTACTTTCTCTTTCATTTTCTCTTCCAATTTCTCACCATTAAAGAACTTTCTCTCTTCTGCTATGTTTTCCTTTCTTTAAAATTTTAGACATTTTAAGCAATTCGATAGATTCCGGCAACTTTTCAGTCACTGTTAACACATAATCTTGGTAATTTCTTCCTATGTTAATCAAATTTTTATATATTTATGCAATTTTGAAACATATGTTTGTAGGTTCCAATAATTTAAATATTTGACGATTTTGGGGTTTTGTTATAAAATAAATAAGGATGAATTTAATTTTTGTCTAGTTTTATGAATTACCTTTTTTTCTTCTTCCATAATTACAAAAAAAAAGATTTTTAATCAAGTAATTAATAAATTAGTATGTAGGAGGAATTTGGGTTTTTTCATGAAATGTTGGTTTAAACTATGTATAATTAGTTGATGTCAAATTAAATTATTTATAAATTTCATTTCATAGTTATTTTTGGTGTGCTTGGATTTAAGTGATAAAATGTATTCTTACATACCCATTCATGTTGTGGATTATTTTGTGAAAATTTCATAAATTGGAGGTAAATAGTTGAAGTTATATAGTGTAAATTTTTTAAGCTTTTAAAATACAATCCTTACCATTTTGGGTTCATTAGTGAGGGAATTTTTTTTTGTTTTTCTAGATAAATTTAGTTTTAAAGAGAAGATGGGAAATGCAGAATTAATTTTCATCTATGGATCTTGAAAATGGAGCATGTGTGAGATGGATTGTAAATTGTTATGCAGGTTGGATTTTGAATTTGAAAATTTTGGGAAAGTCTGAAATATAGAGGAGATGTTGCTGAAATTTTTGTAGAATTTATCTTAGCATTTTCAATGACAGTTTTTTAAGAAAGGAATGAAAATGAGAAAAATTGTATTAATTAAGAATGAAAAGAATAAGTTCAAAATAATGATAAAATTAAAAGAAATTATTTAAGGAAATAACAAATCCTTTCAAACTACCGAAATTAACTAATTACTTTGAATATTGGATTAAACACGCACATGCATACATGCATCATAGCCTTTGTTGAACATTTTTGGGAATGTAGTGGAGTCTGTTAGCTTATACTAGTATGTATTTCTTATAGGTGGTGTATTAGAACCAAGTCCAAGTAACCTTACTTTTGAGAGCATTACTTTTAAGTTATAGCTTAAGGTGAGTTGACTACCAATCGAGTATTCATTACTCTTTTTTATTTTATTGAAATGTGAGTTTACTACTTGTGGATATTCTCCACCTACTTATTTTATGGAAAATATGATTTATGATATTAAATTATTAGAATTTGAGAATTAACGAGTTATTTAAATTTTATCTGATTTGGAGGAGTTTAGTATTTTTCTATGATATGTTATAAGAAGTAAAGTTGTTCATTTGATTTTATTGAGGGTTGCTTTATGGGTATTTTAAGATGTCTTATTAGTATGATACAATATTTTTCTTTCAAAGATTTTAGGAAAGTTGAGAATTATAGTGATTTGAAATTTATTTGAAGATATTGAATTGAAACAAACAATTTAAACTGTGAGATAAATATTTTCTGGTTTACAGGTTTTATTTGAATGGTTTTAGTATTAATATTGTAATTATACATAGTAAATATGAATATATATTAGTATTATCCTTCTTGAAAGGGGATACACAGTTATGATAAAGGTGTTTTCAATAATTATCCTATCTTGATTATATTATACATATCCTGCTTGAGAGGGGATACATGGTTGTGATAAATGCGTTTTCAGAGAGTACTCCGTCTACCGTTGCAGTTTGTTATAGTATTTGGATACATGTCCTATGTGGGTGAGGACACACACACACACACACACACACACACACACACATATATATATATCTTATCCCTCTATATTTCTTCCATGCTTCTCTCATTTTCTTCATATATTCTCCAATTTATTCTCTAATCTATTTATTATTTGCCTTTGGTGACTAGCTTACGAATTTAAACTGATTTTTCTTATAAATTTTGGATATTACTCATTCGATACTGGAAGAAAGAGGTTTGAATTTAGATGTGATGGGATAAAAAGCTAAAAATCTTTCATGACTTGAAAGGATATTGGTATGATGATTTGAAAGTTTTATTAAAGGCCTATTTAGTGGTAAAAATGCTATAAATTTTGATTTGAAAAATTTATTGAATTCATTTAACTTGGAGAAATGTATTTATGAGTAAAGGTTTATTCTTTTGGCTCTTGGATATGAGGCTATAAATGTTGATTTGGAATTACTTTAAATTCCTTTGTTTGGGAAGATTTTCTTTACGGTAAAGATCTATATTTTTGGCTGTGTTATGAATATATTTTGATTTTATTCCATTTTATCATGTGATTTATGATTCCTTTAATAAAATGTTATTATTGATTGGCTAAACTCATATCGACTTTCAAAGCTGACTGGTTGTTTCTTTGATGAAATGACAAAGTCTGAAGAAGTACTAGACACTTGTATTCTAGCAACAATGTCTCTTTTGTATAGTTGGTAATGCATGGCATCCTTTCATTGGGCTTTGTTTTATTTTGTTGTATTTTTTATATAAATTTTACTACTCAAAGTTGGGATTTGTAACTAATTAAAAAAAATTCTTTTTTCTTTTCTCTTGATGTGACGAATGATTTTTTTTTTTAAATAACATAACACAAGCTAAATGATTTGTGACATAGTTGTGCTCCAACTCTAAAAGAATAACCTTATGAATTCAGGTCATGACAAAACAATTCAACATATCGCAACATTTTGAAAGTTGAATAAGGCGAATTATGTATATTGCATTAATTTTTAGGATATTTAAAAAAATAATAGCTATATATTGACTTAGTGCTTATTACTACAATTAATATATATTTGGGTACCTTAAGTTCTGGAATCGAATTTTCCAATCAACTAGGGAGAATTACTATTATGAATTAAGGAAATAGAGTTAGAATAGATAATTATTGTTCTAAAAAAATAATTATAATAGAAGCTTTAACAAATTTGACTTTGATATTAGCTATGTTAATTGACACAAAAATATTTAAATTTAAAAATAGTTTCTAGGTAATCACTCAACATCTAGTATGTATGTTCTATTTCGACTATTAATAATGCAAATTTATATGAACATAGTTTTAAAATATGATTAAGTACTCTTAAAATCACTTATTTACTATGATGTTCCTTTTCTTTGAAGAGAAATCATGTTAGATGTATGTTGCTTAGTTTTAATTGTTAGAGGTGGGTTGTACTCTAATTTTTCTCGTGATAAAACTTTAGAAGTGGAAGGACATTTTTTTCTCATCAAAGTGGAAGAGAATGATTTGATTTTTTTTTTTTTACTAAATTGATATTATATACAAGTACAATGATTGATATGTTAATCACAATAGAAGCCCATAGTATTATAACTAATCCATATAGAAGCCCATAATATTAACACAAACCATCTATAATGAGAGAAATAACAAATAAACAAATTAGACAAATAACTCACACCGTGATAGAGATCACACTTGAGACTTTCATGACAACTTTTATATTCGTTAAGCTCTTATGATTCTACAATGCTATATATAGCAAACCCAGTCAGAATGATATGAAGGTAGTAGTCTTGACCTTTTTTTTTAAAGATGAAGTTCCCAACTAACCAGGGTGTAAGAGAGATCTACTAAGTTCAAACAATAACCCGTATATGCTATTTCAACTCCTTAAAGGAGCACTGCAAGATCAAGGCTCTACCTTTAGAATTTGACGACTTTAGGAAAGTATTGAGGGCACCATGGAGTGGGACAGTGAGATAACTAATCATCATCCCCTTGTGTGAAGATGAAGAACACAAAGTCACCCAGATCGGGTCAAGCTTGGCCAAGGAGCTTTGATCATCGCTCGTATCTTTCCTCCGAGAAAACCAGGATGTGTTTGCATGGTTGGTATCAAACATGCTAAAGATCAACTTTCAAGTCATGGTCCACAAGATGATGTAGATCCTAACTACAAGCCCGTATTACAATGGAATAGGCCATTCACCTAAGAAAAGAAAATGGCCGTTGACGAAGAAGTAGATAAACTGCTCAACGCCGACTTTATCCAAGAAATCCACTTTCTAGACTCGGTTGCCAATGTGGTTATAGTGAAGAATGCCAATGGCAAGTGAAGGATTTGTATTGACTTCACAAACCTCAACAAGGTGTGCCTGACGGATAGATTTTCTCTTCCAAGAGTTAACCAACTAGTGGATGCAATCTCTGGATATGAAGTTCTAAGTTTCATGGACGCATACTCTAGTTACAACCAAATTATGATGCATGAGCCTGACCAGTCCAAGTCTGCCATCATTATAGAGAAAAACCTTTACTACTACAAGGTCATTTTTTTTAGATTAAGAACATACGAGCAACACACTTATGGCTTGTCAACAAACTCTTCAAAGTTCAGATAGGGCACAACGTGGAGATATACGTTGATGATATGCTCATCAAAAGCATAAGGGATAAAGAGCATGTAGCTGACCTAGAAGAAGCCTTCGAGATGCTTAAACATAACCAAATGAAGCTCACCCGACAATGTGTGCTTTGGGAGTTACTTCACACAAGTTCTTGAGTGTTATGGTAACTCAGAGAGGGATTGAAGCTGACCTTGAAAAAGCAAAGGTGATCATGGACAAGAGCTCACCTTGCAATATTAAAGAATTGCAAAGACTGACTAGCCGTATCATCGGTCTAAGCTATTTCATGTCCAAGTTCATCGAGAAATGCTTGCCCTTCTTCAAGATGCGTAGGAAGGCCAAAGACTTTGAATGGATGAAAGAATGTCAAACATCCTATAGGGACTAAAGAAATACTTAAGCTCACTCCCATTACTAAAGAAACTAGTGGAACGAGAAGAACTCTTCTTATACTTAGCTGCAAGCCCTGCTGCTCTAGCAACAGTCCTAGTTTGAGAAGAGAATAGAGTACATAGGCCCATTTATTATATGAGTCACGTGCTCCAAGATACCGAGACTCACTACTTTACTATAAAGAAGTTGGTTTACGCTGTGCTCATTTTGGCCAGAAAACTTCGGCCTTATTTTCAATCTCACACCATCATGGTTCTGATTGATCAATCGGTGAGGAGTGTACTACGCAAGCCAGATATATCCAAAAGGATAGTCAAGTGGTCAATGGAGCTTGGAGAGTTTGACATCCGGTACAAGCACAAGACAACCATCAAGGCCCATGCCTTGGTTGATTTTATTATGGAAAACACCTTCATTGGAGAATTGATTGTGGGGGAAAAAAGACGAGCAAGACGAAAACCACCGTAGTTGGACCCTTTTCATGCACGGATCTTTCAAAAACAGTGGAAGTAAAGCAGGCCTTATGCTCACTAGCCCTGATGGATTCATAGTGGAGTATGCATCCTAGTTTGAGTTTCAACCCTCTACCAACAAAATTGAATATGAAGCCTTTTTAGCCAATATGAGGTTAACAAAGCCTTAGCCATCCAGAGGTGATCTGGATGGATCCCATCATTGACTACCTTCGTGAGGGAAAACTCCCTGAATAAAAGAAAGAATCCAAGAAGCTCATTGCTCACACAACTCAATTCAATTTAATCGAGGAACAACTTTACAAGAAGGGTCTCACCATTGTCTATCTGGAGTGCCTTGCCCGATAGAGGCGAACTATGCTATAAGAGAAGTATATGAGGGAATCACTTAGGGGCAAAACCTTAGCCTATAAAATCCTGAGACATGGATACTACTGATCCAAAATGCTTTAGGAGGTCATCTAACTAGTTAAGAAATGCAAAAAGTGTCAAGAGTTTGCCCCGATCTCCCATTGGCTAGCCAATCCTTTAACCTCCATCACTAGCCTGATCTTTTTTTTTTTCCATATAGAGGGTTGATATCCTCAAATTGTTTTCCATAACACCAGTATAAAGAAAGTGTTTGATTATCATAATAGATTATTTCACCAAGTGGATAGAGGTCGAGCCCTTGGTGACGATCACCGATGAAAAAACTCGTGATTTTGTTTGGCGATCAATCGTATGCAGGTTCATGGTACCAAAGATCCTTGTCACAGACAACAAGAAAAAATTCGACAATGCCTGATTCAAAGTGTTCTGTTAGAATTTTTAGAAAGAGCATCGATTAACCTCCATGGGCTACCCACAGGCCAACAAGCAAGCTGAAGTTGCAAATAGAAACTTTTTATAGGGTATAAAGAAAATGATAGAAGACGCTAATAGGCAATGGGTCAAACAACTTCTAAATTTCCTCTGGGCCAACAGGAGTACCACTCGGACATTAACGGACGAGACCCTTTTCATCCTAGCTTATAGCTCTGAAACATTCCTCTTGAGATAGAAGCCTCTTCGTTATGGGCACAAAACTTTGACCCTGTAAACAGCTAGGAAAGCTTGAGGATGAATGTGGACCTCATTGATGAGGAAAGAGATAAAGCTCATATCAGATTTACAACCTACCATCAAAGGGTAGCAAAGTATTACAACTCTCGCATCAAAGAAAGAGCCTTCAGACTTGGTGACCTGGTACTCAGGAAGAAGGAAGTTGTCCATCCAAGGGAAATAGTAAAATTGATCTCTAACTGGGACGAATCTTACTGAATTAAAAGGGTATGTTGAGGAAGAACCTTCTAGTTTGAAGATCTGGACGGGATACTAATTCTTAGACATAGAACATTGAAAATTTAAGGAAGTTCTATTAGTAAAGTACCATTTAAAGTATTTTATTTTAGCTTTATTTTGCTTTTCTCATTAGATATTATAGCTTCGACACTTTTTATTAAGTAATGAAAACATCTACTCCTTCTTCCCTATGCTTAACTTTTTCTTTGCAGGAGACACACACAGAGTGAAAAAACTGAAAGTTTTCATTTCTTATTGTTTCACAAACGCCATGAAATTAAAGCCATCACCTCTAATGCATTTAGACCTAGGCAAATCCAGGCTCGAAGAGTGTCATAAAATCCAAATGAGGGGACCTTTCCCCCACCTCTAAGGGTTCATGATCTTAGAATTGATCATTCTAAGGCAGAAAGGCCAACACGCTCCCGCGCGTAGGAAAATATGTCCGTCATGACACACCTAGAGATAAATTATCAAACATACTAAGCTTAATACCCCGAGTTAAACTTATACTTGGGTGAATCATTAAGAATACAACCTTCCCAATATTTCCTTGGGAAAAATCAAGAAAAATCTTCCAAGTCATAAGCTTTGGGCATGGGAATTTCAATAAAAACTGAGTTTCTTACACCGAGCTTTTACTACATTTGGTAATTATATAACAAAAGTAGTCGAATTAAAAGACTTGCATAACATAAACAAAAGGAAATTTTCACTTCATTCATAAAAAGGGGAGTACATAAGGAATGACATATTGGCCAAGATAAAAAAAGAGAAAAAAATTACAAGTCCTACTCCTCGAGTGTCCCGCGAGGCTCGGTCCCCATCTCATACCCTTTATTCTCGGATCTGTCCCCTCTAGCCATGGTACTTTCCTCCGCCTTGATCACCATAAAGGAAAGGTCAAGAAAAGAATGGGCTCTCTGCACCTAGCACTTAGCACTATCAAATCCCTTGAAGTAGAAGCTCTTGGCCTGCATGACCACGTCATCCTAAAAGATCTTGGAGGATTTGTAATCTATGATAACCTTGGCTTTAGTCTCCCCCAGATCCAAGCGAAAAGTCTTAGCCTCGGCCCTAGCTTTCTCCAACTCCAACTAAAGTAGGGAGATCTTCATCGCAGCAGCAAAGAGCTTCTCCTTCTTCTGGTCAACCTTAGACTAAAGCTTAACCATTTGGTCCATGTTTTTCATCGCGTTGTTTGTAAACATTAATGAAATGAATGGTTAAATTGCCCGTGTAGATTTATTTTGAAATAGAAGAATGAAAGCAGGAGAAATAACACTTATACAAAAATCTAAAACAAAGTAGAAAGGAATAAGCATTTTACCTTAGCATCGGACTTCATAATAGTATAGGAGAGGATCTTAGGAGCCTCCACAATGAGGTAGACCATATCCACCGGATGAATAACCTGTGACATACTTTAAGACTATACGAGGATTGCTAAGAATTGAACCATCCATACAAATGAACAAGTCAAAGTAGTGGATAGGAGCCCGAGAAGGAGAAAAAGCAAGAGGAGCCCGAGCAGTATCCATACCACAAATGATTGAGCCTCTCTTTAGAACCTGATCATTTCTCTTTTCATCCACAATTATGAAGGGCTGCTTCTTCGGCTTTTTCTCGTCACTTTTTGAGTTTTCTTCACCCAAGAAGTGTTTCTTGGCCATTTTCAACACCTTAGTCAGACTCGGAGGCATCACTGTAAAAAGGAAGAACAATTAGTAACCGAACAAAAGATGGTCACAAAAAACAACAATGTATAAAAGAATAGTACCCTAACGAGGGCAAAGACCAAAACGAGCCAAAGAATTATTGTCATTTAACTCATCAGCAAAAATTGCACCTTTTTTTTAAAATCATTTTCTCCATGGTATTCTTCTCCTTATCACTAAGAGATAGAGCTTGTGATTTCCTTAAAAAACTTAGTCTTATTCACCCAGTACCCCGAAGCTAGTTTCACTATAGATAAAAAAGAATTTATTCTTCCAGAACTTAACTGAGCTCATATTTTTCTTCATAATATTTCTAATTTTGCACTGGCTGAGATAAACCCAGCGTTCGTCGGTATGAAGATTAACAGTAAAAACATTCTTAAAGAGGTCTAGGGTCATTATACCCTCAACCTTTTTACAAATAGAGATAAAGCCCACTAGTAGTCGAACCGAGTTAAACATAAGTTATATAGGGGTTACCCTAAAATGGTTGAGGACTTTATGTATGAAAGGATGGAGAAGAAACCAAAGTCTAACCTTGAAAGTGTCTAAATACACACACATCTCATAAGGAGGATCTTTAAAAGGATTATCACAAGCTCTCTCTCTCACCTCAGCCTCCCGAAGAATAAATTCATCAAGGATCCAAAATTTCTCCCTTAAAAGGCTGACATAGCTACTAGATAATCTATTCTTTTCTAGCTCATCCTGATACTTAACTACCATAGCATCGATAACCAACACCTCTTGTATCTCATCCATACCACAACTAGGCATAAGTCTGGCTTCACCAGACTCAACCTCATCCTCGATCTCTATCCTATCTGATGGAGCATTCTCGGATAATGAGCTACCTATCATCAAACTCCTCACTACTACTTTTACCACTACTTTAACTATTTGAAAGAGTACACATAGCAAAAAGTAAAGATGAATAAGATGAGGCTTACCAAAATAGGAAAACAAGCGAAGAAAGAAGAATTATCGACTCAAAAAATGAGACATTGAGTTGCTTTGATTAGAAAGTAAGAAGTATTTGGAGTGCGAAACACCAAAGAACTTCCCTTCCTATAAAGAAAAACTAACGGTCTAGATCAAAGCAAATCAATTGCTATAGTCTTGTTGG
The DNA here is from genome assembly GCA_023935145.1 of Bretschneidera sinensis. NCBI lineage: Eukaryota > Viridiplantae > Streptophyta > Magnoliopsida > Brassicales > Akaniaceae > Bretschneidera > Bretschneidera sinensis. The sequence continues at coordinate 109,435,802 of CM043700.1, forward strand.
GTTAGCCGGTTCTATGGATTGTGCACGTAACTTTCCTTTATAGGTGTTATTTTAAAAGAAAATGGATTGTTTTATGAATCATGTTTTTTTTTTCAGTGAGATTATCATATTATGTAATTTAGAGAGAAAGTATATTCATACATAACTTACATATATCCAAAGAAATATTGCTAAAGATATAAGTTTGGGAAGGATAGAATGGTTGCCAAAACCATACAACGAAGACAGTTCTTGCCAGTGGTTGATACAATAATGGTATGTTTGGATAGTGTTTTTAAAAAAATATTTTTGAAAATTGAAAACAATTTGTTGACACTCTAAAATACGTTTATTAATATTTTCATAAGTAGGTTTTTGAAAATTGTTCTCAAACATTTGTTTAATTTCCTATATAAGAATTTTCAAATGATAAATACACATCAAATCATAACGTTACTTGTATCATGATAAAATATTAAACATATTTCAAGTAGCTTTTGTAACAAACTAGTGGAAAACATTTTTACAAGAGGGATTATTTGATCTCTCAAATGAGCTTGTAATGTTATTTACAGTTTTATTCAGGGCCATTGGAATAACCGTAATGTAGTTACTTTTGAATCAAAGTTGAGAACCCTTCCGAGATTTATGAGTTAGCTTGTTCTTATGTTTGGGAACTTGCCAACATCAAGCCTATAATTAAGAGGAAGTTTATGCAAATAGTTGGTGGAAACCTTTGGCTTTCTCGTCCCATCTAGGTTTATAAATTGAATGTTGATGGTGCTACATTTAAGGATTTGGAGAGGGTGGGGCTTAGAGCAGTCATCCGTGATTGTGTAGAGGAGGTGACTGCTTCTATGGTCATGACTAAAGAAAAACTATATAAGCCTAAGATGGTTGAGGCCTTAGTAGTTTTGGAAGGTATTTGAATGGCCTGATATATTGGCATTAGAGAGTTCTTGTGGAATCAAATTCAACAGGGATTGTCATAACATTAAACATTCCAGTTCTACACATGACGCGTTATGGCCCTTTCAATGATGGAGCAAAACAAATATTGTCATCTTGATAGTCACCCCAAGAATTGGGGATACTTAGCACATCAAACTGTGACCTTCCAATTGTGACAATTTAAACCCTCACAGTTCAAAATTGTAGTAAAGTGATCATTTCTTCCAAATCAATAATGGAAAAGACACATGTTGCATTGATTAAGACCACGATTAAAAAACCTCAAAAAGAAAAAGTAAACCAAATAAAAGTTAAAATTAATGAAAAAAATAATAAAATTAAACTATATTTTCTTTTCGTTGCTTCTTCTTCCTAGCTCTTCTTTTCTTTATGCTCATCGTTAAACAACAAGTAAAAAGAAGAATATTACTAATAATTTGTTTTACACTTCTGTTTACTCCTATAATTAAGTAATGACTTGTGAGGTTTTCACTTGGTATAAAGAATGAATAATTTGAAGAATATATATTGATGTGGGGAAATTTTTCCTACTAATTAGATGGCGACACATAGCACTTCTATTGGTAAAAAAGTAAGCCCAAAACTCAAGAGCGTCACCCAATTAAAAAGGTGACACATGGCCAAGGGAAAAACAATAACTTCACATAAAACTCTAACCAAGTAGAAAACCAAGAAAGGCTAGAATCTTAATTCTTGTAGAATAAGTCACTCTTAATACCTAACCTAATTGGACTCTACTCCAAATCATTATATAAAGGGGGCACGGGTACATCTCGTAATCTCTCTCAATTCTCTATTTGAGTACTGACTTGAGTGTCAAGAGAGTCCTTCCCGAAGAACCCAACTCTGGGAAACTTTTTAGATCATGTGTTCTAGCATGTATAGGTGTTCGTAATGCTCGTAGAATCGATTATCAAGTTTTTGGCATCAATAAATTAGCGCCATCCATGAGAAAGAACAAACAAGAACTCATTTGTTAATGATGTCAACCAGAAAAATGACCAAAAATGTTGCTACTACTATGCAACCTACCTTAAGTCGCAATCAAAATCTAGCCCTCCCACTAATCCCTGAAGCTATCAGAACTAATAAAGAGTCTTCTACCAATTGCTTTAAAGAGCACTCGGTGAGGTCACAACACTCACGGTCAGGAAATTCCGCCCACTAAATGAATAACCTTGATCCAGATGCTTCAATCAAGTAAGGATAATTCAACGATCTAACTCAGTATATGGCTAATTTGGAGGCCATGATTGGAAACCTAATTCCTAATAACAAACAGTAAGGATCACGACAAGAAAAACCACACAAAATCGATTGATTTGACTACTGATAGGATGAAACTGGTTAGAGAGAACCTTAGAGCAGCACATAATAGACAGAAAGGATATGTTGATAATAGAAGATGACCTCTTGAGTTTCAGGTTGGTGACTAGGTGTATTTGAATATATCTCCATGGAAAGATGTATTAAGATTTAAAAAGAAAGGAAAGTTGAGTTCGAGATTTGTGGGGCCCTATGATGTGATTGAAAGAGTTGGACTAGTAGCATATAGATTGGATTTGCCTCCGGAGTTAAAGCAATTGCACAATGTGTTTCATGTTTCACTTTTGAGAAAGTGTTTACATGACGAATACCATAGTTTTTCGAGTCAAGCTGTAAAACTTCAAGAAGATTTGACCTTTATGCAAGTACCAGTCAGAATTCTAGACAGAAATGAACAAATCTTGCATAATAAAGTTATTCCTTTAGTTCAAGTATTATGACAGAACAAAGATGTTGAAAAATTACTTGGAGTGTGAGGCAACAATGATGAAATATTATCCCTAGCTTTTTCATGAGTTAGGTAAGAAAATTTCGGGGACGAAATTTTTATAAGGTGGGTAGAATTGTAATACTCGTGTTCATAAAATAAGGGTAAAGCAGTAATTTTACATATATTATATTGAATTAAATAATCCATAGATGAAAGATTTAGTATTTATTTGAAATATAGTATTGAAAATTTTGTTGAAAAGAGTTGGGAATTTTTTAAGATGAAAGTTTTGAAAATTTTCGAAATTTGAAGTTGAAATGAAAGAATTTTGAAAAAAATATGGAATAAGGTTGAGAAAAATAATTAGAAAAGTTGATGGAAGAAAATATAAATTTTTATATTTTTCTAAAATTTTTGGAAGGAGGAAAACATGAAAAATTGATTTTTAAGGGGAAAATGGTAAAACTGTAAATTTTAAATAATGGAAGAATTGTAAATAATCAATGACAAATATGTAAATTTTAAAAAAAAGAAGTGGCAAACAGTGAACAACAATGATGTTCACGTTAAGGCGGTGAACATTAATGATGTTCACGTGAAGGTAAGCTAAAAAAAAACACATATATCATAGAACTTTGTTGTTTCAGTATTTATGGTGCCCACTTGGTTTTTTTTTTTTTCCTCTTTTTCAAATCAAATTCTTAGCAAAAAAAATTTATAAAGAAAATTTCTCCAATATTAGAGATAATTATAGTCATCCAATTACAATAGCAAGATTTCACCACAATTGAGGTAATTTTTCAATAAGACTTATAACTAAATAATTATATTGTTTGAATTATATATGTATATGTATATGTATGTGTATGTATGTATATATATACATATACATACATACATATACATATACATTCATACATACATACATATATACATATATACATACATATGTATGTGTGTGTGTATATATATATATATATACATATATATTATATACATATGCATATACATATACATATACATATATATTACATATGTATGTAAATAACTATACACACACACACACACACACACACATGTATGTATATAGTTATTTACATTGTGATTGCGCTATAGATTGTGGGGAAGGGAGATATTTCTTTCTGGGGTACAAATTGGGTAAAGACACCTTTCTCTATGGATGAGCCTATCCTTCATCACATTACTATTAGAGAGACGTTAAACGATAGTAGTTTAATGCATTCATTTTTAGAGGACTTCTCGTCTCATTCCTCTTCTCAATTAAACGATTTTAGTTTGGATCCAACTAAAAAGGATGTTTTGGTAGTTAATGTTTAATCCCCAGTTCACAGGTTCTGATGTAGACAAACCATATTGTTATTACTGATATGTTTATTAAGTGTGCAAGATTTTTATTAGATTTCAGAAGCATTTATTGTTAGATTTTAAAATCAAACATTTACTGTGAGATTACAAAATCAAACAGAATTCAACATTCATTGCAGAATCAGAGAAAAGATTACGAAAATCAAGGAAGGACTTAGAGAGGGCCTAGGTGTCTAGCTAGGTTCCTGACAGGGTGGTAGGCGATTGACACAGTAAATGGGTAAAAAATCGAAGTTTGTTGAAGAAATGGTTCGAAGGAGCTGCGTGCAAAGGGAAAAATGGTAATCTCACACTAGAATCCTAATCTTACTAGGACACTCCAGCCTATGGAAACCCTAATCTTATCAAAATACTCCAACCTAGAGGACTTCTAGTCCTATCATAATAATCAACATTAATTGCTTTCCTAATTGGATATGCTCCAAGGTTCTATAAAAATGGGCTCTCATTGTCATAGGTACACACAACTTACAATCACACAACTCTCTAAATTTTTTATTTGATTATTCTTTCAGATGAGTGACTTGGGCATCAGAGACTCCCCTTAAGGCACTACCCTCGGGAAACGTTTTAGTTCACATGTCTTTCATGTGCGTAGGGATTTGTGAGCTCATTTGACAGATTTTCGACATCAACAGAATGGCACCGTCTGTGGGAATCCACAACAAATTTTTGTATATTAACGATGCCCAAAAGCTAGATGCACTGTTGCCGTAGAGTATGGCCTTTCACAGACATTTTCTCTTAAAAACGTTCTTCGATGCATATATTGCTCAGGTCTGTAAGTCCTAAAGCTATCAATATATATGACATAAAGTGAATGGTGGAGATTCTAATCCCATAAGACATCAACCACAAATGAAGTAGCAAAAAGCTCTCCTAACAAATAAATTGCCTAGACCACACTAATCAGCACAATAAGACCAGTCTCATGTCAGTATTCGGTCACAAACAGAGACACAACTAAATTGCACACGTCACCCAAAATTTCATCAAAAAATGAGATCTTTACCATAAGATCTGTCAAAATTCAAAATTCGACAATGAATCCGATCACACCAGCAGATTTATCAGCCTTCGATCTACATTTCTTTAAAGTTTTATGGTGATCAGATGTCACAAATTCCTCCAAAAAAATGAAACTTTACCGTAGATTTGCAAAATTCAGCGACCAAAAGTCGTCATCACCATCACAAGGTGTCTCAGAATCCTAACACATTCCGAAAAAATTTCATGACCATCTGACTATTCGACAGACAACATAAGCCGATTAAACCAATGGATAAAAGTTTGCATGAACAAAAGCTAGTCAACAAATCTTTTAGAGATACCAAGACCTCTACCACATGTCTCATGCTTATTGGACAACCAAATTGCATTTTATCTCCAAAATCTACAATGGCCACATGTATGTTCACTGATTACTCAAATTTTTATCTCATCTTTAAATTTGTTACACATGTCAACTTCTTAATGGTCAATCAGAGCCACATCAACGCCACTTATGTGCCCAGTCAGCGTCATTTAAGCACCATGTCATCGTCGCTTAGGCACTTTTTCAGTGCCACCTAGGCTATCAGGCAGTGCCACCTCAGTGCTATGTCAGTTGACTCAAAACAATTGATCGAACTAGGTGTGATCGCCTGATTCACCATTTTGACCAATTGGTTTAGCTATTTTTAACCCAATTTTTGATCCAACAAGACTAGTTCCTATGGTTTTATGACGTGCTCTTTTCAAATCCGGACTCAAAATTTCAAGATTCTACTTCAATATATGATTTTCTTCACAAACTATCTATTTTGACTCATATTTAACCAGTCGGTTCACACACTTCAAAGTCAGTTCATTCATAAGGTTTTTCAGTCTTCTCTTTCCATAACAGATCTCAGAATTTTGAAATTTGACTTCTTCAGAAAATTTTCTTACAAACAGGCATAGAAAAAACTCTTATTTCTTTTCAAAGGGTCTAAAATACGTCCCAAACCGGAACTAGCGGAGCTGAAACAACTAGAAAACATCATGATCATTCACAATCAGGTATAGTTTTTCCTTACTTCATGTACTATCAAGTTTTCGTACCAATTAAGCTTTTATAAGCACTGAACTTCTACGAAAAATTCAAAGTTGTCTGCCAATGATGTACCAAAGTCGTCGTCATTGACTTATCAAAATTAGTAAGCCAATGACTCATCCAAAGCCATCATCACTGATGTATGCAAAGTCGTCAGCCAATGACGCATCCGAAGTCATCAGTCGATGACACATTAAAATTAGTTAGTCCGACGGCATGCACAAAAGTCATTGTCTCTGATGCACCAAAGACGTCATCTTAAATGCACCAAGCCCTCATCTCTAAGGCACCAAAGACCTAGGTATATCTAGGCTCACAAAGTGGTATAACGACTAACTAGGGGACTTTCCCCTCCAAAGGTCACTCACCTTAGAACTTATCACTCTTAAGGTAAGAAGGCTAATATGCTCCCACGCGTGGGGACTTGCTCAAGCTCCTAAGCTCAAAAATGCCCTAGGAGAGTGCTCCGAGCACCTTGTTGGAAATCACCCTCAAGATGCCGAGGTGGTGATCTTCCAAACACCCAAGTCTAGAATGACTTGTAATGATCAGAACAGAAACTGAAATCAAACAATCAAAGAAAGAACACAAGCAATTATATCGAGGTTCGACAATATGCCTACGTCACCGTGAGCTTCTCTGAGCTCTCTGCACTAAATTAATGAGTTCTTACAAGTTACAACAACACATCTTCAAGAAACCTCTAGTTCTTGAAGAACGAAAGAAGAGAAGAGAAAGTGATAAGGACTTGAGTTACCCTGGAATTTTCCCCAAGAAAATTCCACTTACAAGGCCCTTGAATCCCCAATCTATACTACTCTCTCTTTAAATAACCAGCCTCTCTACAATGAGTCTCTCTTGTGTTTGTGTCTTTGCACTCTTACACTTGATCTCACTTTCACAAGTTATGTCATGTCATGTTGAGATTGAAGCTAGGTGACCCTTTATATAGTGCACCACTTCTTGAACTAATCTTGAAGTCAATCTCAACCCTTAGATCTTGAGGACTAATCAATCATAGCCCTTCAACAAGTCTAAGTGATCCTGTGCGTTTTGATCATGCCTCGCCCATTAGGAGAAGGTTGCTGAAAATTGCCTTCACGTGTGCCTTCAAGTCGTGGCTCAGAATAGGGCAAACTGCGGCCTAGAAGGGAGGATTTTGCTGCCTTTCTGGGTGCCACACCTTGGGGAGGCTGGGCCGCAGCACGCATGGAGAAGGTGAACTTCTGGACTTTCTGTGGGCCATGCAGCTCAAGGCTGGGCCGCGACGCCCACCTATGACCTGATGCTGATTTTAACTTCTGTTTAAGCCTTAGACAAATACCAACAATCTCTACCTTTATCTAAGCGATTAAACCCGAACCCGTTGTGCAGAGAACTCAGTATCCAAACTCAACTTTAGTCATCATATCAACCGACTCCAATCCTAATAAGTCCAAGGAAATGATTGAACTTACTTAGAGGTAGAACTTTGGTGCCTAAATTTGCGGGATTTTCTTCCATGGTGACTTTGTCCACATGAATGCATCATTTCATAACATTTTCCCGAATGAAATGATACCGAACATCCATATGCTTTTTCCTCTCATGGAACATCGGATTCTTACATAAGTGCAACGCACTTTGGCTATCCGAATACACCACTACCTGCTCTTTCAAGACCTTCAACTCTTCCAACAACCCCTTGCACCACATAGCCTCCTTTATGACTTCCGTAGCCGCTATGTACTCAGCCTTGGTTGTTGAGAGTGCTACCACCTACTGGAACTGAGCCTTCTAACTTATACAACATCTGTTTAAGTTGAAAAAGTAGGAGGCAATCGATCTTTTTTTACCCCGATCTACTCCATAGTCCGAATAAGTATAACCCTCAAGACAGATGGACTTACCCCTCTTCTCATAAACCAGCCCCACATCTGGGCTTCCTTTCAAGTACCTCAGCAACCACTTCATCCCAAACTAATGTTCTTTTCCTGGATTACTCATAAACCTGCTGAGAACACTTATTGTATGAGCAATGTCAGGCCTAGTGCATACCATCATGAACTTTACAGATCTAACCGCACTAGAGTAAGAGACCTTTTCCATTTTCTTCTTCTCCTCATCTGACCTCAGATATTGATCGCTGGAGAACTTGAAATGACCAGCAAGAGGAACCTTCACTGGTTTGCTATCTTCCATAGAAAACTTAGATATCATCTTTTCTATGTAGAAAGACTGAGAAACCTTCAACCTATTTCTCTCCCTTTCCTGGATTATACTCATCCCAAGGATCTTCTGTGTATGGCCAAGATCCTTCATCTCATACTCTTAACTGAGTTGAGACTTTAACTTTTCTATCCTCTCCCTACTGTTCCCAACCAATAGCATATCATCGACATAGATGAGGATGATCACCATTTCCTCTACCTTGTGCCTCTTGTGGTACAAGCAGGAATCATAGTAGCTCTTCATGAAATCTAAGCTAGTTACAAAGGAATCAAACCTCTTATTCCATTACCGAGGTGATTGCTTCAGGCCATAAAGATATTTCTTCAATTGGCACACCAAATCTCCCTGCCTTCCTTCCTCATAGCCTTCAGGGTAGATGGTCTCATCAAGCTCTCCATGTAAGAACGTTGTCTTCACATCCATTTGCTCGATTTCCCAATTGAATTGGACCACCATTGCTAACACCATCATTGTCATCTTGTATTTCACAACTAATAAGAATATTTCGGTGAAATATATGCCTTCTCTTTGTGTGAACCCCTTCGCCACCAGCCTAGCTTTATACCGGACTTCATCCCCTGGAGTGTTCCTTTCTTTGATCATGTAGATCCACCTACAATCCATAACTCTCTGTTTTTCTGGTTTGGGCACCAATTCCCAAGAGTTGTTCTCCCTCAAAGAATCAATTTCTTCCTCCATAGCTAGCTGCCATTTTGACGAATCCTTACATTCCATGGCATCCATGTAAGTTTTTGGTTCAACCTCTCATTCTGAATAAGGAGCTGCTACATTAGCACTAGCAAAACCATATCTTAAGGGTGGTCTGACCACATTCCTTTCCTGGTCCCTTGTGAGCTAATAGTCATTCTGATTTGCTGCATCATTCCCTTCTAGTTCAGCTTTCTCATGAGTGTCCTGAGCTTGGCCTTCATCAATGGGCTCTACTTAGTCCAAACCTTCTTGCCTTCCTTACTCTACCTGAACTGAATTCTCCTTAATGCTATGCTTTACAAATTCCAGACTGGTTTGCTCATTGTCCCATGCAGGGTTAGTTTTTTCCAAATAGGGAAATAATAATTCATTAAAAATGACATCTCTACTTATTATGAGTTTAATCCCTTTTGGCTCTAAGGACCATAACCTATACCCCTTAACCCTATCACTATACCCTAGAAACACACATTTTCTAGACCTTGGGCTAAGTTTATCATCATTTTGATGTGCAAACGCAGCACATCCAAAAGTCCTAAGGTTGCTTAACTCAGGGGGTTTCCCACTCCACATTTCCTTAGGAGTCTTGAGCTCTAAAGCTCTAGAGGGTGATCTATTAACCAAATATGCAGCAGTTGACATAGCTTCCCCCCAAAAATATTTTGGTAAACCGGACCCAATTAACATGCACCTAACCTTTTCTATAAGGGTCCTATTCATCCTCTCAGCAACTCCATTTTGCTGAGGGGTTTTTACAACCATTCTATGTCTTGGAGTCCCATTTAATTCACAAAATTTATCAAAATCCTTATTAAAAAATTCTAAACAATTGTCGGTTCGTTAAACCTTAACTACCCTACCCGTTTGAGTCTCCAGTAACTTTTTCCACACCACAAATTTATTCAAAGCATCTTATTTATTTCTAAGCAAATAACCTTTCTTGAATAATCATCAATTAAAGAAAGAAAGTAACGATTACCTCCCTGTGTTGGTGCCCAAAGGTTCACATGAATGTAGTCAAGAATGCCTTTAGACTTGTGCACTCCGGTGTTGAAGCTGACCCGGTGTTGCTTCCTAAGAATGCAACACTCGCAGAAATCAAGTTTCTCTATATTGTCACCACCAAGTAGACCATCCTTACTGAGAACTTGTAGGCCTTTTTTGCTCATATGTCCCAAGTGAGTGTGCCAAAGGGCTGCCTTATCCATTTCAGCCATCAAGCTTGCTGCATGATCCTTGATTTCTGTCTTTCTGATCATCTCATAGAGACCATCCTTTATTGCTGCTTTGATCACTATCAAAGATCCCTTGGTTACCTTGATCTTTCCTCCATCTGCTTTGTATGTGTACCCCATGGAATCCAGCTGCCCCAATGAGATCAAGTTTCTTCTCAAATCCAGAAGATACCTCACATTCCGTAGCAGTCTTATGACTCCATCAAACATCCTTAGCTGGATATCTCCTATCCCCCTCACTTGGCAAGAAGTATCATTCCCCAAGAAAACCCTTCCATCATTGATTTTCTTGAAATTCTTAAACCAATCTCTGTGAGAGCATATGTGATAAATGCACCTGGAATCCAGGATCTATTTCTCGCTGCCTTGCCTCCTGCTCATATTCGAGCACACAACAAGAACATTATCTTGCTGTTCTCCTTTGGCAACCGAAGCCTCTCCATTGTTGGTATGGCTTCTTTCTTTCTCATCCCACAACTTCTTCTTATAATCTTTCTTGAAATGACCTTCCTTATTGCAGTAGTAGCATCGCTTCCCTCCAAACTTCGGTTTGGAATGCGATCTCCCATGGCTCTGCCCTCTACCCTTTGATTTCTCCCAGTAGTTGCCATGGATGCTACTGCCATTTCAAGTTGTTGGCCTTCCTTTAACGAACAGCCCTTCTCCGCTTGAAGCTTCCCTCATCTTGGCTTTAAAATCATGAGCCCTTATATCATTGATCACAATTTCCTTGGTTAGTGTATCTCTTCTATATTTAATAGAATTAATCAAACTTTCAAAATAATCAGGAAGATAATTCAATAACATAACAGCCAATTGTTCATCCGGGAATTTTATACTATAACTAACCAAATCTTGAACTAGTTTATTAAACACATCAAGATTATCTTGCAACTCTTTATTAGGATCCATTTTAAAAGCAAAGATTCGTTTAAGAAGATAAATCTTATTAGGGAGAGTTTTGGTAAGAAACAACTCATCTAGTTTCTTCCAAATGACAGCTGGATCTTCCGAGTCTCCGCACTCCCTTGTGACACTATCCGAGATATGAAGAAAGATGGTGCTATACGCCATCTTCTTATCTCAATCCGCTGAACTTTCATGATACTTGTTGAAAAAGCATCATCTTCTCCAATAGCCAAGTCCACCTTCTGTTGCATAAGAACAACCTTGATCTTCTGCTTCCAAAGGGCAAAGTCTCTATTTCCATCAAAATTCTCAACAATGAAGTTCGAACCCATCTTGCAGAGAAAATCCCGGATTTATGCAGCACCCACAATTGTTCTTAAACTTCTTCTAAATCTCAAGAACAAGATCAAAGATTGATCTCTACTCCGTTCTTGAACCTCAAGAACACGATCAGATCTTGATCTCTACCCCGTTCTTGAATTACCCAAGAAGTTGATCTTTGATTCTTATCGTCTTGCTCCGATACCCACCAATCTTGGCTTTGATACCACTGTTGGAAATCACCCTCAAGTTGCCCATGTGGTGATCTTCCAAACACCAAAGTCTAGAATGACTTGTAATGATCAGAATAGAAACATAAATCAAACAATCAAAGAAAGAACACAAGCAATTGTTATCCAGGTTCCACAATGTGCCTACGACCCTATCAGCTCCTCTGAGCCCTCTGCACTAAATCATTGAGTTCTTACAAGTTACAACAACACCTCTTCAAGAAACCTCTAGTTCTTGAAGAACGAAAGAAGAGAAAAGAAAGTGATAAGGACTTGAGTTACCCTGGAATTTTCCCCAAGAAAATCCACTTACAAGGCTCTTGAATCCCCAATCTATACTACTTTCTCTCTAAACAACCAGCCTCTCTACAATGAGTCTATCTTGTGTTTGTGTCTTTGCACTCTTACACTTGATCTCACTTTCATAAGTTATGTCATGTCATGTTGGGATTGAAGCTAGGTGACCCTTTATATAGTGCACCACTTCTTGAACCAATCTTGAAGTCAATCTCAACTCTTAGATCTTGAGGACCAATCAATCATAGCCCTTCAACAAGTTTAAATGATCCTGTGCGTTTTGATCATGCCTCACGCACTAGAAGAAGGTTGCTAAAAATTGCCTTCTGGTGTGGCTTCAAGCCGTGGCTTAGAACAGGGCAAGCCGCGGCTTAGAAAGGAGGATTTTGCTACCTTTCTAGATGCTGCAACTTAGGGAGGCTGGGCCGCGGCACGCATGAAGGAGGTGAACTTTTGGACTTTCTGTGGGCCGCGGTGCCCACCCATGACCTGATGCTGATTTTAACTCCTGTTTAAGCCTTAGACAAATACCAACACACCTTTCACCCTCGATATTTTTTTAGTAAAAACCCAAGGAGATTGCCTTGAGCACCTCTCACCCTTGGCATTTTTCCAATTAAAATTTGAGGAGAGTGCTCCGAGCACCTCTCACTCTCGACACTCTTTCAACAAAAGTCTGATGAGAGTGCCCTTAGAACCTCTCACCTTCGACACTTTTTCAACAAAACTCCGAGAAGGAAGCTCTGAGTTATTCCTCTCCTTGATACATTTTCACAATAATACAATGGTGTAAACCCTAAGCCATTCCTCTCCCCGATACATTTTTTTACCAAAACTCCAGGGAGAGGAGCCCCAAGCTATTTCACTCCTCAAACTGATTTCATATTAAATTATGAGAAGATAGCCCTGAGCTGTTTCTCTCCTCGAACCTTTTTCTATTATAACCGAGGAGATAGCCCCGAGTCGTTTTTCTCCTTGGACCTTTTTCTACTAAAACTCCGAGGAGATAGCCCTGAGTTGCTTTTCTCCTCAGACCTTTTTTCATTTAAACTCCGAAGAGATAGCTCCAAGCTATTTATCTTATTGGACTCTTTTCCACTTAAACTCTGATGAGATAGCTCTAAGCCATTTCTCTTCTCAAAATTTTTTTACATTAAAACTCCGAGGAGATAGTTCCGAGCTATTTTTCTCCTCGAACATTTTTTTTTGCTTAAACTTCGAGAAGATACCTTTGAGTTGTTTCTCTCCTTAAACATTTTTTTTACTTAAACTCCAAGAAGATAGTCCGAGCTGTTTTTCTCCTTGGACTCTTTTCCACTTAAACTCTGAGAAGATAGCACTGAGCTGTTTCTCTCATCGGACTCTTTTTAACTTAAAATCCTAGGAAATGCCACAATTTGTTTCTCTCATCGGACCTTTTTACACTAAAAATCCGTGGAGATAAACCAAAGTTTTTTTTCTCATCGGACTCTTTTCCATTTAAACTTTGAGGAGATAGCCCTGAGCTGTTTTTCTCCTCGAACCTCTTTACACTAAAACTGCAACAAGATAGTCCCGAGCTGTTTCTCTCCTCAGACTTTTTTTTCCACTTAAACTCCGAGAAGATGGCCCCGAGTCGTTTCTCTCCTATAACTATTTTCCCTTAAAATTTTGAAGAGATAGCCCAAAGTTATTTCTCTCATTGGACCTTTTTTCACTTAAAACTTCGAGGAGATAACCCCGAGCTATTCCTCCCCTCAAAATTTTAGAGCACCAATAAGATACTCGAGTACCACAAAAATCTTGGACCTGTTATGAGAAAAGAAAGCTTTAGAGTTGTTCTGAGAATTAAAATCCTCAGATTTTTTTCGAGCAACGAAAGCCTCAGACTTGTTCTGAGCAATGAAAGCCTCAGACCTGTTCCGAGCAACAAAAATCTTGAATCCCATTTCTGAGTAAAAAAAAAACCTTCGAGTACACAAAGGTAATACGCCAAACATCTAGAGTCTATCGAGCTCAATTTTATTATGCCCAAGGCCCCGAGTCCCTAGATGCCTCATTTCTACCACCTAGGGCCCCGAGTCCCTGGACAGCTCGGTGCCTGAGACCCGAAACATAGAAAAACAATTTCAAAACTTTTTTAGCACATATTTCAATAATCTACTTCCTTAACTGCGTAACTACACTCAAGGAATTTGGAGCATCTGATATAGGGAAATTTTTTTAACTAGTAACATAATGACATGTGGCACCCTCAAAGGAAGAAACGATAATCTCACACCATAATCATAATCATAATCTTACTAGGACACTCTAACCTATGAAAACCCTAATCTTATCAGAATACTCTGGCTTATAGGAATTCTAGTCCTATCATAACACTCAACATTATTTGCTTTTCTAATTGGACTCTACTCCAAGACTATAAAAAAGGAGATCTCATTATCACATATACATCTAACTTACAATCACAGAACTCTCTAGCTTTTTTATCTAATTATTCTTTCAGATGATTGACTTGGGCGTTGAAGCGTCCCCCAGGACACTACTCCTTGGGGATATTTTAGTTTACGTGCTTTTCTTGTGTGTAGGGGTCCGTGAGCTCGTATGACATATTTTTGGCATCAACATCAGGCTCTTAATTTGCATACATTACAACTACCTTTTCATCGGGATAAATGTTGAAATGGTTTGAGCCTTCTTTTCAATGCCTAAAATTAAATACTGATGGTTCAGTTAGGGAAGGAAATTGCAGTGGGGGTGGCATGGTTAGTAACAGCCAAGGTAATGCTCTTTTAGTTTTCTCTTCTTACTATGCATAAAGATCTAACACAAAGAAAAAAACTTTAGCGCTTAGGGATGCGCTTAAGTTGTGTGACCAGGAGGGAATCATGCTGCATGAAATTGAGTGTGATTCCAAGGTTTTAGTGGTTGTGGTTTTGAGGGGAAGAGTAAGAGTCTAATCCGACCCTCCATGCATCTCTCGCATATTCTTCGGGGGGAATGCATCGGATGAGCTTACTTCGTGGGTGTATGAGCATAAAGGTTTGCAAGTGGTCGACGATGTCTCTTTGGTCCCTTCCTTTGTACAACACAAGTTGTGACTTGACAATAATGGAGTCTGTTATTTTCGTCATCAAGGACATTAAATTCTTCAATTTTTAATACATTAAAACCGCTCTACCCTCTGTTTGTTTATAATAATTACTCTTAAATATAATATTATTACTACTTTTTTCCCCACCATTTACAAAACTTACTTTTACTACTTTTTTCCCCACCATTTACAAAACTTACTTTTACTACTTTTCATATCTCCTTCAAACTAAAAACAATTATCCTAAAAGAACCCAGAACAATTAAATTACCATATGTATCATTTCAATAACTAAAATACATGATTAAATATAAAATAATTACTCTTTATTATTTTATTATAATAATATAATAATTAGAATTTCGTAGTAGTATATATAATTGAATTTTAATAATAATATATATAATAATAATTATATAGATTACCATAATATATAATAAGTACTTTTTGTCATCAAATTAGGATTTTGTGTACATTGTGTCTAAATTTATATAATTAAAAGTCTGAACAAAACCCATGCATAGCACGGGCAATGCGACTAGATAAATCCTAATTTCAAATCTTATCATCGTACAATTGTCAATTAATTGCATTCCTTTTTTTTTTTAATTTTTTATTAGAGCAACATTTGATCTCATATCGCCACATGCATCATTTGGGTCCACATCGTTTTCTTTGTTAAGAATAGCATAGCGAGGAAAAAAACATAGAGATTTATGTGGTTCATAAAAAAAACTCTTACATCAGCAAACGATAATGAGAGAGATTTCACTATATCAAATGGAGTACAAAAGATCTTGAGGGATAGAACTCTCAAGCCTAATCTCTAACATATACACTTGTGTCGGGTACAACAAACTGAATGTGTTTTTCTCACTCAAAAAGGATTTACCCTAGCTCTAAACCACCTACATTTATACAATATGAAATAGTATTAAAGTTAAAATCGAGCCAAAGAAAAAACGTAAAAAAGACCTAAACTCGTACTTAACACGATATGTCAATTGACAGATACGATTTGTAGTTCAGCAAACAATGGAATTTAAGCGACTTTGTGGTATTTGAGCCACAAACACAACAGAGAAAAGCGGAAATGCCTATCCAACATGTAGTCAAATTTTTGAAATCTTAATCTTAACATAGATCAGTGATTATGATTTTGGACTTTAAAACCAAATGACAACTCAGTTTCTTTACCCTTCTATAACTTAACTTGTATCATTGACACGATCATACGACAGAGCAATGTTTAGAACAAAGATTTTCTAAGTGCCGGTAGGTTATTTGACAAAGCGCCACCAAATAAAAAAAAATGTCCCGATAACTCGTTTTTCCTGTATTGTGACTTGTGAGTATGAAAGAGAGAGCCACTCCACAACTAAAATCCACGAAAAGTACATTAAATATGATTAACTTAGAATGAATGAATTTTATAAATTTTATTGAATTCAATTGCAATGTCATGGTTTATTGTGTTCAGAAAAGTTAATAAATTTTGAAATTTATTATGGAATTAACTAAGATTGTAATAAATCTTATCAAAGTTAATACAATTTGCAAATAAAATGAGTTTCATACTTCATTTGATTCCAAAAAAAAGTAACTAGCAATTAAACTTCTCGCTAGTACAGCAAGAAAACTACGAATGCAAATTAAAAAACAAAAATTAATTTCTAATAGCTACCCAAGAAAAGGAAACACCTCAAAAACAAAAATTCTACTTGACTAGCGAAAAATCATCTACTAAATGTATAAATTTTTCTTTCTAAGTTCTGTCGTTAGCTCCTTTACGACATAAGGGAAGTGAAGACAAGGCCCTTGAAAGAGATATTAATCCATAGTACAGAAACGAAGTGTCATTTTAATCCTTGATCTCCAGCTAGCATAGATAAATTGGATCAATTGGAAGGCACATGGTAGTATTTCCCTTTACACATGCACCTGTAAACAATAGGGCAAGATTCTGCAACGGAACACTTGAAGCTCACCATCACCCTCTTGCAAGGAAAGCACGGCCCGCATGCATGAGAACAGTCCGGCAAGGTCGAGCCCGTTGGGTATAATTCCATCCCTACCTCTTCCTACATATAAATAACAAACATAGCCAACAAATTAATCAATGGACCCCTTATTGAATTTACTAGCTACAACTCATCTCGATAGAACCATAGGGTTTGTTTGGTGATAGGATGAATTTTACTTTTATAATAGAATAAAATCACTTTAGAATTAAATATCTTATCCTCGTTTACATTCTGTCCACTAAATACATTCATTGAAAGCAAATCTGCTGTTGAAAACAAACCTTATGGTGCTTATGACCTTGATGTGCAAGTCTGGCACCATCTTCTAGGAACCTAACTGAAATATCAACCAAAAATCAAGAGTAAAGTTAAAGCTATTACTCCTTATGGAATTTGAACATAAAGAAATGAGATAATTACAAAAATACCTTTGAATTTATATGAAAAATACACTTTCATCTTACTATTTTATAAGCATAGTGTATCCTTGAAAATAGAGAATCAATTGGGATGTTAGATACACTTTTGGATATCGGGTGACTAAGATTCCCAGATATATATAATTCAGAAATATGACTGTATACTTTTAAAATAGAGGTCTGTAATTTTCAAGCAATGATAGGAGTATTTTAGTAATTATCTTTTAAATATAAATTGAGAAAAGATTGGCACTTTATTTTAGCACGATGATCTCACTGATTCGGTTTCGTAGGAGTTAATACAGAATCGAAAACGTCTGCTAGTAATTACGAGAAAGAAAAAACTTAAATGCTAAAATTACTATTTAATTTTTCCGTGATTATTAGTAAACTTTTTCGACTCCATGATAACTCCCACCGAACTGGGTCAATAGTGGCACCTCTTCATTTTAAGGAATGATCATAAAATCTTATGGAACATCTAAGTGAAAGGAATTAAAAATGATAATGGGCTTACAGTGATGTGGTGACGCACGGAGACTATCACCAGTAATGAAAACCATGAAGAGAATTCCGATGAAGAAACATGTGTAGGCTCCAACTGGAAAATTGTTCATGTTTAATTTCTTTTTCTGCTATACAAAAATGAGAAACTTGAGGAAATATTTCATTAGAATGGCAATAGAAATCAAACATAATGGGAGATAGATAGAGAGGGAGATGGTTTTAAATGTAGAAGGAGGGTACACCTGATGTAGTTCACATGATCCTCGGCAATCTTTTTAAGGGTTTTCACATGTTCTGGGTAGTCACTAGTCACACCCACAATAAATGTAGCTAAAATATTGGAAACTTTTGAACGTTCAAATAAGTAGACAAACATTAAAACTTATAAATACAAAATTTCAAACTTCGTACTGAAATTCAAGATGAGTAAACCACCTGCAAGTAAATGGAGTAATTAACTTTAAGGAAACTTTTTTTTCCCCTAAAGAAAGAATGAAATAATCTAAATTAATATGAAAACATACCGAGTAATGTACAAGTAATCTTTAGAGTGTTGATACCACGGACCCGATTCCGTGGAAGATATCATAGAATCGGGAAGGTCTACTAGTAATCATTGGATATTAAATAATAACTATTTAAAAAATTTTAAAAGAAAAAATTTAAATACCAAAATTACTACTCAATATCTTCGTAATTATTAGTGGACCTTTTCGATTCCGTGGTAGCTTTCACTAAACCGAATCCATAGGATCACAACTCTAATCTTTATATATTGTTTGTATGTACGTATAAGAATTGAGTGTGAAAAGTTGCTTTATTTTTTATAAATATAATGTAAAAAAAAGATTTTTGATTTCGATAAGAAATAAATAAAAAATAATAATATTTAAAATTTATAATATCAAGAAAAATTATTATTGTTTTAGTACATACAAAATCTAATATATTTATGAATTTTTATAATTCAATTAAAATCTAATAAAATATTCAAATATATAACAAATTTAGTTGATATGGTCCTTAACAATCTTTATTTTAATGGGCAATTTAAGGAATTTTCAACTACAAGTAATGAAATTTTTGTGGTAAATTACAAAAAAAATGCCCTTGAGTTTAGGTAAAAATTAGAGCTGCATGCTTCCCTCTAATTTAAAAGGCTTTTGTAATTTGCCTATATATTTTTACAATTTTTTATAGAAAAAATGTTGCTCAATTAACCTAATTAGAAAACTGTCTAAACTCAATAAGGCTTTTGTAATTTACCTTTTTTCTTTAATGAAAGACTTGTTTATAAATAGTAATAGATTTTTTTTTTATAGAAAATATAATTGTTTATGATGTCTAGGATGTGGTAAAAAATTCACTAATCAGTTAGAGAATCAGATGTGACAATTATTTAAGACAATGAATTAATTTCACGCCTGTGTTAACCAATCAATGGACTATGCATGACAATCAGCAAAAGGGGCAAATAATAAATTTTCACTTTTAAAAGACTAGTCAGAATAAAAACCCTAATTCCATCGTAATAAAAAATTAAAGATTGATCGAGATTAATTTACTTTTCTAATCAGATTCTAATTCTTTCACTATATAAATAGACTCCCATTTGATTATAGGTGTTCATAATTCTCTAACTCTCTTGATTCTTTGAATTCACCATTTGAGTTCTAATTTGAGCGATAAAGAGTCTCTCGAATATCTTAACTCGAGCAACTTTCTAACTTATGTTTATTAGTGAACATAAGAGTACGTATACTCGATCGTCATATATTCTGTATCGACAATAGCCTTTATGAAAACACGCACTTTTAAAATCAAATAATTTTGTATTATTCATTCTGTATCATATTTTTAATTGTCTTTTGATCTTTCAGAGCAACTTTGACTTTTTTTTTGATATATTGCTGATTTAAAATTATATAAAAAAGTAAATTTAAAAACCTTTAAAAAATACGGGTTAAAAGAGAATATTTTTATTTTCACAGCTTCTTGGACATGACAATGGTGCTATCTATTCCATTTTTATTCTTTATAATAAAATGATCCTTTTTGACAAGTTCTTATATACCTATGAAATTTTGGCCTCATGCAAGTTTAAGAAAACAAAAAAGAAAGTCTTTGTATAAACATATTTTGATGACGTATATCCCATATCGATAGTGTAATAAAAAAAATATTAATATATATGTGAGTTCTTATGAACTTAAAAGTAATTATACTAACATTTTTAAAGATAGACTAATGGTGTTATAAATAACATCAAAGGTGATTTAGACTTGTTACCATATGGATGTGTAATATTCGTATTGGCCATGAACTCATCATGTATGACTAGCACTTTTAGTAGATGGACCCCTCGTGTGAGAGGATAAAAATATATGCATTCTTTTATGAACTCATTAAATGTGCATGAACAATTGTGTAGAACTATTATAATTAATAGTAGTCATAAAGATTGCATTGCAAAAGCATTTAAATGTCAAGGAAAAAGGATGGAGTTTACGAGTACAGACACTTAGTAGGATGATATTCATAGATGTGTCTGTCAAAGGGCCAATGGAAGAAGGCTGCTATAAACTTGAAGGTAAGGCCTTTGGCTTTAAATGGACTTGGTTACTGTAACTAACCACTCCAATGTTTCCCATATGTGCCCCCACTAAGCCATTGACGCGAAGATATTGATTGATTGATAACTTGATATCCGAAACAAGGGCTCCCTAGTCACTACAAATTTAGCATCGAATTAAGACTTGTTTCTATATATTTGGTAAACGAATTCAATACTATCAAGTATGTCCATTGTCCCCTGTCTTGCGCAATGGTGAGAGTGACATTTTTGATGGTATTTTGTTTGAAAATAGACACGAGTAGTTGACTACAAAAATGTAATCGACCACACATATGACAATTTGAGTAAATAAATGACAAAAATTTTTTGTAGTCAACTACACGAGAGTAGTCGATTACAGCTCGTTATTTTCAAAATTCAAGTTTTTCCAAAAGCTATTTTTCAAAGAGTTGTGTTTTTTGGTTCATACATTTTAATTTATTTAAAAGATAAGAAGTTAAGAAATATTAATAAGTGTTGGAAATCACCTTTATGCAAGAATCCCAGGTTGTGATCTTTCCAAACCCCTAAATCCAGAATGATTTGTACTAAACGAGAATCAAACCATAAAAAGAAAACACAAGCAAGTGTTATCGAGGTTCGGCAAAATGCCTATGTCTTTGTGAGCTCCTCCGAGCTCTCTGCACTAAATCAATGGAGTTTTTACAATTACAGTAACACCCCTTCAAGAACTCTCTTGTTCTTGAAGAATGAAAGAAGAGAAAAAAAAGAGATAAGAACTAAGTGTTTCCTTGGAATTTTCCCCAAGAAAATTCCAATTACAAAGCCTTTGAACCCCTAATCTTGTATACTCTCTATCACTTGAAACACCTCTGAAGATTTGAGAGTCTATCTCTCTCAACACCAGCCACTCTTGAAATGAGACTTCTTCTTGTGTTTTGTGCCTTTGCACTCTTACACTTGTGTTTCATTCTTGTTGTTATTGCTCCTAAGTAATCTTTTATATAGAGCACTAACTACCTCAACCAATCTTGAAGTCAATCTCAACCCTTAGATCTCAAGAACCAAAGACTCATGGCTCTTTAAGAGTCTAAGTAATCTTGTACGTTTTAACCAAGTCCCACGCACCATCTCAAAGTGCTGAAAACCATGTCTCAGGTCTGCCTTGCACCGTGGCTCAGAACAGGGGAGGCCACGGCGCGCTTCAGGGGAAGGAAGAGCCACTTTCAGCAGGCTACGGCGCAGCAAAGGTATGCTGCGGTGCACACCTGACTGTAGCTCTCTTGGTTGCTGGTGGCCGCAGCGCACACCACCTGTGCTGCGGTGCCAGCCTGCACCTGATGCTGCATTTTTCAACCATTTAATTATTAGAAAAATTTCCAACAATCTCTACCTTTGTCTAAGCAATTAAACCTAAACCCATTGTGCAGAGAACTCAGGATCCAAACTCATCATGAGTCACTAAATCATCCGACTCCAATCCTAAGAAGTCCAAGGCAATGATTGAACTTGCTTAGAGGTAGAACTTTAGTGCCTAAATCAGCAGGATTTTCTTCCGTGGCTACTTTGTCCACATGAATGCATCATTCCGTAACATTTTCCCGAATGAAATGATACTGAACATCCATATGCTTTGTCCTCTCATGGAACATCAGAGTCTTACACAAATATAATGCACTTTGGCTATCCGAATACACCACCACCTGCTCTTTTAGGACCTTCAACTCTTCCAACAACCCTTTACATCACATAGTCTCCTTAATCGCTTCCGTTGCTGCTATATACTCTGCCTCGATTGTTAAGAGTGCTACCACTAGCTGCAACTGAGCCTTCCAACTTATATAACATCCGTTTAAGTTGAAGAAGTATGAGGTAATCAATCTTCTCTTATCCCGGTCTGCTCCATAGTCCAAATCAGCATAACCCTTTAGACAGATGTACTTACCTCTGTTCTCATAAATAAGCCCCACATCTGGGCTTCCCTTCAAGTACCTCAGCAACCACTTCATCCCAAGCCAATGCTCATTTCTGGGATTACTCATAAACCTGCTGAGAACACTAATTGCATGAGGAATGTCGGGTCTAGTGCTTACCATGGTGAACATTACAGATCCAACCGCACTAGAGTAAGGGACCTTTCCATTTCCTTCATCTCCTCATCCGATCTCAGACATTGATCGCTGGAGAACTTGAAATGACCAGCAAGGGGAATCTTTACTGGTTTATTATATTCCATAGAAAACTTAGATATCATCTTTTCTATGTAGGAAGACTAAGAAACCTTCAACCTGTTTCTCTCCTTTTCTCGGATTATACTCATCCCAATGATCTTTTGTGCATGGCCAAGATCCTTCATCTCAAACTCCGAACTGAGTTGAGACTTCAACTTTTCTATCATCTCCTTGTTGTTACCAATCGACAACATATCATCGACATAGATGAGGATAATCACCATTTCCTCCACCTTGTGACCTTTGTAGTACAAGCACGAATCATAGTAACTCCTCATGAAACCCAAACTAGTTACAAAGGAATCGAACCTCTTATTCCATTGCCGAGGTGATTGTTTCAAGCGGTAGAGAGATTTCTTCAATTGGCACACCAAATCTCCCTGCCTTCCTTCCTCATAGCCTTTGGGTTGCCTCATGTAGATGGTCTCATCAAGCTCTCCATGTAAGAACGCTCTCTTCACATCCATTTGCTCGATCTCCCAATTAAATTGGACCACCATAGCTAACATTATCCTTATCGTCTTGTATTTCACAACCGATGAGAATATTTCGGTGAAATCTATGCCTTGTCTTTGTGTGAACCCCTTCGCCACCAGCCTAGCCTTGTACTGGAGTTTATCTCCTGGAGTGTTCTATTCTTTGATCTTGTAAATCCACTTACAATCCATAACTCTCTGTTTTTCTATTTGGGCACCAATTCCCAAGAGTTGTTCTTCCTTAAAGAATGTATTTTCTCCTCCATAGCTAACTTCCATTTTGATGAATCATTACATCACATGGCATCAATGTAAGTTTCTGGTTCACTCCCTCCTTCTGAATAAGGAGTTGCTACATTAGCATCCGCAAAACCATATCTCAAAGGTGGTCTGACCAGCCTCATTTTTCGGTCCCTTGTGAGCTGATAGTCATTCTGATTTGCTGCATCATCCCCTTGTAGTTCAGCCTTCTCATGAGTGTCCTAAGCTTGGCATTCATCAATGGGCTCTTCCTGATCCGAACCCTCTTACCTTCCTTGCTCTACCTGAACTGAATTTTCTTTGATGCTATACTCCACATAAACTGGGCTGGTTTGCCTATTATCCCCTGCAGGGTTAGTTTTCTCCAAATAGGGAAATAAATACTCATTAAAAATGACATCCCTACTTATTATGAGTTAAGTTCTTTTTTACTCTAAGGACCACAACCTATACCCTTTAACCCCTTCACCATATCCTAGAAACACACATTTTCTAGATCTTGGGCTAAGTTTATCATCATTTTGATGTGCAAACGCAGCACATCCAAAAGTTCTAAGGTTGTTCAACTCAGGGGGTTTACCACTCCACATCTCCTCGGGAGTCTTGAGATCCAAAGCTCTAGAGAGTGATCTATTAACCAAATACGCAGCAGTAGACACCACTTCCTCCCAAAAACATTTGGGTAACCCAGAACCAATTAACATGCACCTAGCATTTTCCATAAGGGTTCTATTCATCCTCTCAACAACTCCATTTTGTTGAGGGGTTTTCATAACCGTTCTATGTCTTAGAATCCCATTTAACTCACAAAATTTGTCAAAATCCTGATTGCAAAATTCTAAGCCATTATTGGTTCATAAAACCCCAACTACCTTACCCATTTGAGTTTCCAGCAACTTTTTCCACACCACAAACTTATTCAAAGCATCTGATTTATTTTTAAACAAATAAACCCAAACCTTTCTAGAATAATCATCAATTAAAGAAAGAAAGTAAATATTACTTCCTTGTGTTGGTGTTCTTGCTGGTCTCCAAAAATCCGCATAAATTTAGTCAAGAATCTCCTTAGACTTGTGCACTCCGATGTTGAAGCTGACTCGATGTTGCTTCCCAAGAACACAACATTCGCAGAAATCAAGTTTCTCTACCTTGTCACCATCAAGTAAACCACTATTGCTGAGAACTTGCAGCCTTTTTCGCTCATGTTTCCCAAGCAATTATGCAAAAGAACTGCCTTATCTATCTCAACCATCAAGCTTACTGCTTGATCCTTAATGTCCGTGTCTCCGATCATCTCATAGAGACCATCCTTTATTGCTGCTTTGATCACTACCAAAGATCCCTTGTTTACCTTGATTTTTCATCCCTCTGCTTTGTATATGTACCCTATAGAATCTAGCTGCCCCAATGAGGTCAAATTTCTTCTCAAATCCAGAAGATATCTCACATTTCACAGCAGCCTTGTAACTCCATCAAACATCCTCAATTGGATGTCTCCTATCCGCCTTACTTAGCAAGAAGTATCGTTTCCCAAGAAAACCTTTCCATCATTGGTTTCCTTGAAATTCTTGAACCAATCCTAGTGAGGGCACATGTGATAAGTGCATCCGGAATCCAAGATCCATTTCTCGCTGCCTTGCCTCCTGCTCACATTTGAGCACACAACAAGAACATCATCATCTTGCTGTTCTCCCTTGGCAACCGAAGCCTCTCCATTGTTGGTATGGCTTCTTCTTTTCTCATCCCTCATTATCTTCTTGCAATCTCTCTTGAAATGACCCTATTTATTGCAATAATAGCATCGCTTTCCTCCAAACTTCGGTTTGGAATGTGATCTTCCATGGCCTTGACCTCTACCCTTTGATTTATCCCAATAGTTGCCATGGATGTTACTACCATTCCGAGTTGCTAGCTTTTCTCTAACGAACAACCCTTCTCCACTTGATCCTTCCTTCATCTTGGCTTTGAAATCATGAGCCCTTATAGCATTGATCACAATTTATTTAGTTAGTGTATCTTTTCCATATTCAATAGCATTAATCAAGCTTTCAAAACAATCATGAAGAGAATTCAACAAAATAACAGCCAATTGTTCATCCGGGAATGTTATACTATAACTAGTCAAATCTTGAACTAGTTTATTAAACATATCAAGATTATCTTGCAACTCTTTATTAGGATCCATTTTAAAAGCAAAGATTTGTTTCAAAAGATAAATCTTATCAGGGAGAGTCTTGGTAAGAAATAACTCATCTAGTTTCTTCAAATGAAAACTGGATCTTCCGAGTCTCCACACTCCCTAGTGACACTATCCAATATGTGCATAAAGATGGTACTGTACGCCATCTTCTTCATCTCATTCTGCTGGACCTCCGTGATACTTGCTGAAAAATCGTCATCTTCTCCAATCGCCAAGTCCACCTTTTGTTGCATAAGAACCGTTTTAATTTTCCACTTCCAAAGGGCAAAGTCTCCCTTTCCATAAAACTTCTCAACAATGAAGTTTGAACCCATCTTGCGGAGAAAATCCCAAGATTTATGCAGCACCCACAATTGCTTTCCAACTGTCTTCTCTGCAACTTCTAAACCTCAAGAACCCGATCAAATCTTGATCCCAGCACTGTTCTTGAACTTTAAGAACCCGATCAGATCTTGATCCCAACACTGTTCTTGAATCACCCAAGAAGTACTTTGATTCTTGGAGCCTTACTCTGACACCTGCTGTTCTAGCTCTGATACCACTGTTGGAAAATCACCTTGATGCAAGAATCCCAGGTTGTGATCTTTCCAAACCCTCAAATCTAGAATGATTTGTACTAAACAAGAATCAAACCATACAGAGAAAACACAAGAAATTGTTATCGAGGTTCGGAAAAATGCCTACGTCCCCGTGAGCTCCTCTGAGCTCTCTGCATTAAATAAATGGAGTTCTTACAATTACAGCAACACCCCTTTAAGAACCCTCTTGTTCTTGAAGAATGAAAGAAGAGAAAAGAAAGAGATAAGAACTAAGT
The DNA here is from genome assembly GCA_023935145.1 of Bretschneidera sinensis. Lineage (NCBI taxonomy): Eukaryota > Viridiplantae > Streptophyta > Magnoliopsida > Brassicales > Akaniaceae > Bretschneidera > Bretschneidera sinensis. The sequence goes on from CM043700.1 coordinate 109,462,466, forward strand.
GTTTTCTTGGAATTTTCCCCTAGAAAATTCCAATTATATAGCCCTTGAACCCCTAATCTTGTATACTCTCTCACTTAAAACACCTTTGAAGATTTGAGAGCCTATCTCTCTCAACACCAGCCACTTTTGAAATGAGACTTCTTCTTGTGTTTTATGACTTTGCACTCTTACACTTGTGTTTCATTCCTGTTGTTATTGCTCTTAGGTGACCCTTTATATAGAGCACTAACTACCTCAACCAATCTTAAAGTCAATCTCAACCCTTAGATCTCAAAAACCAAAGAATCATGGCTCTCTAAGAGTCTAAGTAATCCTGTGCGTTTTAACCAAGTCCCATGCACCATCTCAAACCACTGAAAACCGTGTCTCGAGTCTGCCTTAGGCCGCGGCTCAGAACTAGGGAGGCCGCAGCGCGCTTCAGGGGAAGGAGGAGCCACTTTCGGTAGGCAGCGGCGCACACCTGAAGGTAGCTCTCTTGGTTGCTGGTGGCTGCGGCGCACACCACTTGTGCTGCGGTGCCAGCCTGCACCTGATGCTGCATTTTTCAACCATTTAATTATTAGACAAATTCCCAACAATAAGTGACTGAAAACAACTTCTTTTTTTAAATAAAGTTTCTTCTCCTTCTTCATCTCTTCTGTTCTTTGAAAATTACAATCATTGTTATCACTATTATAAAACATAGTTCTCAGCTAGGTAATTCTTCAAACTTACCATCTAAGAGACTTTTTTGTATATTGGAGGATATTTGTCTATAACGCATTAGCAAACCCCCAAGGGAGTGGGACTGATGTAGGAGAAATTTCCTTATCCAATGATGGTATGACATGTGGTAACATTTAAAAGCAAAAAAGGTAATTTTGACATCAACAAATTGGCACTAGAAGAAGGATTTTCTTAAAGGGGCCTCTCACAACCAAAAGGGATGGTCATTGATAATACACAGCTGTCTCTCCATACGTTCAAAATCCCTCTTCTAATTTAGGCATCGGAGAGCCCCCCCCCCCGGGAGGCACACCCTCTCTGGTCATTCTCTGACTTTTAGGTTTTCCTCTTGTTTCATGTGCGTAGGTTCCGCTCTCGACTATTTAGATTCTCGGCAGATTTTTGACATCAACAAATTGGCACTAGAAGGAGGATTTTCTTATTTTTGAAGGATAAAAAAATTACTTGTTACAATGTCGGCCAAAAACCCTGCTAAAAACACCATCGGAACTGATTTAACCTCCACACGAGTATACACTCGCAACCAACAATCTGGAAAAAGGCTCAATGCAATCTACAAATATGATACTTCCAACCAAAATCAAAGTGAACCATCCGAAAAATGAACCAGGATTGATCCAGTAGAACCTCCACATATCAACCCCTTGGACCAAGAAAACCTAGATACACCTTCTGCACCTAATCCAATTACATCGATGACCCAAGAATAGCTCATAGAACTTTGACAACTTATTACAAGTTTGGCCACTGGACTTAGTGGGTAAGCTCGCCCTCTTACATCTCCTTGGCAAAACCCTCGGCAACCAAAGCACTATGATCCCAATGGATCAAACAATAGTTGCTCCACCACCAGGTTTTCTCCTCATTCTGGAACAAGATCCTGAGATTTCTCCACCTCTAGGAATCACACTGATGTGGATAGAAGATTAGAAGAGATGGAAAAAGGATAAAGGAAGCTTTTAAGGGGCAAAACACTAATGAACTAGATAAACTCAGCTCTCAAGCTCCTCATTTCACCCAGGATATTCTTGACACCCCTCTTCCTCTGCACTTCCGAATGCTTGTCATAAAAGCCGACGATGGCTCCACTGATCCCCTAGACCATCTCCAACTCTGCGAGACCACCATGATGCTAAATTGTCATCCTGATGTCGTCAATGTGCCGAGCCTTCCCTCTGACACTTGAGAAAGCCGCTAGTACTTAGTACTGCCACCTAAAACCCATGAGCATCGACTCTTTCTAATAACTAAGCCACACCTTCACATCACATTTTGTAAACAGCAAAGGGCCCAAAAAAACTTCAAAGAGTCTTTTTAGTATTATCCAATAAAAATGGGAGAAGCTCTGAATATATATATCACGGTTTAACGTCGCCGCCTGGGAGGTGCCAAACCTCGATCCCTCCATGCTGGTGTTAGCATTCAAGAATGGGCTAAGGTCTGGGTCCTTTAATTCTTAAGTCACCAAATGACCTCTTATCTTTCTTGCTAAGGTAGAGGAATTCACGATCACCGAGGACAATCAATCTTTCTAGAAGAAAAGGGAAAGAGGAGTGAAAAAAAAGAAGAAAGACACCATTGAGCTGAAAGATATTCCAGGAAAAAACCTCCTACAAGGAAATAGGTCTAGAGTTGCCCCTCTCCTTAAGAATTTTAGGCCACTTAATGCCTTTAGAAAAAACATACTCATGAACATCCAGGACCGAGATATTCTTCATTGGCCTTCAAAACCCTTTTATCCTAGTAAGGGTGGGAATTGAAACAAGTGATGTCGTTTCCATAAGGATTACGATCACGACACCGAAGAGTGTTATACCTTCAAAACTCATATCAAATCCCTTATTCATAGTGGCTACCTGAAAGAGTACCTTGGGCCTCACCATTTCCAAGACAGAGAAAATCAATTCCAATAACCGTATAGGTAGACTGCCAATCATTCGGGTTATAATCGAAACTATAGACAAAGCCCGAGGTGGAGTCCTAGACGAAGCTCTAGAACAAGTTCAAAAAGACAAGATCAGAATGATAGGCTTCCTCAGAGTGACCAAGGTCCCACCATTACAGTCACTGAAACTATTAAAACCATCTTTGGAGAACCCACGACTGGCAGACAGTCCTCTGGGTCAAGGAAAGGTTATGCCCGATCAGTGGCATCAGTCAGTGGACCTCATAAACGGGTTAAGACCAACTAGGTAATCTCCTTTACAGATGCTGTCTTGAAAGGAGTACAAACTCCACATGATGACACGGTAGTAGACACTCTCCTCGTCGCCAACTATAATGTTGATTGAATCCTTGTAGATAATGGAAGCTCGACAAACATTATGTACTATGACACCTTCAAGAAAATGAACTTGAAGGATGACCAACTCAAACTAGCATGGTGTAGGGGAAGTCAAGGGAAACTAGCAAGCCTCCCAGTCATGCTACTGAAATTCCGTCAAAATACGTAAAATAGTTGAAGCTTTGCATTTAGAAATTGAAAACCTGCGAGATGAGTTTAAAGGCCCACGAGGGCAACCTATGGAAGAACTGATCACCATCCCCCTTAATAAGATAGACTCAAGGAATGTTCAGATCGGGACCAACCTCCCAGAAGACTTCATGGAATCATTAATCTCCTTCCTTGGAAATCAAGATATATTTACGTGTTCAGCCTCTAACATGCTCAGGATTGATCCTAAAGTCATCGTCCACTGACTAAATGTGGACCCAAACCACAAACTGGTAATTAAAAAAAATGTCATTTACTCCAGAGCAACAAAACTCCATAGAAGATGAGGTAAACAAGCTTCTTACAATTGACTTTAGCCGAAAGATTGATTACCCATAATGGGTCGCCAACATGGTAATGGTGAAGAAGGCTAACAAAAATTGGAAAATCTATATTGACTTCACAGATTTAAACAAAGCTTATAAGAAAGACAGTTTCTCTCTCCTACGGATACCCTAATTGGTCGACTCCACCTCCAGGCATGAACTATTCAGTTTCATGGACACCTATTCGGGGTACAATCAAATCCTAATGCATGAGCCCGACCAGCCTAAGACTGCTCTTGTCACCGACCAAGGCTTGTACTGTTACAAGGTAATGCCCTTCGGATTTAAAAATGCTGGGGCCACCTATCAGAAGTTGGTCAACAAAATTTTCAAAAAATAGATTTGGAAAAATATGGAGGTCTAAATGGATGGTATGTTGGTCAAGAGTATCAACACCGCGGACCACGAGTTTGATCTGAAAGAAGCTTTTAGAGTACTCTAGCATCACCAAATGATGCTAAACCCTACCAAATGTGCCTTCGGAGTCACCACCGAAAAATTTCTAGGTTTTATAGTTATACAATGCTGAATATAGGCTAATCCCGAGAAGATATAAGGCAATTATGGATATGAATCCTCCCCAGAACGTTAAAGAGCTATAGAGGTTGACCGAGCGTATAACAGTGCTCAACCGTTTCATGTCCAAATCTGCCGAGAGGTGTCTACCCTTTTTAAAGCTATTAAAAAAGTTAAAGATTTCGCCTGGACTGGAGACTATCAAAAAGCCTTCGAGGAACCGAAGGATTACTTAAGTTTGCCACCGCTCCTGACTAAACCCGTTATTGGGGAAGAGCTCTTTGCATATCAGTGGGCCAGGACATAGTGGCCTCTCTCATGATCCAAGAGAATGCTAGGATTTAGAAACCCATTTACTACATCAGTTGAGTTCTAAACAACGTCGAGGTACGGTATCTCCTAATTAAAAAAATGGCATACACCCTCTTGATTATAGCTCAAAAACTCTGGCTGTATTTCTGGGCTTACACTATTGTTCTCCTAACTGATCAACCTCTGCGACAAGTACTCCATAAACCAGATATCTCTAGAAGATTGGTCAAGTGGTCAATAGAACTTGAGGAATTCGACATTCGTTACAAGCCTCAGACAACAATTAAGGCCTAAGCCTTAGCTGATTTCATCTTGAAAATAATGTTTCCCGAAGCACCTGCAAATTGCAAGAATTATAAAAAGTTGGACACTGTATGTTGATAGATTTTCCAACAACATTGTTAGTGGAGCTGAGCTCATCTTAAGTAGCCTTGAGAGTTTATAGTGGAATACGCATTAAGGTTCGGTTTCAAAGCCTCGAATAACGAAGCCGAGTATGATGCACTACTTGTCGAAATGAAGCTCGCCAAAGCATTGCCCATCGAGGCTTTAGAAGTCTACAATGACTCACAATTGGTAGTGAACCAGATGACAAATGAATAAAAAGCTAGTGGTGTAAAGATTGTGAGGTATCTTGAAAAATCTCGTGAGCTCACTACAACCTTCAAGAAATTCCAGATAATCTAAGTACCTTAGACAGAAAATGCAAAGGCAGATACATTTGCTCGACTTTCGTCCTCCAAGTAAACCGATCTTATACAAGCTGTCTATCTCAAAACTCTCTCCACTTTGAGCATTAATGAGGTATCAGTTATGCTTATCACAAATGAATAAACCTGGATGGATCCAATTCTCTAGTACTTGAAAGATGGAACACTTCCAGATCAAAAAAGTGAAGCCAAAAATCTTATCTTTCACGCTTCATGGTATACTATCATTGATGGATGACTATACAAAAGGAGTCTCAACACTCCTTATTTGAAATGCTTTGGGACCATTGATGCAAATTACGCCCTCCGAGAAGTTCATGAAGGTATATGCGGCAGTCACCTCAGAGGCCAAGCCTTGGCCTTCAAAATACTTTACCACAGTTATTACTAGCTGAAAATGCTCTATAACGCCACAAAGATGGTAAAAAAAATGCAAGACTTACCAGTACTATGCTTTTGTACCTCGGAGACCAGCCAACCTCCTGACTTCAATCACTAGTCCACTCCCCTTCACTATGTGGGGGATGGACATCCTCGACCTTTTCAAAGGGGCTTCAGGGTTGAATAAACACATTATAGTAGCAATTGACTATTTCACCAAGTGGATAGAGGATGAATCTCTCGCTAGCATAACCGACTACCAGGCTCGAAGTTCATATGGAAATCAACAGTGTACCAATTCGGCATACTGCGGACACTTGTTACCGACAATGATAAACAGGTCGATAGCTCTCGGTTCAAGACATTTTGTCAAGAACTCCATATTGAACACCGTTTCCCCTCTATAAGTTACTCACAAACTAACAGATAGACCAAGGTAACTAACAAAACTCTTATGTAAGGCATCAAGAAAAAACTGGATGACGCCAATAGACAATGGGTTAACCATCTGTCAACTGTCCTCTGGTCTTATTGAACACCACACGAACTCCTACTAGAGAGACTCCCTATTTCATGGTCTACGACTCTGAGGTCGTTATTCCTCTTGAGATCGAAGCATCGTCATTACGAGTGCAGATTCGATGAAGCCAACAATGAGGAAGCCCTTAGGATGAACGTCGATCTGATCAACAAGGCCAGGGATAAGGCCCAAATCAAACTCGTCACTTATCACCCGAGGGTATCAATGTATTACAACTCTTGAGTCTGGGAGAGGAACTTTAGGCTTCATGACTTGTTGCTCCGAAAGAATGAAGTATCTCACCCTCGGGAGACAGGAAAGCTCCTCCCAAACTAGGAGGGACCCTACAGTATCAAAAGAGTCTGCCGAGTGAGCACATTAGAACTTGAAGACTTAGATGGCAAGCCAATACTACGAACTTGGAATACCGAAAATCTTTTTAAGTTTTACCAGTAAAGTCTCTTCAATTCCTCCTTAAGTTTCTCCATTTTTTCACTAATTTTGTTTCTCCTGTTTTCTCTAAGTTACTTATGTAATCTCCTTCTCGGTTTATAGCCTCATTACCTCAGCATGAACCGCATCTTGCTCTATCCAAGCCTCATTTAGATCCTCTGGTATTAGATCATTGTCTCTTTCCAAGCACCCATTTTTCACTAGAGTCTTCTCGAGAGATTCTCACAAAGTCCAGATGAAGTTGTAACTCTTTCCCAGCTTCTTGTCGAGGTGGAAGCAGTGACAAAAGAGTATCCATGAAACGATACTTGAGTGAGAAATAAAGTAAGTTAGAACTCCTCATCCACTATTACTATAAGAGAATAAGGTTGGCAATTACCTAAAAAGCCAAGCCCTTTACCATGACTGCAAGACCCTCTATAAGCTCTTGTATAAGCTAGGCCATGTCCCTCGAGGGAATACCCCAATCAAATGCTCCTGAGTCATGTTGGCGCACCTAAAGCATGAGTCGTTAACCTTCACATACCAATCAAGCCTCAAAACCTTGAGAGGTGGGGATTGGGTAGTAGAGGACCTGGAAGGAAGCCCTAACACCAGGATATAAGCAAACGAGGCATAAGTACAAGTAGGAAAAGAAATGAAGAAAGTTAGCTAAGTTAAAGAATTCAGACCTATCTCCTCATCTGGACCCTCTGGGCAGAGTTCGAGCTTGGCCAACTCAGAGTTTCGATATAGAAGCTTAACATCCATTCGACTAGTCACCATATTAGTTACCGTATCCATCTCCCTTCTTAGAAAATTTGATTTTTTATTAGGTCTCAAGAAATCCAAATCCCACTTTAGAGAAACATCGAAGCTCCTATCAATCTGAAGAAAAAAGATTTCTTCCACGCTTTTATAAAGAAGGATGCCTTTTTCAACAATCTCTTTTTAGCCCTCGAGCTCACCATCACACAATCATACTCTGAACGCTTGCTAATTAGGAAAAGGCTTTTAAAGACGTTCATGTTCATCACTCTCTCCACTTTTATACATACGCATATGAATGCCATGAATAAGCATACAAAATTAGGCACTAACTTGAACAAAGTTATATTATAATACCTAAGGACAATGCGAATGAAGGGGTAAAGGGACTCTTACATGAGACCCAGTTAAGGCGTTATCCACCTCGTTCTCTAAACTATCACTACTCCTACTGCTGCTACTACTTTTATCGAAAGACATGGGAAAAGAAATATAGAACTTACTAAATCGAGAACTCTGAAAAGCTTTGCTTCCTTCGACTCTGAATTCCTTACAAGCACTAAGATCTCCGAAGCTTTCTCAAACTCTGAGGACCTTTGCTCCAAAATCTCCAAGTTCCTCTAAATCTCCCAAACTTTGAATGCTTTCAAACTCTTTCTTGCACGTAAATGAGTAAAGTGAAAACAAAGGGAGGTCTCACCTCCCTTATATAAAGCCCATTGTAATGGTAAATAAAGAGAGGTAATCACCACAACCCTAATTAGCAATACCAAAGCACCACATTTTTTACAAATCCAAGAAATATCTTGTCATTTCAAGAAATCGAGGACATGCACCGCCATTCTGTGCATTAAAAATGATGTCTCAATGCATCCTTATTAAAGTCTAACAAACATTCTAGAAATCTCTTAACCCGGGCAATGGGTTATGAGGCCCGGAATCTGGCCCAATTCAACAAGCCCTCAAATCATAAATCTTACCTGAATTGGCAAGCCCAAAAAATTACAAAGCCATGGCCCAATAAATTGGGGCCCATAGGGATCAAATTAACTAAAAGCCCTCAACTAAATCAATTTTACACCCCAAATGAATAAGTCCATTCCCTTCGAAAGTAATCTTAATTCTCCATCACACTCTGAAAAGTTTAACACACTGAAAATTTCCTCGAAACTCTCCAAGAAAACTCTACAGAGTTTGACTCCATGTCATTGACCTCGGTAGTCTCCATCAAACTCTGAAGAGTTTGACTCCATGTCATTCTCCTCAGTAGTATCTATCAAACTCTGAAGAGTTTGACTCCATGTCATTCTTCTCGGTAGTCTTCATCAAACTCTGAAGAGTTTGATTCCATGTAATTCTTCTCGGTAGTCTTCGCCAAACTCCGAAGAGTTTGACTCAGTGTCATTCTCCTCGGTAGTCTCTATTAAACTCCAAAGAGTTTGGCTCCATGTCATTTTTTTTGAAAGTCTCCATAAAACTCTGAAGAGTTTGACTCCATGTTATTCTCCTCGGTAGTCTCCATCAAACTTCGAAAAGTTTGGATCCATGTCATTTTTCCTCAGTACTCTCCATCAAACTCCAAAGAGTTTGACTCTATGTCATTCTCCTTGATAGTCTCTATCAAACTCTGAAGAGTTTGACTCCATGTCAATCTCTTTGGTAGTTTCCACCAAACTCTAAAGAGTTTGACTCTGTGTCATTCTCCTCGGTAGTCTCCATCAAACTCTATAGAGTTTGACTCCATGTTATTTTCTTTAGAAGACATCACCAAACTCAAAGTAGTTTTGACTAAGTGTCATCACCTCAAACTTATTCACCAAACTTCGAGTAGTTTCGACTAAGTGTCATCTCCTTGAACTTATTCGCTAAACTCTGATTAGTTTTGACTGAGTGTCATCTCTTCGGACTTATTCGCTAAACTCTGAATAGTTTTGACTGAGTGTCATCTCCTTGAACTTTTTCGCCAAACTCTAAGTAGTTTTGACTGAATGTTATCTCCTTGAACCTACTCGCCATGACTCTGATGACACATCGATCTGTCTGGTCTCCTCAGAATCTACATCCCCACCTAAGCAGCTAGCGCCAAGTTATCTCCCTCAGGAAAGTTCAGAAAGTTGCCTTGTGCTACTCCATACAAACATTCAAGAAAGATCTCCATCTTATCATCTTCATTATCCCTGGGTACCCTAAACTAATCTGAATCATACGGTGTGCTCTATACGACCTACTTCATCAACTGTATAACCACACTTAAGGAAGTGGGGGGCATCTGATGTAGGGTAAAATCCATCTCCAATGATGTTATGACACGTGATAACCTTCAAGGGAAAAAGAATAAGTTTTCTATTCAGACAGATCAGCCAATCATAGCACTACAATTGGCAAAGGGCATTACGGTAATTTTCACCAATATCCTAGTACTACTATAGCACTCAAATCTTGGATAAACTGTTATTCAAATACAATATGTGGATAATTCTAGTCTTATCTATGAGGAATAACATTCCTATCACAACACTAAAGTCATTTTCCTAATCGAACTTTGTGGTTCTCACAAACAAAAGGGACAATCATTGATAATCCACAGCTCTCATCAATTTATCTTTCCATACTTTCAAAAGCTTTATTCTAATTTAGGCATCGGAGAATCCCCCTGGAGGCACACCCCATCCGATCCTCTGACGACTTTTAGGTTTTCCTCTTGTTTCATGTGCGCAGGTTCGGTTCCTCAGCTGTTACCATAAAATGTGATTTAGTGATAAAATAACATACTTATTACCATAAAATGTGATAACTTACGATCAAATGTAATTATTTTATTACCAAATGTAAAATTTTTACAGTAATTTGTTTTAAGGAAAGACACCTGAGAATTTTCTGTTATTTACTTGTACATAATATTGGGATTGATATTATTTTTTCCTTAGGTTTGAAAATCTAACAATCCTCCCCTTTAACTTTGTCACAATAACATATTACCTTATCCATCCATTTCCTTAGTTAAATTTAACAGATTTTTTCACACGTTCACATGTGTGGCAAAAGCATGCGGGTGGTCATTTCACCAAATTATCTTCATATAATTGCATGATTTTACCACATATGTACACAAATATGAAAAATATGTTAGATTTAATCGAAGAATTAGACAAGTGTGACAATTTGTTACTGCTTCAAAATTGAGAGGGACAATTGTTCAATTTTAAAGACTAAGAGCCCATTTGCTATCAGTGATGAAATTTAAAAGGGAATGGTGATATTAACTGATAATTTTTGTAATTATGCGCTATACTGAAATCAAATATATCAAATAGGTACTATCAATTATTGTGTTCTTATGTGTATACCAATAATTACGTAATCTGCACATAAATTTCATATAAATTAGGTAAGTACCCATCATTTGCACAAATTTGTTAAAATGTTAACATTATGTCACTCATTCTATTATATTGAACAAGGTGGTGGCTCCATCGAACCCAATGTATGCGATGAGTGTCTTTAGCTTGTCAGTGTCCATGTGTGATAAGATTGAGAAGATGATGAATAGCTTCTAGTTGGGACAAGGGCCTAAGAGGAAGATTCACTTTATAAAATGCCAGCTGATATGTAAAGCTAAAAGCAATGAGGTCTGGGGTACCGAGACTTGAAGTCACCACCTGTAGACATCCTATTTTGGATTGAACCCTAGACAATGGATTCAAGTCCACCTTTTGTTACTCGATCATGATCCTCTCCATTTTAGAATTAAAATAGAGTCAAGTTTATGGTGAAATTGAATGCTATGTCATTAAATGAAAAATATTCAAATTCAAATTTGTCATGATGACATTTAATCTCACCATGAACTTGACCTCCATTTAAATTTTCAAATGGAGAAGATCGTGGTCCTTGTACAACGGGTAAAATTTTCTTGAAGTTGCAACTTATAGACATCATATTTCATTTCAAATATTAAAATGGGTCACATATGAGCCCAATGATGAAACTAAGGTCTCGAGATTCTTAATGCGCGATAAACAATTAAATCGATTTTTTATGCTAGAAGAAAACCAAATTACAACCCCAAATGTAAACTTAAGAGAAGATGGTTTCTAAATAAATAAAAATGAACAATACCGATCAGGAGTGTTGACCCGGCCACCGATTGGTAGCTTTGATCGACCGATCGATAATACGATACAAATCATCAATTTAGTCCAGAATATGATTCTGCATGATTTTGCCTCCAAATCAGTTATGCAAATCTACCCTTTTCCATCTATTTCTTTCTTTTAACATGCCATATAGTTTTAGGATTTCCTTTTATATTGTGAATATCGCATGTCATTTAAATTAGATTTCATCCCTTGTTTTTTTATAACATGTTTTACATTTTCTTATATATATATATATATATATATATATATATATATATATATATATATATATATATATATGAATGCCATCAACAAGGGACAAAATTGGGCACTAACTAGCACAAAGTTATATTATAGTACCTAAGGATAGTGCAAATGAAGGGGTAAAGGGACCCTTACATGAGACCCAGTCAAGGCATTATCCACCTTATTCTCTAGACTATCACTGCTCCTACCGCTACTTCTACTTTTATCGGAAGACATGGGAAAAGAAAGATAGAACTCACCAAATCGAGAACTCTAAAATGCTTTGCTTCCTTTGACTCCGAATTCCTTACAAGCACTGAGATCTCCGAAGTTTTCTCAAACTCCTAGGACCTTTGCTCCAAAATCTCCAAGTTCCTCTAAATCTCCTAAACTTTGAATGCTCTCAAACTCTTTCTTGCATGCAAATGAGTAAAGTGAAAATAAAGGGAGGTCTCGTCTCCCTTATATAGAGCCCCTCATAATGGTAAATAAAGAGGGGTAATCATCACAACTGTAATTAGCAATACCAAAGCACCGCCTTTTTTAAAAATCCAAGAAATATCCTGCCTTTTCAAGAAATCGAGGACATGTGCTGCCATTCTGCGCATTAAAGATGATGTCTCAATGCATCCTTATTAAAATCTAACAAACATTCTAGAAAGCTCCTAACCCGGCCAATGGTTTATGAGGCCCGAAATCTGGCCTAATCAACAAGCCTTCAAATCATAAATCTTGGTAGAGTTGGCAAGCCCAAAAAATTACAAAGCCATGGCCCAATAAACTGGGGCCTATAGGGATCAAATGGGTTGAAAGCCCTCAGCTAAATCAATTTTACACCACAAATGAACAAGTCTATTCCCTTCGAAAGTAATCCCAATTCTCCATCACACTCTGAAAAGTTTGACTCCTTGCAAATTTCCTCGAAAACTCTCTAAGAAAACTCTACAAAGTTTAACTCTATGTTATTCTCCTCAGTAGTCTCTATCAAACTCCGAAGAGTTTGACACCATGTCATTCTTCTCAGTAGTCTTCATTAAACTTTGAAGATTTTGATTCCATGTAATTCTTTTCGGTAGTCTTCATCAAACTCCAAAGAGTTTGACTCCATGTCATTCTCCTAGGTAGTCTCCATTAAACTCTAAAGAGTTTGGCTCCATGTCATTTTCTTCGGAAGTCTCCATCAAACTCCGAAGAGTTTGACTCCATGTCATTCTCCTCGGTAGTCTCCATCAAACTCTGAAGAGTTTGGCTCCATGTCATTTTCCTCGGTACTCTCCATTAAACTCCAAAGAGTTTGACTCTATTTCATTCTCCTAGATAGTCTCCATCAAACTCTAAAGAGTTTGACTCCATATCATTCTCCTTTGTAGTTTCCATCAAACTCTGAAGAGTTTGACTCCTTGTCATTCTCCTCAGTAGTCTCTATCAAACTCTATAGAGTTTGACTCTATGTTATTTTCTTCAGAAGTCATCGCCAAACTCAAAGTAATTTTGACTAAGTGTCATCTCCTCAAACTTATTCACCAAACTCTAAGTAGTTTTGACTGAGTGTCATCTCCTCATACTTATTCGCCACACTCTGAGTAGTTTTGACTGAGAGTCATCTCCTCGGACTTATTCGGCAAACTCTGAATTATTTTGGCTAACTGTCATCTCCTTGAACTTATTCACCAAACTCCCAGTAGTTTTGACTGAATATTGTCTCCTTGAACCTACTCGCCATGATTCTGAAGACACATCGACCTGTCTGGTCTCCTCGGAATCTACATCCTCGCCTAAGCAGCTAGTGCCAAGCTATCCCCCTTAGAAACATTCAGAGAGTAGCCTTGTGCTACTCTATACAAACATTTGAGCAAGATCTCCATCTTATCGTCTCCATTATCCCTGGGTACCTTAAACTAATCTGAATCATACGGTGTGCTCCATACGACCTACTTCCTCAACTGCATAACTGCACTAAAGGAAGTGGAGGGCATCTGATGTAGGGTAAAATCCCTCTCCAATGATGTTATGACATGTGACAACCTTTAAAGGAAAAAGAATAAGTTCACTATTCAGACAGATCAGCCAATCATATCACCATACTTGGCAAAAGGAATTATGATAATTTTCATCAAGATCCTATTACTACTATAGCACTCCAATCTTAGATAAACTATTATTAAAATACAGTATATGGATGAGGAATAACATTCCTATCACAACACTAAAGTCATTTTCCTAATCGGACTATGCTCATTTTCCTAAAATGGGGTTCTCACAACTAAAAGGGACAGTCATTGATAATACACAGCTCTCATCAATTTAGCTTTCCATACTTTCAAAAGCCCTATTCTAATTTAGTTATCAGAGAGTCCCCCCAGAGGCACACCTCATCCGATCCTCCAGCGACTTTTAGGTTTTCTTTTTGTTTCGTTTGTGCAGATTCCGTTCCTCAGCTGTTTAGATTCTCGGCAGATTTTTCACATCAACAGGGACAAATAAAGTCTTAAGGAAAACTTTTCTTAACGTGACTCAAAGTCTTGTTTCATTTTCCTTATTTTCAAAATCTGATTCGTACTCCATAAATTCGAACACCAACTTCCAAATATTGTTAATGATAAAAAAAAAAAAAAGTATGCCCAAATTTGAGGTTGGATCTTCTCTTTTAGCCTAGTAGTCATATATTTATTAAAATGGCACTAGATTCGTTTGAATATGGGATTGGGTACATGTTAGCAAAAACTTGAGTGAATCTCATATAAACAATTCTTTTTTATTATTATTGAAGTGATACTATATGCAAGTTGTACAATGATTGATTTGATTACAATATAAACTCGTACTATCTCTTTACCTATACAAAAACTCGTAATACTATGACAACCCACTTAAAGTGGGAGAAATAATCGATATATAAATCGAACAAATAACTCACACACTATGGGAATCAAACTTAAGACCTTGTAGTCTCAAAGGCCTTCACCTTAACCATAACCACTAAACCAAGATTTCGTTGGCCTTACAAACGAGTTTTAATGCCTAAATCTTGTGCAACTTGGCTAAAATCAAAGTCATCAAGTGCATATAACTCTTTAAGCTTGAAATGAGGTGAACATGAGACATGTATCACATGCATTTCACAAAAAATTGTCATGTTTACTACTATTTTGATTATAATTGATGGTAAAAATTTTAAATTTAGTGATAAAATAACATATTTGTTACCATAAAATGTGACAACTTACCATCAAATGTAATTATTTTATTACCAAATGTAAAATTTTTACAGTAATTTATTTTAAGGAAAGACACCTAAGAATTTTCCGTTATTTACTTATACAAAATATTGGGATTGATATTATTTTTCCCTTGGGTTTTAAAATCTAACAATCCTCCCCTTTAACTTTGTCACAATAACAAATTACCTTATCTGTCCATTTCCTTAGTTAAATCTAACGGATTTTTCACACGTTCATATGTGTGGCAAAAGCATGCGGGTGGTCATTTCACCAAATTATCTTCATATGATTGCATGATTTTACCACTATGTACACAAATATGAAAAATATGTTAGATTTAATTGAAGAATTAGACATGTGTGAAGATTTTTTACTCCTTCAAAATTGATAGGGAAAATTGTTCAATTTTAAAGACTAAGAACTCATTTGTTATTAGTGATAAAATTTAAAAGGAAAAGGTGATAATAACCGATAATTTTTGTAATTATGCACTATACTTAAATCAAATATATCAAATAGGTACTGTCAATTATTGTGTTCTTATGTGTATACCAATAATTACAAATTCTGCACATAAATTTCATATAAACTAGGTTAGTACCCATCATTTGCAAAACTTTGTTAAAATGTTAAACATTATGTCACTCATTCTATCATATTGAACAAGGTGGTGGCTCCATCGAACCAAATGTATGCGATGAGTGTCTTCAGCTTGTCAATATCCATGTGTTACAAGATTGAGAAGATGATTGTAGACTGAGGTTCCAATCCAAGAGGGGGGTGAATTGGATTTTTAAAAACTTTCACTAATTACTCACAAGTTTATAAAAACATTTGAATCCATAAGCGTATAAACAAGTTATGTGATTTAAATAAAAAAGTTTAAGGAATAGAAAGTGCATACTCAGTTTATAGTGGTTTGGCAATATCAGATTCATTCCGACCCTACGTCCACTCTCTTCAAGAAACCTCTTTAAAGTGATCCACTAAAACTCTTAGTCGTACAACTTCACGGGTGTTGCACAAACCTTACAAACAATCTCTTCCTTTCGGAAGCTAATCCCTTCCTCTTGGAAGCTAATCTCTTCCTTTCGAAAGTTAATTCCATTACAATAAATATGAGTTGATGTAAAGTAAATGGTAGAGAGATAGCAATGAATGCTTTTACAAATGAACAATATCTCTCTTTCAAAGTAAAACTTAAAGAATGGCTCAACAATAAATGTTTTAAAGCTTTTGTTTATTAATGAGCAAAAACTTGATCGAATGTGTAATCCTCTTTTTTTAAATGCTCATTGGAGTGGGTTTATATAGCCTTAAATCAATATGGCAGTTTTGTACTAACTTGGTATGTTTTGGTACATTAAATGCTCAAGTTCGACGCCTCAATGGTCATATTTTTTGAATTACTAGTCGACTAGGTCTTAGTACTAGTCGACTGGGTCGAGTGAAAAGTCTCACTTTTTAAGGCTGTGAAGAGTACCAATCGACTGGGTAGATCTTACCAATCGATTGGAGATATTCTGTCCAGAATGCCAGTCGACTAGTATTGATCACCTAATCGATTGGGGACATATTATCCCATATCATAGTCAATTGGTATATGGATCTAGTCGATTGGATTGCCCTTCAACCTAGTATTTCATGTTTTGAAATGTTTTTGACTTAAAAATGTTTGAATGAATAGTTTTGTTAAAATGCTTTTTCCAAAGGAGCCATAAGACAAGATAGTTACCTGAACAAGTGAGATTTACAACTTGTTTCAATACCTTATGCCTATACAAGATAGTTACTTGAACAAGTGGGATATTATGTCTTGACTTGGTGTCTGATTCGGGTTGAGTTCTTGTATCTTGAATTTTGGCTGTATGCTAATATCGTTTAAAACACTTAGATAACATTGTTAGTACAATTATAGTTGTGTTTTGTCATTATTAAAATTTAGATGAGGGTCAACAATCTCTCTCTTTTTGATGATGACAAAACAAATGAGAGAAAACAGTTTTAAAAACTAAGTGTTAGGTTTTTAGGAAAAATTGGGCAAAGTTTTCTCTGTTTTTTGAATAAAACCAACCTGTAAAAAGTTCAAAACAGTTTCAAAACAGTTTATATTCAATCTAATCAAGCAACTCAACATATAGTCTTATACAACAAGTCCTTTTGAGCAATGCTCCCCCTAAATCTATGCACTACTTTAAGTTTACAATCATTTTTCTCATATTTCTTCCCCGTTTTTACAATAGTAGAAAAGAGGGTAGTAAACCAAAAAATAAGCCACATAGATATACAAACATTAAGATATTGCATAAACAAACTTGTATGCAAAAATTTTGTATAATTTGTAGCTAGAAAGACTTCCCAAGAATAGCTGGAAGTTTCCATATGTGCAGAAGCAGTTACAGCATATATCAAAACAAAGAAGGTTTTATATGAAGTAATTATATTGCATAAAACTAAAACAATTATATGAATCATAATTCAAAATGAGATATATACATATAAAGCAAAGATCCATACATCATAGGCTTCTAAGAGTCGAAACTGGAAAACTACAATATATGATAAAATGATGTTCGTGCTAAGAACAACTAGAAGCTATCTATATATACAACTGAAAAGTAATATAGAAAGCAACTCAGTGAGGAGAGTCAGAGCCATCATGAATGAGATCCAGAAGCTCAACTAAAGAACCCTTTGTATGCTCTCGGCGCAACTCGAAGTCATCCCTGAGGGAGAGAAGGTCATGATGCATGGCGTCGATGGAAGAGATCAAGCTCTAGAATCTGGACTACATAGTCAGCTGAAGGCTCGTAATAGCCTGGAGAAGATCGTCGTATCCAGCTGAACCAGTACTCAAGCCACCCATAGGTGGTGCTCGGTCATCCGTAACTATAGCAGTGGCTGCAGCATCTAGACCCTCGTCCTCATCATTGCTATCATCCTTGTCGATCCTGATATTCTTCCCGGCCTTCGAATAGATCATGCCATCGCGGACTGTGCTCCCTATCTTCTTCAGTGAAGAGATATTGATGATGTTTTTGAGGCTGATGTCCTAAGCCTTAGAGGCAGGAAAAGGAACCCAGAAGTGCTGGAGGATGAGTGTGATGAGTATCCCATAGGGAAGGCATCCAGATTCACTAGCTTCGTCATTTATCATGTTGGCGAGCAGTAAGGGATATATATTGAAGTGGTGCCCAGTTTTAAGGCACCAAATCAATACCACATCTATCTTAGATAGATAGCCCCGACTCCCAAGTCTCGGATGAATGGTCCAACTCACAATGAGGTTGAACAATTTCAAGTTGAGGGGCATGTCACTACATGTGTGAAATATAGTGGGTTGAAAGACATAGTTAGGGTCACCCTAAACTATTTGACATGCCTTCTCGTAATCGAAATTGTCTGGCCATTTGTCCAGACTCTATTAGATCCCTCCCGCAAAGATCCCTAGTATACTCATCAAGAGGTCAGTATTGACCTCGAACTCTACACCCATAACACTGGTTCTGAACTGTAGAGCCAGTGGACTGGGTTTCACCAAATTCACATAGAACTGGTGAATTAGTCGAGAGTAATATTTCTGGTGAATCTTGACCAGTGGGGTCAAGTTTATTGCATCAAAAGAAGGTAAAATATCAAAGTTACCATAAAGAATAGATTCAAAGTCAACGAATCTACCCGTCATGATCTTTTTATGACGGATGATAGCGGTATACCTTTCTTTTGCTACCGAGCTGGAGAACAGAGAGTTATTGAGCTCTGTCATCGCTTTTTTACTCGAAGAGCCTGCTAACCCCTTCCTTTTTGAGTTCAGAGCAGTAGATTTGGTGGACCTTGGCCTAGTAGGCCCGTGAGGTCCCCCAGCTGTGGTCTTAATGCGGATTCTCTTAGACATTTTGGAGGAAAAGTGTTTTTGGGGAGAAAAGGAGATTTTGGTAAAAATTGGAGATTTCAACTGTAGAAAGTTGAAATAAGTGGTATGAAGGAGTAGATCAAGGTGTTTATGAGGTGTCTTAAGGAGATTTTGGTAAAAAAGATGAGATTTTTTAGAGAAAGAAAGCTTAGGGTTTCAAAAATGGCGTGAAAAACTGAAAAGTCTAAAGAGACTATTTATAGAATTGCAATACTAGTTGACTAGGTTAGGGCACCAGTCGACTGGGTCCTTTGCAGATTTGAAAATTTTTACATACCAGTCGATTGGATCGAGACACCAGTCGATTGACTTAACTGGCAGAGAAATACCAGTCGACTAGGTTATTCATACCAATCGACTGGGTAGTTAACTGAAATTCAAAAAATGGCTCCAAACAAGGTCTTGGTTTACTAGTCGACTGGTATGAACTTACCAGTCGACTGGATAATTAGGCAGTGACTTACCAGTCGACTGGATAATTAGGCAGTGACTTACCAGTCGACTGGACCAAAAAAAAACTTCTAGTTTTGAGTCTTAGCACAAAATTTGTTTATCTATGCCATCTCGAGTGAGGGAAATATTAAATAAGGTTTAATACTCATTCACTAGATGTCAAGTATGTAAATGATAAATGATGATGCAATCAGGCATACAGTTTATCATAATCTAATAATCCCATTAACAATCTAATTTTACAGAAACTAGCTTCACTTTAAGGTTTTGTAAGAATGTCACCTATTTGATTTTCTGAAGGTATGAATTCTAGTCTTATCACATTTTTTAGCATGGTCTCTTAAGAAGTGATGTCTAATTTCTATGTGTTTGGTTCTAGAGTGCCAAATAGGGTTTTTGGTTAAGTTGATAGTACTTGTATTATCACAATGTATTGGGATACTTTTAAAGTTCATGTCATAGTCTTCTAGTTGTTGTTTCATCCACAATACTTGGGCACAACAACTTCCAGCTGCTATGTATTCTGCCTCGGCGGTTGATAGTGCAACAAAGTTTTGTTTCTTGGAAAACCAAGAGGTTAACATTGCACCTAAGAATTAGCATGTTCCACTTGTGCTTTTTCTATCTAATCTACACCCTGCAAAGTCAGCATCTGAATATCCTACAAGCTCAAAAGGTGAATCTCTAGAGTACCATAATCCTAGGGTTTGAGTTCCTTATAGATATCTAAGGATTCTTTTTACTGCAACTATATGTGATTCCTTAGGATTAGCATGAAATCTAGCACACATACATACACTAAACATTATATCAGGTCTACTAGCAGTTAAATAAAGTAAAGCTCCTATCATGCTTCTATAATATTTAGTATCTACACACTTACCTTCTTCATCATGATTAGGTTTTGTAGATGTGCTCATAGGAGTACCCAGTGGCTTTGAGCTTTCCATCATGAACCTCTTTAATAGGTCATTAGTATATTTTGATTGAATAATGAAGATACCTCCTTTCAATTGTTTGATTTGAAGTCCAAGGAAGTAGGTAAGCTCTCTCATCATGCTAATTTCAAATTCACCTTGCATGCACTTGGAAAACTCTTTACACATAGATTCATTAGTAGCACCAAATATGATATCATCAACATATATTTAGACCAGTAGAGTGTCATTTATGTGAGTTTTTGTGAAGAGGGTTGTGTCTACTTTTCCTCTTATAAAATTATTGTCAATAAAAAATTTACTTAGTCTTTCATACCATGCTCTTGGAGCTTGCTTCCATATAGAGTTTTAGAAAGCTTGTAGACATGATTTGGAAGACTAGGATTCTCAAATCCAAGAGGTTGCTCAGTGTATACCTCTTCTTCTATAAAGCCATTTAAGAAGGCACTCTTTACATCCATTTGAAATAATTTAAACTTATTAAAGCATGCAAAGGCCAATAACATTTGAATAGCTTCTAATCTTGCTACGGGAGCATAGATCTCATCAAATTCTATTCCTTCTTCTTGATTATATCCCTTAGCAACTAGTATAGCCTTGTTTCTAGTCACTATTCCATTTTCATCCATCTTATTTCTAAATACCCATTTAATTCCTATTATTGTATGATTCTTTGGTCTAAGAACTAGATTCCATACATTGTTTCTTTCAAATTGATTTATTTCTTCTTGCATGGAAATTATCCAATCATTATCCCTTTTGGCTTCTACAAATGTTTTAGGTTCTATTTGAGACAAATAGGCTAAATACTTGCAAATATTTATAATAGAGGAATGAGTTCTTACCCCTTGTGAAGGATCACCAATCACTAGATCGATTGGGTGATAATTTACATACCTCCAATCTTTGAGAAGACCATCATCTTATCGACTTATAGATGGTCCAATTTGAGAGTTGCCATCTCTTGATTCATTTGAGATAAGCTCTCCATTGGGTCAATAATGGGAGTAGGTGTCTCCATTCTTGGAATGAAATCTGCATCGTCATTGAAAGAAACTTTTCTACTACTAATTGGGTTAGACTCATCAAGGGTTACATGTACAGATTCTTCTACTACTAGAGTTCTCTTATTGAAGACTCTATAAGCCTTACTAGAGGTTGAATATCCTAAGAATGTCCCTTCATCGGTCTTAGAGTCAAATTTACCTAAGTTAGTTTTATTGTTATTTAGGATGAAGGATTTACAACCAAAGGTACGAAAATAGAGATATTAGGCTTTCTACCTTTCCATAATTCATATGAAGTTTTGTCAAGCATACACCTAATTAAAATTCTATTCAAGATATAGCAAGAAGTGTTTACCGTTTCTGCCCAAAAGTATTTTGGTAAGCTATTTTCACAAAGCATTGTTCTTGCAAATTCTTTTAGAACTCTATTTTTCCTCTCAACAACTCAATTTTGTTGAGGAATTCTAGGAGCTGGAAAGTTGTGATTAATTCTATTTTCACCACAAAATTTTGAAAAGCTTTGGTTTTCAAATTCTTTTCCATGATCACTTCTAATACTTAAAATACAAATTCCTTTTTCATTTTGAACCTTTTTGCAAAAGTTTTCAAATCCTTTGTAAGCTTCATACTTGTAAGCAATAAAGATAATAAAGGTATATCTTGAATAGTTATCAACAATAACAAGAGCATATTCATGGCTACTTAGACTAATGGTACTTATTGGACCAAATAAGTCCATATGCAAAAGTTCAAATGGTCTAGTAGTTGAGACTAAATTTTTTGATTTAAAAGAAATCCTAGTCTGTTTTCCCATTTGACAAGCATCACAAACTTTTTCTTTTTCAAATTTGATTTTGAAAAGTCGAATGACTAAATCTTTTCTTGAAATGATTTTAAGAAAATTCATGTTCACGTGACCAAGCCTTCTATTCCATAGCCATAGGTTTTCACTAAATGCGGAAAAACATTTTTCATTTTCTGAATGTAAGGATTTTAAATCAACTATATAGATATTTTCATGTCTATAGCCAACAAACTTGATCTTGTTACTCTTGAAGTCTATAACTAGATAATGAGAGGTTTCAAATATGACTTTGTTGCTTTTGTCACATAGTTGACTAATACTTAGTAGATTTGGCTTAAGGCCTTGTACTAGCAATACATTATCTATGGTTAGAAATCATTACCAACTTTTCCATGCTCGATGATCATTGTTTTTGTGTTGTCTCCAATGGTGACATTTTCGCCATCTCTTAGAGTTAGCACTTTGAATACACTTTTATCACCGGTCATGTGCTTTGAGCATCCACTATCAAGGTACCAATAGTTACCTTTTTATTTGGTGTGGAGACATACTACATCACATAGGGATACACAATTGCATTTTTAGGTATCCAAAATTTCTTGGGTCCTTTGGGGTTAGTCCTAGAAAATACGGTTCCTTTTGGGACCCATACTTTCTTAACAACATATGGTGTTCTATAGACATGTTAATGATGCACAATCCTAGGATAATAGTTATTGAAACTTCTAGGATGACTTAGTTATGCATGTCTATAATTCTTTGGATAATAACTAGGATAGAAGTTTCTATTGTGAGGAATATGCATGTCATTTCTAAGAAATCTATGATGATGATTTCTAGGATATTTGCTTGTATTATTATGGATATGCATATTATTTCTAGAATAACCATGATAGTAATTCCTAAGATATGCTTGTGCAGTGTGCAGGTCTTGAGTATACATGTTATTTCTAGGATGCACATGATGGTTGCTCCTAGGATGTGTATAAGCATTTCTTGAATGAGCATACATATAAGCATGAGTATTTCTAGAATGTTTCATTCTTGTATATGAATTAGAATTAGTATTTCTAGACCTACTGGCATTCATTGAGGGAATACTTTTGACCTTGCTAGTGGTCTTTGAAGTAGAGGCTTCATTCACACATGATGCTTTCATAAATAAGCTCTCTTTTGATTTTTGCTTGCCTAATGGAGAATATCCTAACCCGGATTTTCCTCCACTTAATCTCTGGCAAGATAACACTTCATTAAGCTTTTCTTTTCCAAGCATAAGTCTCGATATTGTGACATTCAATTCTAATATCTTCTTCTTTAAGTTTTCATTTTCATCTTTAAGAAAATCTTGAGAAGAATCATCAAGCAATGAAGATAGTTTATATTTTTCTTCTTTTAGACTTATCATCTCTGTAGAAAGAGATGACACCTTTTTCTTAAGAATAGAGTTCCTAGAATTGAATTTCTTTAATTCTTCATGCATTTCATTTATGACTTCTATCAATTCTTCACTACTACTAACAATGTTATTTTTTTGAAGAGGGAGAAGTCGATATCTCATTTTCATCATCGATTGCCATAAGATATTGGTTGGAAATTTCCTCGTATCCGATCTCTTTATTTGAGGAGTCTTCTTCTTTGTCATCACTCCAAGTGGTTGCAATCATAGCTTTCTTCTTGAAGCTCTTATATGGTTTGGTTGTAGCTGTACAATCGACCTTGATGTGACCGGGCTTCTTGCATCCATAACACATAAGTGGTTCCCTTTTTGAAGCAGGATCCTTTGTGTAAGGTTTCTTGCTTTTCTTCAAGAATCTGTGAAACCGTTTGGTGATTAAAGCCATCTCACCATCTTCTTCGCTGCTCTCCACCTCTTCTTCCGTTACTTCTTCTTTGTTGCTCGTAGAGGCTTTGAGAACAATCACCTTTTTCTTCTTCTCATCATCATTGACAATGGGATTCATTTCTTCAAACTCATATGTCAATAATGACCCGAGAAGTGTTTTGACATCAAGTTTGTCGAGATCTTTGGCCTCTTGAATGGCCGTCTTCTTTGGTTTTCAAGTAGGTGGCAAAGATCTTAAGATTTTTCTCATTAGGTCAAACTCCTCAATGTTCCTACGAAGAAGCTTCAAACCGTTAACGATAGTTGTGAAACGTGAGTGCATTTGAGAAATTGTTTCGTTAGGAGACATTTTAAAAGATTTATATTCGGATACTAGCATATTGATTTTTGATTTTTTAACCTCACTAGTTCCTTCATATGTAACTTGCAGTTTATCCCAAATCTCCTTAGTTGAAACACATGCAGAAATTTTATTATATTCAGATATATCTAAAGCACAATGTAAAATACTTGTGGCTCTACTATTGAGAGACATCATTCTACAATCCTGGCCATTGAACTCAGTTTTGAGTTTAGGCATTATATAATTGATTTCTCCAATAGGTATTTCCTTTGATGGAATTCTAGGTCATTCCTCAATAACTCTCCATAGATTATAATCTTGTCATTCGACAAAGATTTTCATCTTGTTTTTCCAATAGTTATAGTTGGAGCCATTGAACAAGGGAGGCCTAGTGTAGGAATGTCCCTCAGAATAGCTGTTCGATGCCATCGGATCAGCTCAAGGATTTTAAGGCTAAAATTGAGAAAAATGCTCTAATACCAATTGTAGACTGAGGTTCTAATCCAAGAGGGGAGTGAATTAGGTTTTTAAAAACTTTCACTAATTACTCACAAGTTTATAAAAACAGTTGAATCCACAAGTGTATAAACAAGTAATGTGCTTTAAATAAAAGAGTTTAAGGAATAGAAAGTGCAAACTCAGTTTATAGTGGTTCGGCAATATTGAATTCATTCCAACCCTATGTCAACTCTCTTCAAGGAACCTCCTTGAAGTGATCCACTAAAACTCTTAGTCGTACAACTTCACGGGTGTTGCACAAACCTTACAAACAATTCCTTCCTCTCGGAAGCTAATCTCTTCCTTTCGGAAGTTAATCCCTTTACAATAAATATGAGTTGCTGTAAAGTAAATGGTAGAGAGATAGAAATGAATGGATTACAAATGAACAATATCTCTATTTCAAAGTAAAGCTTGAAGAATGGCTCAATAATAAATGTTTCAAAGCTTTTGTGTATTAATGAGCAAAAACTTGATTGAATGTGTAATTTTCTTTTTTTTTTTTTTTTTTTTTAAAAATTCTCATTGGATTGGGTTTATATAGCCTTGAATCAATATGGCCGTTTTGTACTAACTTGGTACGTTTTGGTACATTAAATACTCAAGTCTGGCGCCTCAATTGTCATAGTTTTTTGAATTACCAATCGACTAGGTCTTTGTATCAGTCGACTGGGTTAAGTGAAAAGTCTCACTTTTTAAGGTTGTGAAGAGTACCAGTCGACTGTGTAGTTTTTACCAGTCTACTGGTATTGATTAGCCAGTCGACTGGGGACAGATTATAAAAGAGGCCAGTCGACTGGTATTGATCACCCAGTTGACTAGGCACATACTATCCCATATCCCAGTCAACTGGTATAGGGATCCAGTCGACTGGGTTGCCCTTCAACCTAGTATTTCATGTTTTGAAATGTTTTTGACTTAAAAACGTTTAAATGAATAGTTTTGCTAAAATTCTTTTTCAAGAAGAGCCATAAGACAAGTTAGTTATCTGAACAAGTGAGATTTACAACTTGTTTCAATAACTTATGCCTATACTAGATCTTCTGTCTTGATTTGGTGTCTAATTCGGGTTGAGTTCTTGTATCTTGAATCTTGGCTGTATGCTATTATCGTTTAAAAAACGTGGATAACACTGTTAATACAATTAGAGTTGTATTTTGTCATTATTAAAATTTAGATGAGGGTCAACAATGATGAATAGCTTCTAGTTGGGACAAGGGCTTAAGAAGAAAATTCACTTGATAAAATGCCAGTTGATATGTAAGGCTAAAAACAATGGGGTCAGGGGTACTGAGACTTGAAGTCACCACATGTAGACATCCTATTTTGGATTGAACCTTAGACAATGGATTCAAGTCCACCTTTTGTGACTCGATTATGATCCTCTCCATTTGAGAATTGAAATAGAGTCAAGTTTATGGTGAGATTGAATGCCACCTCATTAAATGAAAAATATTTAAATTAAAATTTGTCATGATGACATTCAATCTCACCATGAACCTGACCTCAATTTAAATTTTCAAGTGGAGAAGATTGTGGTCTTTGTCACAACGGGTAAATTTTCTTAAAGTCGCTACTTGTAGACATCATATTTCGTTTCAAATATTAAAATGGGTCACATATGAGCCCAATGATGAAACTAAGGTCTTGAGATTCTTAATGCGCGATAAACAATTAAATCAAATTTTGATGTTAGAAGAAAACCAAATTACAAGCCAAATGTAAACTTAAGAGAAGATGGTTTCTAAAAAAAGAAAAATGAGCAGTACCGATCAGGGGTGTTGACCCGACCACCGATTGGTAGCTTTGACCGACCGATCGACAATACGGTACAAATCACCAATTTAGTTCAGAATATGATTTTGCATGATTTTGCCTCCAAATCCCAACAAATCAGGTATGCAAATCTACCCTTTGCCATCTATTTCTTTCTTTTAACATGACATATAGTTTTAGGATTTCCTCTTATATTGTCAATATCGCATGTCATTTAAATTAGATTTCATCCTATGTTTTTTTATAACATGTTTTACATTTTTTTTTGATCTGTAAATAAATTATGTATTGATCAAAAACTTTACAAAAATACACTGGGCATACCCAGGAGATTTACAAAGAAAGCAAATATAGAGGTTAAAAGCTAAGCTACATACAAGCAGCCTATTCTAGACAAGAGCTTACAAGGCAAGCCCAGTAAGTATACAATGCTTGAACCAAGGACAAGACATACAAGCATACAAGCTGGGCTTGAAGCAGCAGCCTAATACAAAATTTTCACTGGGCATACCCAGGAGTAGAACCAAAAATAAAACCAAAGGAGAGCACCAACCCAAAAATACAACACAATACATGACAAACTTACAGGACCACATATCAGTCACAGTAGTAGCCTAATGTTAGGGCATGCAGCATACACAACCCTATATATTACAGTTTGAATTTTCTTGATTAGACTGGATGGGCTCACTGGAGCTTGGTCAAACAGCTTACCATTTTTGGCCAGCCAAATATGATAGATGGAGCAAGCTAAGGCAATCCTTTTGGCAATAGCTGGAGGACCAGTACCCTTGACTCTTAAAGTCCATTTGAGTGCACTTTGTATTGTTTTCCTCCATCCGAGCCATTCTTTTATAGAGATCCAAGTAGCCTTACTGACCCTACAAGTGAAGAACAAGTGGTCTCTAGACTCCTCATGATCTTTGAAAAGGGGACAAAGTTTGTCTTCCCCTTCAAGCTGGAGTTTATCTTTGGTGAGCAGCCTATTCAGGGTTGCCAGCCAGAGAATGAAGGATTGTTTCGGAGGGCAGTGCCTGTTCCATACCACATTAGCCCAACTGACTTCATTTTCTTTCTGCCTGATGGAATTATACACCTTTTTGATGCACATCTTACCTTGATCACTCCAGTTCTTGAGTTTATCACAAACAGGCTGGTCAGTGGGAGGGTGCTCAGCTAAGTTCTCTCTAATGTCTAGGATCTTCTTCCAGAGGGGAGAGTCTCCCTTTGCAGCCCTGGTCTCCCTGATGGTACTACTCCTCAGGTAGTACTGGTGCACCCATTGGACCCATAAGGAGTCATTCTTTCTTTGTATATCCCATAACACTCTTGTGAGGAGGGCTTTGTTCCAGACTTTTAAATCAACCAATCTTAACCCACCTTCAGTTTTGGGTCTACAGAGGGTATTCCAAGCAACAAGAGCTTTCTTCATGCCACTTCTATTACCATTCCACAGGAAGGTTCTGCATATTCTGATTATTTTCTCCAGGACATTGCCGGGGATGGGAAAGATGGCTAGCCAGAAACACTCAACTCCTTGGAGGACAGACCTGATCAATTCTGTTCTACCTGCATAGGACAATGAGGATCCTACCCAAACATTTATGTACCCAGCTATTTTGTCAATGAGGGGGGAGTAATGAGTAGCATTTAGTCTGGCAGAGGCCAGTGAAACTCCCAGATATTTGAAAGGAAAGCTGCCCTCCTCTAATCTTATAATTCGTCTAATTTCAGATAGCTCCTCAGCCTTGACTCCTGCATGATAGATGTTGGACTTGGCCAGACTTGTATGGATCCCAGACCACAAACTAAAATTGTTGATACACTCCATTAGTAGCCCAACTGACTTCCCATCCCCTCTAGCAAAAAGGATGAGGTCATCTGCAAAAGCTAAGTGAGTGAGCTTAAGCTTATCATATTTTGGATGGAATCTGAACCCCTTCTCCTCCTTTAGTCTCCCCAGAAGCCTAGACAAATACTTCACTATGATAACAAACAGGTAGAGGGATAGGGGGTCACCCTGTCTGAGACCTCTTTTGCCTGCAAAGAACTCATGCAAACTCCTATTGATAGAAAGAGAGTAGGATGTTGTAGAGACACATTCCATGACCCAGCCTCTGAATTTTTCAGGGAACCCAAGACCCTCCAAAAGTTTATCCAGGAATTCCCATTCAACAGAGTCATAGGCTTTCCTGAGACCCAGTCAAGGCAATATCCACCTCGTTCTCCAGACTATCACTACTCTTACCGCTACTTCTACTTTTATCGGAAGACATTGGAAAAGAAAGATAGAACTCACCAAATCGAGAACTTCGAAAAACTTTGCTTCCTTCAACTCTGAATTCCTTACAAGCACTGAGATATCCGAAGCTTTCTCAAACTCCGAGGACCTTTGCTCCAAAATCTCCAAGTTCCTCTAAATCTCCTAAACTTTGAATGCTCTCAAACTCTTTCTTGCATGCAAATGAGTAAAGTGAAAACAAATGGAGGTCTCATCTCCTTTATATAAAGCCCCTCGTAATGGTAAATAAGGAGGGGTAATCACCACAACCGTAATTAGCAATACCAAATCATCGCTTTTTTTACAAATCCAAGAAATATTCTGTATTTTCAAGAAATCAAGGACATGCACTGCCATTCTGCGCATTAAAGATGATGTCTCAATGCATCCTTATTAAAGTCTAACAAACACTCTGAAAAGTTTGACTCCCTACAAATTTCCTCGAGACTTGATGAACGAATATTTTTCCTAGTATTTTGTATGTTTTTCAAGTATTTATTTATATGTTTAGCTTAGGAATTTATTACTTTGAGTTGTTTTTTGTTGTTTTACAGGTTCACAAGCATTTGGAAAGGAGTTTCACTAAATTGACAGAATTGCCCGTACAGATCAGTTATTTTTGCGGATTAAACTGTATTGATTCAGGAAGAACCAGGAGATGAGCCATATATACTTGGAAATATCCGGATGTCTATTTCTTGGAGAATTTTATAGCTCGTAAATATGATTTTTCTAGAGAAAGTTATGGCAGTTTTAGTATACAAAAGTCAAGTTGTGCGTTATTTCAGCATGGCAGAAGTGTCATTTTTGCGGAGTAAACTGTATTGATTCAGGAAGAACCAGGAGATGAGACATATATTTTTGGAAAGATCCGGATGTTTATTTTTAGAGAATTTTATGGCTCATAAATATAATTTTCCTACAGAAAGTTATGGCAGTTTTAGTAGACAAAAGTCAGGTAGAACCGGGCTTGGGCAGCAGCAGAAGCACATGGCTTGAACAGAAACCCTAGGGAGACTTTTTTGTCTGCAAAGCCATCTACATACAGCTATATATAGGAATTTTTAGACTAAGAGAATGGGAGTTCTGGGGAGACTGTAGAATCTGATTTTTTTTTAAGCTTCTATAATCTTGTTTTATAATTCAGTTTTTTTTTTTTTTAGGGAACTCTTAGTAAGAAACTAAAACTTTGGGGGTGTTTAAATACTAGAAGGAAAATTAAAGGAAAGGACATGTAAATTAATAAAAGAAGAAGGGGAAGAGTAGAGTGGTAAAAGGCCAAGACTTAGAGAAAGTATATAAACTAAAATTTAACCTAGAACAGTAAAATCTCTCATTTAGCATTTAGAGAAGTCGGCAGAAGGGAGAGATGAGAGAAAAAAAAAAAACTGGTTCTGGAAAATTTCTTTCTTAAAAACCCATTTTCTTCCAAAGTTTAACTTAGCCTTAACCCAACCATTCAAGATCATTTTGCCCTTAAACTTCCAACACCCTCTTCTGCCACCATCAGCTATCTTTCGACCAGGGAGGTGAGGCTCCACGAGCAGAGGAGGAATAGCCCGTTTTGTTCCTCTGGCTTTTTCGTGTAGATTTTGAGGTAATTTCGAAAAGTTTTCAATTATTAACTTAAACTAGACTTGTTGATGTTGATTTTTGGCTTTTATTTGAGGTCATTTGGATTTACTTTTGAGTGATTTATGAGTTGTCTAAGTTAGGAGAATTGTGTAGAAATTCTGGAAAAATTTTCATGTTCTGGGCAGTTTTGTGAGCTATTTTTCAGCAAGAATTTGAGGTAGTTTTGGGTGCCAACTATTTTTAAGTTAAAGTATACTTCCTAAAGTTGATCCAGAACTTTATTTGAGATGATTTGAATTTAAATTGGTTTAGTTTGAAATATTTGAAGTTGGGAGAAAATTTGAGAGAAATCTAGAAATTTCTTTATTATGGAACTTTGGAAAAAAGTAATAAGAGTGTGTGAAGTTTGAATATTTTTAAGGTGATTGTATGTACAAAGTTTGAAGTTTATTCTTGTATAACATGATTTTTGAGATAGGTATTGTTAGAGAATTTTACTATAGGCTGTAAATATGAAACCCTTTTAGGAGTTAAAAGAAATTCCTCTAAGTAAGAGACTTTTTCTTGATTGGGAAATTATATTTAGAATGAGTACTTTTTACAAGTTGGGATTTGTTGGTAATTACCCTAAGTTAGTGTCTTGAAATTTAAGTCCATATGAATTGAGAGTTTTATGGAGTAAAGAACGAAGTAAAGAAGGGAAAGAGTGAAAATAGGTGATTAAGGAGAAGAATGAACTTTAGTAGTATTTTCTTTGATTTATATGTGTAAGTAAATGGAATGATTGATTTCTTATTAAGTGTCTAAGTTTTAAATACTATACTCATTAGCTATTTATATATGTAGTTTGCTTTAATTTTTAAAAATGGCATTTCAATAGGTGTGGTGGATGATCGTAGTAAAGGTAAAGAAGTGATCCACGATTAGTATTTGGCGTAAGGTGAGTATTACCCGACTCTTGATAAGCATGAATGTTAGCAAGGAAACCAAAACAATAAGGTTACATAAGAATTGTAATTTGCTATTTAGATATAATAATTATATTTATAACTATGTGGTAAGATAAGTTAATTATATATTAATGATGAGATAGTGATTTCAAAACCTTGTGCTGAATGTTGTGTGATTGTATAGATTGATGAGAATTTGATGATGTTCATCACTTGATTACATTTCATGCATTGAAATATACGGTATGTTATTGAGGGGGGAGTGATATGTGAGGACAATAGGTCCCTTCCCACAACGGGTGTAAGGGTACCGAATATGTTGGATGATTGGACCCAGCCTTGATCAAGGGGATTTCAGAAATTTATTGTTTGTGAAATGTACCGGTATGTGGGGAGATGTCCCCGATGGATTATGAGATGATACATTACATTGCATCATGCTGCATTGGCATACCATACATGAATTTGAATTACTTGGCCCGTAAGGGGGGCATGTGAAATGTTTGGTTGTACGGATAAATTGTGATATTTTGATTGACTATGGAATGGCGAATGCAAGTTGGTTGTGGGTTTTATAGGACCGTATTATGATTACTAAGATTGTTGTTTTGCAAAGTGATAAATGACTATGTATACGAACAAATAAAGTAGAAAGGAAAAAGAAATAATAATAAGCCCTCATCTTTTTCTAACTAGTGATTACTTTGTGTAGTGTAAGAACTCGCTAAGCTTTATAGCTCACCCCCTTCCTCTTTATAACCTTTTAGGTAAGCTTCTAGGTGATTTCAGATTTTAAGTGGTGAAGCTTTGAAGTTCAACGAAGTTTTAGGTGGGTCCACGAGCGTCACATCCTCGGTCAAGCCCTTTTTTTAGTGTTATATTGTATATTAGGTGTGAAGTTGTAACCGGTTGGCTGTGTCTCTTTAGACACCTTGTAAAGCTACAATCTTATAGCTGTAATCTCTATATGATCTTAACTATATATATAATGTTTTTCTGTTGTAGTATATGTTTATGTGTCCAGGTGCTCGATTTTGAAAGGTAATTGACACCGTCTTGAGTGGGCCCGCTTGGGATAGGTCGTTACAATTTGGGTATCAGAGCTTTAGGTTTAAGGTTCTATGGACTGTAGAAGTCCAATGTTTTTGTATCTAAACGAGTTCTTTTATGTAGGATTCAAGGATGCCTCATGGACCAAAGAGAGGTAGAGTTCCGGGAGGAGGGCATGCCCAAGGAAGGGGTAGTGTTCCAACTAGGGGGCGTGGATGACCCCCCATTACATAAGGTGGAAGAAAATGTTGAACCTGAAGCCCTTGAGGGAGAACATGTTGGTAGTGCAACCGGTGCTGCTTGTGGGAATGTAAGAGATGCTGCTATAGAAAGGGATGAGTTAAGGGAAGCTTTAACCCAAGCATTGGGTAGAATTGGGGAGCTAGAGCGTAGATTGAAAGAACAAAACAGACGATCTCCAGATTTTCCAGATGAGCATGCAGATGTTCCTGTAGCACATGATGAAACTTTAGGAGAAGATGGATTGAGGTAAGGAATGGAAGGCGATGTATTTAATAGGTTTAACAAGTTGATGCCACCGAGTTTTCGAAGTGCTGAAAACCCTCTAGATGTCGAGGCATGGATTAAAAAGATGGAACATCTCTTTAGGGTACTGCCAGTGTCGGACCGACAAAAAGTCACGTTTGCACCATTTAAGTTAGAAGAATAGGCAGCGAATTGGTGGGAGGATATACTTCCTAGTTTATCTGGGGACATTGATGAACCTTTGACTTGGGAAAAGTTTAAAAAAGTATTCCATGACAAATATTTCCCCGAATCTGTTAAGGCTTAAATGGAGAAGGACTTTATCTTCCTGAAATACGGTGTTATGTCGGTAACTCAATATGATGCGAGATTCATTACCCTATCTAGATTTGCACCAGACTTAATCAGCACTGAAGGACGAAAGTGTAAGATATTCCTTGATGGTTTGAATTATGAAATTCGTACTTGTCTTTCGTATTTAGACCATCCAAACTATGCAAGACTGGTGGATAAAGCACTACTTATAGAGAAAGATATAATGGAGTTGAGGGGACGTCGAGATCGACAAAAAAGGAGTAGGTCAGAGAGTGATAGGGAAAGTAGTTATGGGTTTGGAGTCTGAGGTGGTCATCCTTTTCAACAGAGTAAATTAGTCTTCCAATGAGGGCAAAGTATAGGAGGTAAGTTATTTGAGATGAGTCAAAGTCTTCAGAGTGAACCAGCAGCATCTGTAGTACAAAGTTCAGTGAGAGGAATTCAAAGAACTGTAGGATAATCATTTCCTTTAAGAACTCAAGGCAGAGGAGGAAGTGTATAAGGTAGAGGAAGTGGTACAATGTCAGGAATGAATACTAAAATATGCTTTCGGTGTGGTTAGATAGGTCACTTATATAGAGATTGTAATGTTAAGTTGTGTCATCATTGTGGATTAGCTGAACATCTTCAAAGGGATTGTCCTATGTTGCAAAGTGCGGTATGCTTTGTGTGTGGTCATGGTGGTCATGTGGGAGTAGGTAAAGACTTAAGCCAACTGGTAGTGTGAGTACAGCTAGAGGCACCAGACGGAGCCAAGTGAGTTGAAACAGTGGGACTAGAGGTGGTAGGAATGGTAGTCAAGGCCAAGGGGTCACGGCAGGCAGAGGGGATACTAGTCAAGGTCAGAGAGGGCAAAGCCGTGTTTATGTAATCACTAAGCAGGATGCTCAGGCCACACCTGACGTGGTGATTGCTATGATTTCTCTTTTGGGTAGAAATGCTAGAATGTTAATTTATCCTGGTGCAACACACTCTTTTGTTTCTACTTCTTTTCTTATATATGTTGATATACCTAGAACATGTTTGCATAAGATCATGATTGTTGAGACTCCTATAGGAGAGAAGATGGAAACCAAATGGATGTTTCGGGACTGTGTTGTGAACATTGGAGATAGAGAACTTAAGGTTGATTTATTGACCTTGAAGATGAAGGACTTTGACTCGATCTTAGGTATGGATTGGTTAGCTAAGTATCACACCTTAGTAGATTGTTTCAAGAAGATGGTAATGTTTCAAGTTCCGGGGGAAAAGAATTTTCTTTTCAGGGAGAATATAAGGTACTTTCACAATGCCTCATTTCTGCCCTTTCAGCTAGGAGATTGTTAAAGAAGGGATGTGAATGTTATTTGGCCTATGTGATCAATTCTTCTGACGAAGGTGTGGAATTGGGAAGAGTACCTATAGTTAGGGAATTTCCATATATATTTCCTGAAGAGTTGCCCAGTTTACCACCTGTTAGGGAAATTGATTTTCTTATTGATCTCACACCTGGTTCTACTCCTATTTCGATACCCCCTTATTAAATGGCACTGGTAGAATTAAAGGAACTTAAGGTCCAACTTCAAGAGTTGTTAGACAAGAAACTCATTCGCCCTAGTGTATCGTCTTGGGGATCTCTAGTGTTATTTGTCAAGAAGAAAGATGGGACCTTGAGATTGTGTGTGGACTATAGACAACTAAACAAGACGAAAATTCGTAACAAGTACCCGTTACCGAGAATTGATGATTTGTTTGAACAGTTACAAGGAGCTCGGATGTTTTCAAAAATAGATTTGATATTGGGTTACCATCAACTACGTATTAAAGATTCGGATGTTTCGAAGACTGCTTTCTGCACTCGTTATGGACAACATGAATTTCTGGTTGTGCCGTTTGGATTGACTAATGCCCCCGTAGCCTTTATAGACTTGATAAACAGAGTATTTAGGCCATTCCTCGACAAATTTGTGGTAGTTTTCATTGATCATATTCTGGTATATTCGAAGAGTGAAGAAGACCATGCTAGACATTTGAAGATAGTACTAGAGACTCTTAGAAAGGAGAAGCTTTATGCCAAGTTTAACAAACGTGAGTTTTGGTTAAAAGAAGTGACATTCTTAGGACATGTGGTGTCAGATGCAGGAGTGGCTATGGACCCTCAGAAAGTTGAAGCAGTTCTAAAATGGGAGAGACCTACAAATGTGACCGAGATTAGGAGCTTTTTGGGATTGATGGGATATTATCGGAGATTTATCAAAGATTTCTCACTGATTGCGGTACCCTTAACCAAATTAACAAAAAAAGGAGAAAAGTTTATATAGTCAGAAGAATGTGAGCAAAGTTTTCAAGTGTTGAAGGAAAAGTTGACAATGGCACCGATGTTAATCCTTCCTTCGAGTGATGAGGGGTTTGTGGTTTACAGTGATGCTTTACATCAAGGGTTAGGATGTGTCCTAATGCAGTATGGAAAGGTTATTGCTTATGCTTCACGCCAACTGAAGAACCATGAAAGGAACTACCCTACCCATGACCTAGAGTTAGCAGTGATAGTCTTTGCCCTGAAAATTTGGAGACATTATCTTTGTGGTGTAAGATGTGAGATCTTTACGGACCACAAAAGCCTCAAGTATCTACCTACCCAGAAGGAGTTAAATTTAAGAAAAAGGCGATGGATAGAACTAATCAGTGACTATGAATGTACCATAAGTTATCATCCTGGAAAGGCTAACGTGGTAGCTGATGCATTAAGTCAAAAATCCAGTAGCAAGTTGGAAACTTCGAAGATTTATGATTCTGGGTTAATTGAGGAATTAAGAAGTTTAGAAGTGAAGCTTG
Source organism: Bretschneidera sinensis (assembly GCA_023935145.1). Lineage (NCBI taxonomy): Eukaryota > Viridiplantae > Streptophyta > Magnoliopsida > Brassicales > Akaniaceae > Bretschneidera > Bretschneidera sinensis. Next base: position 109,498,304 of record CM043700.1, read on the forward strand.
AGGCCAACACCATTGGGGGGTTAGTAGCTAACATGGTGGTAACATCATCAATAGTAGGTCGTCTACTGGATGCTCAAGGTAAGGATGCAGTGTTAATGGCTATTAAGAATGAGGTTTTAGAAAACAAGCGGAGTGATTTTGTGGTGAGAGAGGATGGAATGGTGATGATGGGAAATTGAATCTGTTGCTAAGCGAAGTGGAGTTAAGGAAGGAGATCTTAAAAGAAGCTAACGACACTATTTATTCTATGCACTCGGGGAGTAATAAAATGAATAGAGGGCTTAAGCAAATTTTCTGGTGGTCAGGTTTAAAGAGAGACGTAACAGACTATGTTTCTCGATGCTTAGTATGCCAGCAGGTGAAAATTAAGCATAGACATCCGGCAAGGTTGTTGTAACCTCTTCCTATACCAGAGTGGCCATGGGAGAGGGTGACTATGGATTTTGTGACAGGACTTCCTCGTACTCAGAGAAGTTTTGATGTCATTTGGGTCATAGTTGATCAATTATCTAAATCTGTTAATTTTCTACCCATCAAGATAACTTGGTCTCCTGAAAGATTAGCAGAGTTGTATGTGGCTGAGATAGTTAAAACTGCATGGTGTACCATTAAGTGTTGTATCAGATCGTGATGCTCGATTTATGTCTCGATTTTGGAAGGGATTTCAGCAAGCTATGGGTACTCAATTACATTTTAGCACAGCTTTCCACCCTCAAACGAATGGTCAGTCAGAGAGAACAATTCAAATCTTTAAAGATATTCTACGAGCGTGTGCTATGAAATTTTTGGTTAGTTGAGATGCGTACTTACCCCTTATAGAGTTTTCATATAATAATAATTTTCAGACCAGCATTGGGATGGCACCTTTCAAAGCATTATATGGTAGGAGGTGCAGGACTCCGATATGTTGGGAAGAAGTGGGGGAAAGAAGTGTCTTAGGACCAGAATTTGTAGAGATAACCACAAAGAGGATCAAGAAAATACGAGAACATCTAAAGACGGCTCAAAGTAGGTAGAAAAGTTATGCAGACAAGAGGAGGAGACCATTGGAGTTTCAAGTTGGTGATCGTGTGCATCTTAAAGTTTCCCCTTGTAAGGGAGTTTTGAGGTTTGGGCGAAAAGGGAAATTAAGCCCTTGTTACATCGGACCTTATGAGATTATTGAAAGGATTACTTGTAGCATACCGATTAGCCTTACCTCCAGAACTTTCACAACTTCATGATGTCTTCCATGTGTCAGCTTTGCGCAAATATGTACCAGATGAGTCGCACATCATTCCATTCCAATCCATAGAAGTTCAAAAGGACCTTTCATATGTGGAGATGCTAGTAAAAATCTTGGACTCTAGGGAACAAGTTCTTCGCAACAAAGTCATTCCCTTGGTTAAAGTGCTTTGGAGAAATAGAGGAGTCGAAGAAGCTACTTGGGAAAGCGAAGTGGAAATAAAGAACCAATACCTTATATGTTCGTCAATCCAGGTTAGTTGAAAAATTGGAGGGCAAAATTTGTTTTAGGAGGGGAGAATTGTAGAATATGATATTTCTTTTAAGCTTTTATAATCTTGTTTTATAATTCAGTTTTTTTTAGGGAATTCTTAGTAAGAAACTAAAACTTTGGGGGTGTTTAAATACTAAAAGGAAAATTAAAGGAAAGGACATGTAAATTAATAAAAGAAGAAGGGGAATGGTAGAGTGATAAAAGGCTAAGACTTAGAGGGAGTATATAAACTAAAATTTAACCTAGAACAGCAAAATCTCTCATTTGACATTTGGAGAAGTCGGCAGAAGGGAGAGAGGAGAGAAAAAAAAAAAAAAAAAAAAAACTGGTTCTGGAAAATTTCTTTCTTAAAAACCCATTTTCTTCCGAACTTTAACCTAGCCTTAACCCAACCATTCATGATCATTTTGCCCCCAAATTTCTAACACCCTCTTCTGCCACCATCAACTATCTTCCGGCTAGGTAGGTGAGCCTCCACGAGCAGGTTACGGTGGCATGTGGGCCCCATGCGTCGAGCAGGGGAGGAATAACCCGTTTTGTTCCTCTGGCTTTTTCGTGCCGATTTTTAGGTAATTTCGAAAACTTTTCAACTACAAACTTAACCTAAACTTCTTGATGTTGAGTTTTGGCTTTTATTTGATATCATTTTAATTTAATTTGAGAGATTTATGAGTTGTCTAAGTTGGGAGAATTGTTCAGAAATTCTGGAAAAACTTTCATGTTCTGGGCTGTTTTGTGAGCTATTTTTCAGCAAGAATTTGAGGTAGTTTTGGGTGTCAACTATTTTAAAGTTAAATTATACTTCCTAAAGTTTATCTAAAACTTTATTTAGGATTATTTGAATTTAAATTGATTTAGTTTGAAATAATTGAAGTTTGGAGAAAATTTGAGAGAAATCTGGAAATTTCTGTATTATGGAACTTTGGAAGAGAGTAATAAGAATGTGTGAATTTTGAAGATTTTTAGGGTGATTGTATGTATAAAGTTTGAAGTTTTATTCTTGTATAACATTATATTTTGAGATAGGTATTGTTAGAAAATTTTACTATGGGCTGTAAATTTGAAACCCTTTTAGGAGTTAAAAGAAATTCCTCTAAGTAAGAGACTTTTTCTTGATTGGGAAATTATATTTAGAATGAATACTTTTTACAAGTTGGGATTTGTTGGTAATTACCTTAAGTTAGTGTCTTGAAATTTAAGTCCATATGAATTGAGAGTTTTATGGAGTAAAGAATGAAGGAAATAAGGGAAAGAGTTAAAATAGGTGATTAAAGAGAAGAATGAACTTTAGTAGTATTTTCTTTGATTTATATGTGTAAGTAAATGGAATGATTGATTTCTTATTAAGTGTCTAAGTTTTAAATACTATACTCATTGGCTATTTGTATATGTAGTTTGCCACCTGTTAGGGAAATTGATTTTCTTATTGATCTCACACCTGGTTCTACTCCTATTTCGATACCCCCTTATCGAATGGCACTGGCAGAATTAAAGGAATGTTGTTAGTTTTAAATTACTCACAAACGCATGAGTCGTCTGCAATATAGTGTGTGCAAGTGCGAGGTCGAATCCATAGGGAATTGCGTTGTGAAAATATATTTTTATCTAAACTAAGTCTATTTTAACCTAGTTCCAAATTTGTAATTATATGGTGCAAAAGAAATATAAGCTTAAATTAAATTGATTTAAAAACTAATGATAAAAACACTAAGGTTTCTGAATCCACCCCACCAAAGCTAAGCATATATCTTCATGTAAAAATAGCCTATCAAAACATTCCATGAATCCAACTTAAGACAAAAAATAACAAATATCTCAGTTAAACCAAAAGCATCCAATGTATCCGCTTTTAACAAATCACAAAAGAAATCAAATTTAATCAAAAACAATTTGATGTATCTATCAGATGAAACACAAAGAATATCCGACAGAACAATTTAAACGCAATCAATCATAAGATTTACTCAAATAATTGACTAAACATTTATACTAAAAAAAACACCAGAATTGTATAAACAAATCTGAAACTATTATGCCAAACAACGGAGAGGCTTCATCTTCAACCTTAGTTTGTAGATTTTAGCCTCTCATAATTATGAAACTACAGTTCATAATAAAAGTGCTAAACATTTAAACTAAACAAAAACAAAATGAAAAGAAATATTTACTATACAAGGGAGAAATTCCACTCGCTGTTGGGCAGCGCTTCCCCTCGTGGTAACAAAAACCCTTAAGAGATCTACTAGAATGCTAGTAGAAATCCACCAGACTGCGCACTGAATAATGAGGTGAGATAGTGTTTATATAAGGGAATTCTCGGAGTACAATGAGCTGTAAATTCGATGTGGGATACTGCCTCTTTACGATCGATCGCAAGTCTGGTGCGATCGATCGCAGCATGGTGCGATGCAATGCGTCTGGCGCTCTAAGTGCTTCCTATCCGATGTGGGATGTGCGAGTCAACTGCAATCGATCGCAGCCCTGTTGCGCTCGAGCGCATCACAGTGCACTGTAATATATATGCAGTATCAAATGTTTCCTTTCCAATGTGGGATGTGCGAGTCACTTGCGATCGATCGCAAGTCTGGTGCACTCGAGCGCAGGTGCGATTGATCTCATGCCGTGTGTGCACGATCGCAGGTGCGATCGATCGCATATCCTGTGCGCTCGATCGCACTAGGCATCCTCAGCTTTGCTCTTTAAGCCCTGAAGTTTCCACATTGCTTCATTTTATTCCAAAACCTATAAAAACATAGAAAATAGATAAAATAGAATGAAATAACATAATTAAGAACTCAACAAATGTAAACTAATGGGCTAAAACATGTAATATTTAGCACTCATCAAATACCCTCAAACTTACTTATTGCTAGTCCCATAGCAATACGAAACTAAAAACTAAATGAAAAAAAAAAGAATATAAAGATAAGTTCATAACTCATGGTATCCAAAGATTTTAGGAGCACACACCAACATGATAATGATTCATGAGCAAGCTTAAAAAGATAAGCCCATCTTCGCAATGAATAGAAATGTTAAAATATAATTACTTACAAAAGGCCGACTAATGCATCATAAGTCTGACTCAGTGTGAAGTGAATTAGCAAATAAAAATGAAGCTTCCGAATGAGTCCAATGTGTAAGGTCTCTAAGTCTCAAGATTCACCGTATTTCCCATCAGAATGAACGAAATTGGCATAGTTTTTATTTTCTTCTTTTTTTGTAAGGCTCTGTTATGTTTAGTTTCCTTAAGCTTTCTAATTGACCTATGTAGCGAGTGTTGAGTCAATGACTCCCAAACCAGATGGTTTTAGGGCATTAGGTGTACAGGCACCCCTTAGGACTTACTCATTCGAGTCAAAAAGGCTATGAAATTAAACTGGCCTTAATACTATTAAACAAAATTCCAACCTTTTGACGTGAACACTCACTGCTTACTGAGGCAAGAGGTCCAGTTACTCAGTGGAAAGTTTATTTATGATCGCCATTTTCATTCATCATCATTTTTTTCATTTTTTTTATATATGCCAAAGTGTTAATCCAACAAGTCATCCAGTTTCAGTTAAGACAGAAATATACACATTAAAATCACATGTCATACCTCACATAATGCGTACTAATGTGCTCGTGTTAGATTCGAGATCAAACATGTGAATTCTCAAATGCCTCAAGTAAGTAACTAAATTTTAAAACTTTATCAACAGATAATGTGTTCCAAAATTTAAGCTCACCAATGAATCACATCACATAAATTATTTAGATCAACCAAAATTTCAAAATAACATGAGCATGCATTAAAAAAAATAACAATAAATTAGGACAAAGTGTATGTAATGTGTCTCCCATACCCCCAAACTTAAATTACACATTGACCCCAATGTGTAAATAATATGGAAAGAGTTGACCTGGGATATGGAGAACTATCTGGACTGGTATAACTCATAGCATACCCCCAAACTTGATCTACAGTACGCGTTGTCCTTGAAAAATAAAGACTAGAAAACAAAAAATACTGGAAACAAACATTAAGCATAAATATGTAAAATAATAAACAAATAAAAAGATAAGCTGTGGGGTGCCTCCCATGAGCGCTAAGTTTAAAGTCTTCAGCCAGACTCTCCTTAGTAAATGACCCTCAATCAGAGTAAATAGGATCCGTCTACAATATTGTCTCAATGTCCGGACTCCTCAACTCCAAGAATGGTTTTAGCCTCTACCCATTTACCTTGAAAGTGTTACCATTCTTTGGATCCTCAATCTCGATGGCCCTATGAGGAAAAACTGACCGAATAATAAAGGGGCTGGTCTATCGAGACTTGAGCTTGCCTGGGAAAAGATGCAAGCGTGAGTTGTAAAGAAGAACTTTTTGACCCGACTCAAAAGCTCATCTCAAAATGTTTTGGTCATAAGTCTTCTTCATTTGTGCTTTGTATGACTGTGCACACTTATATGCATCATTTTGTAGCTCCTCTAATTCATTGAGTTGGAGCTTCCTTTGGGATCCAGCCTTTAAAAGATTAAAGTTCAGCTGTTTGATAGCCCAATAGGCTCTATGCTCTAATTCGACTAGAAGGTGACAGGCTTTTCCGTACACAATACGGTATGGAGACATGCCAATTAGCGTCTTGAATGCTGTTCGATATGCCCACAGTGCATCAGTCAATCGCAGAGACCAGTCATTTCTATTAAGGTTCACAGTTTTCTCTAAAATGTGCTTAATCTCGAGATTGGAAATTTCCACTTGTTCACTCGTCTGTGGGTGATACGGGGTGGTAACTTTGTATGTGATGAAATACTTCTTCATCAACTGCTCAAAAATCCTGTTGTAAAAGTGCTTACCTCCATCACTTATAATTGCTCGAGGTGTACCAAAACGAGCAAAGATATTGTTCTTCAAAAATTGGACCACAACTCTATAGTCATTGGTCTTGCATGCAACTGCTTCCACCCATTTGGACAGATAGTCCACAGTAACTAGAATGTATAGATAGCCAAAGGAGTTTGGGAAAGGTCCCATAAAAGCAATGCCCCACACATCAAAAATCTCAACAATCAGAATGGGGTTGAGGGGCATCATATTCCTCCTAGAAATACTCCCTAGCTTTTGGCAACGCTCACAAGATACACAGTAAATGTGAGTCTCGGAACAGGGTAGGCCAATAGAATCTGCACTGCAAAATCTTTGCAGCGGTCTTTTTAGCACTGAAATGGCCTCCACATGCATGATCATGACAGAAGGCAATGACATTAGATTGGTCATGCTCAAGAATGCACTTTCTAATGATCTGATCGGGATAATACTCGAACAGGTAAGGATCATCCCAGAAAAAAATGTTTTACCATGGCTAAAAACTTTGATTTATCTTGTCGCCCCCAATGCAAAGGCATTTGACCGGTGACAAGATAGTTCACTATGTCAGCGAACCATGGCGCGGGATTGTGAGCAATGTGCATCAATTGCTCATCAGGAAAGGTCTCAGAAATGGGAGTGATGGCCTCAGTGAAATCCACAATCAATCTAGACAAATGGCCCACCACCACATTTTCGGAACTTTTCTTATCCCGAATCTCTATGTCAAACTCTTGAAGTAGCAAGATCCATCAGATAAGAGGAGATTTAGCATCTTTTTTAGAGAAAAGATACTTCAATGCTACATGGTCCGAGTAGATAATGACTTTAGATCCTAACAAGTAGGATATGAACTTGTCTAATACAAAAACGACTGCTAGCAACTCCTTCTCAGTGGTAGAGTAATTAAGTTGTGCGTCATTTAGAGTTCGACTTGCATAATAGATAACATGGGGAAGTTTGCCAACACACTGCCCCAGAACAACTCCAACAGTATAGTCTGATGCGTCACACATAATTTCAAAAGGCACACCCCAGTTGGGTGGCTGAATAATGAGTGTGGACGTCAGAATCTTCTTCAGATCCCTAAATGCTTTCTTACAATCTTCATCAAATACAAATGGTGCATCCTTCATTAATAACTTGCACAAGGGCCGGGCGATCTTGCTGAAATTCTGGATAAATCGCCTGTAGAATCCTGCATGGCCCAGAAAAGAACGAACCTCTTTCATTGTACGTGGGGGTGAAAGGTTGGAAATCAGGTCCACCTTCGCTTTGTCGACCTCAATCCCTCGATGAGATATGACGTGCCCCAGTACAATACCATGCTTGACCATAAAATGACACTTCTCCCAATTAAGCACCAGGTTCTTCTCCTTGCACCGCACTAAAACCAAAGTGAGATGGTGCAGACACTCCTCAAATATTGAACCGAAGACGGAGAAGTCATCCATGAAAATCTCTAAAGAACGCTCCACCATGTCAGAGAATATGCTGACCATGCACCGTTGAAAAGTAGCAGGTGCATTGCATAACCCAAAGGGCATGCGACAGTAGGCGAATATCCCAAAAGGACAGGTAAATGTTGTCTTCTCCTGATCTTCGAGGTCCACGAGGACCTGGTTATATCCAGAATAACCATCCAAAAAACAATAATACTTGTGCCCAGCCAAACGTTCCACCATTTGATAAATAAATGGGAGTGGAAAATGATCATTCCTTATGGCAGCATTCAGTTTATGGTAGTCTATACACACTCTCCACCCTGACTGAACACGAGTTGGCACCAACTGGTCGTCCTTATTCTTTACTACCGTTAATCCAGCTCGCTTGGGCACGACATGAATAGGGCTCACCCATTTGCTATCAGATATGGGATAAATGATCCCTGCATCTAACAGCTTAATTACTTCTGCCCTCATAACCTCTTGCATAGCTGGGTTGAGCCTTCTTTGTGGCTCCCTCGATGGCTTGGCATTCTCCTCCAAATGTATCTTGTGCATTACCAACGAGGGGCTGATTCCCTTAATATCCTCAATGGTCCAGCCTATAGCTTCCTTGTGTTCTATCAAAACAGCTAATAATTTCTCCTCTTGAGCCTCAATCAAATCTGAAGCTATAATCACAGGCAAAGACTCTACTGGACGTAGGAACTTATACTGAAGATTGTCCGGTAAAGGTTTAAGTTCCTTCTTAGGAGGCTCAAGTTCTTCAGTCTCTTCCTTCTCACTACTCTCTGTAGGAGCAGACTCTAAAATGGCATTTGCTTGCTCAAGTAACTTATCCAGATCCAGATCCTCTACAAACTGAGCAAAGCATACCGCCAGAGGGTCCTCCATGCTTGAGTCATCCATCGTATCTTCAATAATCTCCTCTATTAAGCATATATTTCTCAATTCAGTAAATTCCAATGGTTACTTAGTGATATAAAAAATATTCAACTCCACTGTTATATTTCCGAAGGAAATCTTCATCACCCCTGTCCTACAATTGATTAGTGCGTTAGCTGTGGCTAAGAATGGTCATCCTAGAATCACCGGTATCTGAATCCCTATATTCTGGACCGGCTCTGTATCTAGCACAATAAAATCCACGGGGAAATAAAACTGATCTACCTTTATCAAAACGTCCTCAACTACTCCCCGTGGTATTTTCACTGACCTGTCAGCCAATTGAAGTATTGTGGATGTGGGCTTCAATTCTCCTAACCCCAACTGCAAATAGATTGAATAGGGTAGAAGATTCACACTGGCTCCTAAATCTGATAGAGCCCTCTCAATCTAGCTGACTCCTATCATACAAGAGATGGTAGGACACCCTGGGTCTTTATACTTGATCGGCAGCTTGCACTGAAGGATTAAGCTAACCTGCTCGGTCAAAAATGCCTTCTTCGGGACATTTGTCCTCCTCTTGATAGTGATCAAGTCCTTTAAGAACTTGGCATATGATGGCACTTGCTCGATGGCGTCCAAAAGTGGAATATTGATTTGGACTCGCTTGAACACCTCAAGAATTTCTTCAAACTTCCCTCCTTTCTTGGGCGCTTGTAATCTCTCAGGGTAAGGTGCTTTAGGTACAAATGACCTAGGAGGGTCATTCACAGTAGGAGTGGCTGTAGATGGCTCAACATCTCTCTTCTCTTTGTTGCCACTTTCTTGCCCTTGCTGCATAGCAGGGCTCTCTTCCACTCGATTGTCCACTTGTCTCCCAGATCTTAATGTGACAATCGATTGCACTTGTTCCTCCTCGTTCGTAGAATTTGATGAATTTCCAATTACAAATTGTCTCTTCGGGTTGGGCACGGGCTGACTGGGGAACTTCCCCTTTTCTCTTTCACCCAAGTGACTTGAGATTTTCCCCATTTGACTGTCTAGATTGGCAATCACTTGGGTGTTTACTATTGTCGCACTCCTCACTTCGCTGATGGATTGGCCGATCATCTTCATGAACTCCTTGAAGGTGTCCTCCAATGACTGTAAAACCGGCATTGGCACTTGAGTAGGAGTATAGTAAGCAGATGCTGGTGCTGGATAGACTGAGCGACCATGACTTGGAATTGGTGGAGGCAATCTAGGAGGGTATTGATTGTGAGCATGATGAGGGGCTCTTCCCTGATTCAGCGATTGGTTCTACTTTCATGAAAAATTAGGGTGGTTCCACCACCCTGGATTATAAGTCTCAGAGTAGGATCCACCTGATTGCCTCCTATAGTCATTGAAAGCGTTTACATGTTCCGTGGGACACTCGGAAAAAGCCGGCATTGATGGAAAATTCTATGCTAAATGCATAGGACTAGAACAGATGGAACAACAATCGTCATTAATTGTATTGGCAGCATTGATGGACTTGCCCATAGTGAGAGCGTCAATTTTCTTGGTGAGAGCATCTATCTTTATCTTCAAGTCAGTCTCTTCCTTAATCTCATAGATGCCTCCTTTCCTAGGAGCACGAATGGACTTACCCCGACAGCTTGAAAAATCCCACTGCTGCGAGTTATCGGACAGTTTGTCCAATGCCTTGTATGCTTCATCCCCTGTCAGAATTAAGAATGCCCCCCCATTCATAGACTCGATCATGCTACGGTTGGGTTGAGTCAACCCTTGGTAGAAGAACTGAACAAGTCTCCACTTCTCATAATCCATGTGGAGGGAATCTAATCAGTAACTCTTTAAAACGCTCCCAACTCTCAGAAAACTTCTCATCCTCCTCCTGAGTGAAAGAACTAATCTCCTTTCGGTACTCATTCACTCTAGACATTGGGAAGAATTTACTATAGAATTTACTCAGCAGATTTTCCCAAGATGTAATAGACCCGGACGTGTTGGAATCTAACCATGCCCTAGCTCTATCATGAAGAGAAAAAGGGAAAAGTCTAAGATGGACTGACTCCTCAAAGAAGTTCTGGAACTTGAACGTGGCACAAATATCTTTGAACTTCTTTACATGGTTGTAAGGATTTTCAAGATCTAAGCCATGAAATGAGGGTAGGAATTGGATGACATGTGACTTTAAATCAAAATGGGTAGCATTGGTGGGTGGCAACACAATGCAGGAAGATGAGTTAGTCGCAACTGGTGCGAACAAATCTCTCAGAGGCGTGGTGGAGTCCACGTTCCACGCTCCAGGTTGCTCTTGGTTCCTCAAGTTTTCTCCCATCTCAATTGTCTCTTGTTCACCAAGTGACTTCTTCTGTCTCCTAAGAGTTCTTTATAAATCGGGATCTAAAGGTGTCAATTCTAAATTCAGGGATCTCCGACCAAGCATACACCAAACAGAAAACAGTAAAACAAACTAACTAGCAGAAGCAGCAAAATAAAATAAAACAAAAATGCTAACTAAACTAGTAGAAAAATAAAATCAATTTAGATAAAAATTTCACAAACAAAAACAGTCATCGGCAACGGCACCAAAAACTTGTTTTGAGTTTTAAATTACTCACAAGCGCACAAGTCGTCTGCAATATAGTGTGTGCAAGTGCGAGGTCGAATCCACAGGGAATTGCGTTGTGAAAATATATTTTTATCTAAACTAAGTCTATTTTAACCTAGTTCCAAATTTGTAATTATATGGTGCAAAAGAAAAATAAACTTAAATTAAATTGATTTAAAAACTAATGATAAAAACACTAAGGTTTCTGAATCCACCCCACCAAAGCTAAGCATATATCTTCATGTAAAAATAGCCTATCAAAACATTCCATGAATCCAACTTAAGACAAAAAACAACAAATATCTTAATTAAACCAAAAGCATCCAATGTATCCGCTTTTAACAAATCACAAAGGAAATCAAATTTAATCAAAAACAATTTGATGTATCCATCAAATGAAACACAAAGAATATCCAACAGAACAATTTAAACGCAATCAATCATAAGATTTTACTCAAATAATTGACGGAACATTTATACTAAAAAAAACATCAGAATTGTATAAACAAATTTGAAACTATTATGCCAAACAACGGCGAGGCTTCATCTTCAACCTTAGTTTGAAGATTTTAGCCTCTCATAATTATGAAACTATAGTTCATAATAAAAGTGCTAAACATTTAAACTAAACAAAAACAAAATGAAAAGAAATATTTACTATACAAGGGAGAAATTCCACTCGCTGTTAGGCGGCGCTTCCCCTCGTGGTAGCAAAAGCCCTTAGGAGATCTACTAGAATGCTGGTAGAAATCCACCAGACTGCATACTGAATAATGAGGTGAGATGGTGTTTATATAAGGGAATTCTCGGAGTACAATGAGCTGTAAATTCGATGTGGGATACTACCTCTTTGCAATCAATCGCATGTCTGGTGCAATCAATCGCAGCATGGTGTGATGCAATGCGTCTAGCGTGCTATAAGTGCTTCCTATCCGATGTGGGATGTGCGAGTCAATTGCGATCGATCGCAGCCCTGTTACGCTCGAGCGCATCACAATGCACTATAATATATATGCAGTATCAAATGTTTCCTTTCCAATGTGGGATGTGCGAGCCACTTGCGATCGATCGCAAGTCTGGTGCGCTTGAGCGCAGGTGCGATTGATCTCATGCCATGTGCGCACGATCTCAGAAGCGATCGATCGCATATCCTGTGCGCTCGATCGCACTAGGCATCCTCAGCTTTGCTCTTTAAGCCCTAAAGTTTTCACATTGCTTCATTTTATTCCAAAACCTATAAAAACACAGAAAATAGATAAAATAGCACGAAATAACATAATTAAGAACTCAACGAATGTAAACTAAGGGGCTAAAACATGTAATATTTAGCACTCATCAAGGAACTTAAGGTCCAACTTCAAGAGTTGTTAGACAAGAAACTCATTCATCCTAGTGTATCGCCTTGGGATCTCCAGTGTTATTTGTCAAGAAGAAAGATGGGAATTTGAGTTTGTGTGTGGACTATAGACAACTAAACAAGATGAAAATTCGTAACAAGTACCCGTTACCGAGAATTGATGGTTTGTTTAAACAGTTATATGGAGCTCAGGTTTTTTCAAAAATAGATTTGAGATCGGGTTACCATTGTTGTGAGTTTTAAATTACTCGCAAGTGCACGAGTCATTTGCAATATAGTGTTGTGCAAGTGCAAGGTCGAATCCACAGGGAATTGTGTTGTGAAAATATAATTTTATCTAAACTAACCTTATCTTAACCTAGTTCCAAATTTTGAATTGTATTTTTGCAAAAGAAATATAAACTTAAACTAAATTGATTTAAAAACTAATTATAAAAACACTAAGGTTTCTGAATCCACCCCGCCAAAGTTAAGCATATATCTCAATGTTCTAACAATAGCCTATCAAAACATTCTATGACTCCAACTTAAGACAAAAAATAACGAATATCTCGTTTAAACCAAAAGCATCCAATGTATCCGCTTTTAACAAATCACAAAGGAAATCCAATTTAATCGAAAACAATTCGATGTATCCATCAGATGAAACACAAGGAATATCCAACAGAACAATTTAAACACAATCAATCATAAGATTCTACTCAAGTAATTGACAGAACATTTATACTAAAACATTAGAAACAAAACTGAAACTAATATGCCAAACAACGGTTAGGCTTCATCTTCAACCTTAGTTAAAGATTCTAGCCACTCATAGTTATGAAACTACAGTTCATAATAAAAGTGCTAAACATTTAAACTAAACAAAACAAAATGAAAAGAAATATTTACTATACAAGGGAGAAATTCCACTTGCTGTTGGGCGGCGTTTCCCCTCGTGGTAGCAAAGCCTTCGAGGTCCACCAGAATGCTAGCAGACGTCCACCGGATTACACCAAATGGCTCAGGAATTGCACACCGAATGATGAAGTCAAATGGTGTTTATATAGGGGGAGTCTTGAAGCACTATAGGTTTCCAATTCGATGTGGGATACTACCCCGAGTGCGCTCGATCGCAGAATAGTGCGATCAATCTCATTTACGCTCGATCACGGGTCTTGTGCGCACGATCGCCTGTGTACTCGATCGTGAGTCAGGTGCGATCGATCGTAAGAACACTGCACTGCAAAGATTTCGATGTGGGATATTGACCATGCACTCGATCGCAGCACGGTGCGATCGATCGCTAATACTCTTGAAGCTTGACATCTCCCGAAATGCTTCATTTTCTCCACAAACCTATAAAAATACAGAAAACACATAAAATAAAGTGAAATAATACAAATTAAGAACCTAACAAATATAAATTAAAGGGCTTAAATATGCAATATTTAAGACTCATTAAATACTCTCAAACTTATATTTTGCTAGTCCCTTAGCAAAACTAAATGAAAAACTAAATAAAAACAAAGAACATAAAGATAAGTTCATCACTCATGTTATTCAAAAATTTAAGGAGCACTCAAAATTATGAAATTCGTTCATGAGCAAGCTTAAAAAATCTAACCCATTTTCATAATGAATAAAAATTTAAAACCTAATTACTTATAAGAGGCATGCTAAGACATCACAAGCTTGAATCAATGTAAAGTGAGTTAGCATATACTGATGAGGTTTCCAAATAAGTTCAATGTACAATGTTTCCACGTCTCAAGATTCACAGAATTTCTCATCAGAATAAACAACGATGGTATAGTTTTATTTATTTATTTTTTTATATAAGGTTCTGCTATGTTTAGTTCCCTTAAGCTTTCTAATTAACCCATGTAACGAGTGTTGAGTCAATGACTCCCAAACCATATGGTTTTAGGGCATTAGGTGTAAAGACACCCCTAAGGACTTACTAACTCGAGTCAAGAAGGCTACGAAACTAAACTGTCCTTAATGCTACCAAACAAAATTTCCACCTTTTGACGTGAACACTCACTGCTTACTGAGGCAAGAGGTCCAGTTACTCAGCGAAAAATTTCGCAATGATCATTATGAATAAAGTTCCCACCTTTTGACGTGAACACTCACTGCTTACTGAGGCAAGAGGTCCAGTTACTCAATGGAAAGTTTATTGATGATGATCATTTTTTTCATTTTTTTAATATATGCCCAAGTGTTTATCCAACAAGTCATCCCGTTTTAGTTAAGATAAGAAACATACACATTAACATCACATGTCATACCTCACACAAATATGTGCTAATGTGCACATGTTAGATTGGCTCAAACATGTGAATTCTCAACTACCTAAAGTAAGTAACTAAAGTTTAAACTCTATCATCAGATCATATGTTCAAAGTTTTAAACTCACCAATGAAATCACATCACAATTTTTTCAGATCAACCAAAATTTTCAGACAAACATTAACATGCATTTATCTTCACGAAGAAAAAACAACAATAAATTAGGACAAAGTGTGTGTAACGTGTCTCCCATACCCCCAAACTTAAATGACACATTGACCCCAATGTGTGAATAATATGGAAAGAGTTGACATGGGATATGGAGAACTATCTGGACTAGTATGGCTCGTAGCATACCCCCAAACTTGAACTGAAGTACGCGTTTTCCCTGAAAAATAAATACTGGAAAACAAAAATACTGGAAACAAACATTAATCATAAATATATAAAATAATAAAATAAAATAATAAACAAACAAAAAGGATAAGCTGTAGGGTGCCTCCCATGAGTGTTAAGTTTGAAGTCTTCAGCCAGACTCTCCTTAGTAGATGACCCTCAATCAGAGTAAATAAGATCCGTCAACAATATCATCTCAATGTCCGGACTCCTCAACTCCAACAATGGTTTTAGCCTCTATCCATTTACCTTGAAAGTGCTACCATTCTTTGGATCCTCAATCTTGATGGCCCCATGAGGAAAAACTGACCGAATAATAAATGGGCTGGTCCATCGAGACTTGAGCTTGCCTGGGAAAAGATGCAAGCGTGAATTGTAAAGAAGAACTTTTTGACCCGGCTCAAAAGCTCGTCTCAAAATATGTTGGTCATGAGTCTTCTTCATTTGTGCCTTGTAGGACTGTGCACAATCATATGCATCATTCCGTAGCTCTTCTAATTCATTGAGTTGGAGCTTCCTTTGTGTGCAAGCCTTCGAAAGATTGAAGTTCAACTGCTTGATAGCCCAATAGGCTCTATGCTCTAATTCAACCGAAAGGTGACATGCCTTTCCTTACACAATATGATAGGGAGACATGCCAATTGGCGTCTTGAAGGCTGTCCAATATGCCCACAGTGCATCAGTCAATCGCAGAGACCAATCCTTTCTACTAGGGTTCACAGTTTTCTCTAAAATATGTTTGATCTCACGATTAGAAATTTCCACTTGTCCACTCATCTGCGGGTGATATAGGGTGGCAACCTTGTGTGTGATGAAATACTTTTTCATCAACTGCTCAAAAATTCGGTTGCAAAAGTGCTTACCTCTATCACTTATGATTGCTCGAGGCGTACCAAATCGAGCGAAAATAGTGTCCTTCAAAAACTGGACCACAACTCTATGGTCATTGGTCTTGCACGCAACGGCCTCCACCCACTTGGACAGATAGTCCACAGCAACTAGAATGTGCAAGTAGCCAAAGGAGTTTGGGAACGGTCCCATAAAATCAATGCCCCACACGTCAAAAATCTCAACAATCAGAATAGGGTTGAGGGGCATCATATTCCTCCTAGAAAGACTCCTTAGCTTTTGGCAACGCTCACAAGATACACAATAGGTGTGAGATTCTCATAACAGGGTAGGCCAATAAAATCCACACTGCAAAATCTTTGCGATGGTCTTTTTAGCACTGAAATGGCCTCCACAGGCATGATCATGACAAAAGGCGATGACATTAGATTGGTCATGCTCAGGAATACACCTTCTGATGATTCGATTGGGACAATACTTGAACAGGTAAGGATCATCCCAAAAAAAGTGTTTTACCAGGGCCAAAAACTTTGATTTATCTTGTCGCCCCTAATGCAAAGGCATGTGTTCGGTGACAAGATAGTTCACTATATCAACAAACCATAGTACGGGACTGTGAGCAATGTGCATCAATTTCTCATCAGGAAAGGTCTCAGAAATGAGAGTAGCAGCCTCAGTGAAATCCACTATCAACCTAGACAAATGGTCTGCCACCACATTTTCGGAACCTTTCTTATCTTGAATCTTAATGTCGAACTCTTGAAGTAGCAAGATCCATCGGATAAGACGAGATTTAGCATTTTTTTTAGAGAAAATATACTCCAATGTTGCATGGTCCGAGTAGATAATGACTTTAGATCCTAACAGGTAGGATCTGAACTTGTCTAATACAAAAATGACTGCTAGCAACTCCTTTTCAGTGGTAGAGTAATTCAGTTGTGCGTCGATTAGAGTTCGACTTGCATAATAGATAACATGGGGAAGTTTATCAACACACTACCCCAAAACAACTCCAACAGCATAGTCTGATGCGTCGCACATAATTTCAAAAGGCAAACCCCAGTTGGGTGGCTGAATAATGGGCGTGGACGTCAGAATCTTCTTCAGATCCCCAAATGCTTCCGTACAATCTTCATCAAATACAAATGGGGCATCCTTCATTAATAACTTGCTCAAGGGCCAAGCAATCTTGCTGAAATTCTGGATAAACCACCTGTAGAATCCTGCATGGCCTAGAAAAGAACGAACCTCCTTCACTGTACGTGGGGGTGGAAGGTTGGAAATCAGGTCCACCTTCCCTTTGTCGACCTCAATCCCCCGATGGGATATGATGTGTCCTAGTACAATACCTTGCTTGACCATAAAATGGCACTTCTCCCAATTAAGCACCAGGTTCTTCTCCTTGCACCGTACTAAAACCAAAGTGAGACGGTGCATGCACTTCTCAAATGTTAAACTGAAGACGGAGAAGTCATCCATGAAAATCTTTAAGAACCACTCTACGATGTCAGAGAATATGCTGACCATGCACCACTGAAAAGTAGCGGGTGCATTGCATAACCCAAAGGGCATACGACGATAGGCAAATATCCCAAAAAGACAGGTAAACATCATCTTCTCTTAATCTTTGGGGTCCACGGGGACCTGGTTATATCCATAATAACCATCTAAAAAGCGATAATACTCGTGTCCAGCCAAACGCTCCACCATCTGATCAATAAATGGGAGTGGAAAATGATCTTTCCTAGTGGCAGCATTCAGTTTATGGTAGTCTATACACACTCTCCACC
This sequence comes from Bretschneidera sinensis, assembly GCA_023935145.1. Lineage (NCBI taxonomy): Eukaryota > Viridiplantae > Streptophyta > Magnoliopsida > Brassicales > Akaniaceae > Bretschneidera > Bretschneidera sinensis. The sequence goes on from CM043700.1 coordinate 109,516,246, forward strand.
CTGACTGAACATAAGTTGGCACCAACTCGTCGTCCTTATTCTTCACTACCGTTAATCCAGCTCGCTTGGGCACGACGTGAATTGGGCTCACCCACTTGCTATTAGAGATGGGATAAATGATCCCTGCATCTAACAACTTCATTACTTCTGCCCTCACAACCTCTTGCATAGCTGGGTTAAGCCTTCTTTGTGGCTCCCTCGATGGCTAGGCATTCTCCTCCAAATGTATCTTGTGCATTACCAATGACGGGCTGATTCCCTTAATATCCTCTATAGTCTAGCCGATAGGTTCCTTGTGCTCTCTTAAAACATCTAATAATTTCTCCTCTTAAACCTCACCCAAATCTTATGCTATAATCACAGGCAAACAATCGGCTGGACTTAGGAACTTATGCTTAAGATTATCCGGTAAAGGCTTAAGTTCCTTCTTGGTTTCAGGTGCTGCAATCTCCTCCGTTTCATTACTCTCCCGAGGATCAGACTCCACAATGGCATTCACTTGCTCGAGTAACTTATTGAAACCCAAGTCTTCTCCAAAGTGAGCAAAGCATGCCTCCAAGGGATCCTCAATGCTTGATTCATTCACAGTCTCCTCAAGAATCTCCTCTATCAAGCATACATTTCTCACTTCATCATACTCCAGTGGTTGCCTAGTGATATCAAAGATGTTTAACTCTACTATCATATTTCTGAAGGAAATCTTTATCACTCATGTCCTACAATTGATCAGGGCGTTAGCCGTGGCTTAAATTGGTCACCTTAGAGTAACTGGTATCTGAATCCCTACATTCTGAATCGGCTCTGTGTCAAGCACAATAAAATCCACGGGGAAATAGAACTTATCTACTTTTATCAAAACGTCCTCAACTATTCCCTGTGGTATTTTCACTGACCTGTCAGCCAATTGAAGTGTTGTGTTTGTGGGCTTCAATTCTCCTAACCCTAACTGCAGATAGATTGAGTAAGGTAGAAGATTCACACTTGCTCCTAGATCCAATAGAGCCCTCTCAATCTGGCTGACTCCTATCGTGCAAGAGATTGTAGGATTCGTCGGGTCCTTATACTTGATGGGTAGCTTGCATTGAAGGATTGAGCTAACCTGCTCGGTCCAAAATATCTTCTTCGGGACATTTGTCCTCCTCTTGATAGTGACCAGGTCCTTTAAAAACTTGGCATATGACGGCCCTTGATGGATGGCATCCAAAAATGGGATATTGATTTGGACTTGCTTGAATACCTCCAAAATTTCTTCATACTTCCCTCCTTTCTTGGGCGCCTAAAATCTCTCGGGGTAGGACACTCTAGGTATAAATGACCTAAGAGGGTCCTTCACAGTAGGTGTGGCTGTAGATGGCTCAGCATCTCTCTTCTCCTTATTGCCACCTTCTTCCCCTTGCTGCACAGCAGGGGTCTCTTCTACTCGATTTTCCACTTGTCTCCCAGACCTTAGTGTAACAATCGATTGCACTTGTTCCTCCCCGTGCGTAAGATGTGAAGAATTTCCAACCATAAATTGTCCCTTCGGGTTGGGCACGGGTTGACTGGGTAACTTTCTTTTCTCTCTCTTACCTAAGTGACTTGCAATTTGCCCTATTTGACTCTCTAGCTTGGCAATTACTTGGGTGTTTACCACTGTTGCACTCCTCACATCACTCATATTTTGGCTAGTCGTCTTCATGAACTCTTTAAGGGTATCTTCTGGCGACTGTGAAACTGGCACTGGTGTTTGAGTGGGTGTTTGATAAGCAGGTGATGGTGCTGGATGGGCAGAACGACCATGACTAGGAATTTGTGGGGAAAATCCAGGAGGATACTGATTGTGAGCATGATGAGGGGCTCTTCCCTGATTCGTTGGTTGGTTCTGCTTCCATACAAAATTTGGGTGGTTCCGCCACCCTGGATTGTACGTCTCGGAGTACGATCCATTCAACTGCCTTCGATAGTCATTGAAAGCATTTACTTGTTCCATAGGATACTCGGCAAAAGCCGGCATTGATGGACAATTCTGTACTAGATGCATGGGACTAGCACAGATGGAACAACTATCAACATTAAATGTTTTGGCAGCATTGATGGACTGGCCCACAGTGAGAGCATCAATTCTCTTAGTGATAGCATCTAACTTTATCCTCTGGTCAGTGTCTTCCTTTACCTCATAGATGCCTCCTCTCTTAGGAGCACAAGTTGATTTCTCTCGACAGCTTGAAAAATCCCACTGTTGCGAGTTATCGGACAACTTGTCCAACACCTTGTATGCTTTCTCCCCCGTCAGACTCAAGAATGCCCCCTATTCATAGACTCGATCATGCTGCGGTTAGGTTGAGTCAACCCTTGGTAAAAGAACTGAACGAGCCTCCACCTTTCATATCCATGTGGAGGGCATCTGATCAGTAACTCTTTGAAGCGCTCCCAGCTCTCAGAGAACTTCTCATCCTCGTCCTGAGTGAAAGAACTAATCTCCTTTCGGCACTCATTCACTCTAGACATTGGGAAAAACTTATGATAAAATTTACTAAGCAGGTTTTCCCAAGATGTGATAGACCCGGGCGTGTTGGAATCCAACCACGCCCTAGCTTTATAATAAAGAGAAAAAGGGAAGAGTCGAAGATGGATAGACTCCTCAGAGAAGTTCTGGAATTTGAATGTAGCACAAATATCTTTGAACTTCTTCACATGACTATAAGTGTTCTCAAGATCTAGGCCATGAAATGAGGGTAAGAGTTGGATGACATGTGGCTTTAAATCAAAATGGGTGGCTTTGGTAGGTGGCAACACTATGCAAGAGGATGAATTAGTCGCAACGGGTGCGAACAAATCCCTAAGGGATGTAGTGGAGTCCACGTTCCAAGCTCTAGGTTGCTCTACATGTTCCGGATGATTTGCATTCCTAAAATTTTCTCCCATTTCAACTGTCTCTCTTTCAACTAGTGCTCTTTTCTGTCTCCTAAGAGTTCTTTCTAAGTCGGGATCTAAATGTATCAAATCTAAATTCAGGGATCTCCGACCAAGTATACACCGCAGAAAAAGCATTAAAATAACCTAACCAGCAGAAATTTGCGAAAATGTTTTTTTTTTACAATGCAAATAGAAACATATAAAATTGCAAACAGAAAAATCAAACAACAATATTGCTAACTAACTAGTAGAAAAATAAAATTAATTCAGACAAAAATTTCACCAACCAAACAATTCCCCGGCAACGGCACCAAAAACTTATCGTGAGTTTTAAATTACTCGCAAGTGCACGAATCGTTTGCAATATAGTGTTGTGCAAGTGCGAGGTCGAATCCATAAGAAATTATGTTGTGAAAATATAATTTTATCTAAACTAACCTTATCTTAACCTAGTTCCGAATTTTGAATTGTATTTTTGCAAAAGAAATATAAACTTAAACTAAATTGATTTAAAAACTAATGATAAAAACACTAAAGTTTATGAATCCACCCCGCCGAAGTTAAGCATATATCTTAATGTTCTAACAATAGCCTATCAAAACATTCTATGAATCCAACTTAAGACAAAAAAACAACGAATATCCCGATTAAACCAAAAGCATCCAATGTATCCGCTTTTAACAAATCACAAAAGAAATCCAATTTAATCGAAAACAATTTGATGTATCCATCAGATGAAACACAAGGAATATCCAACAGAACAATTTAAACACAATCAATCACAAGATTCTACTCAAATAATTGACAGAACATTTATACTAAAACATTAGAAACAAAATTGAAACTAATATGCCAAACAATGGCGAGGCTTCATCTTCAACCTTAGTTAAAGATTCTAGCCACTCATAGTTATGAAACTACAGTTCATAATAAAAGTGCTAAAAATTTAAACTAAACAAAACAAAATGAAAAGAAATATTTACTATAGAAGGGAGAAATTCAACTTGCTGTTAGGCGGCGTTTCCCCTCGTGGTAGCAAAGTCTTCGGGGTCCACCATAATACTAGCAGACGTCCACCGGATTACACCAAATGGCTCAAGAATTGCACACTGAATGATGAAGTCAGATGGTGTTTATATAGGGGGACTCTCGAAGCACTATAGGTTTAAAATTTGATGTGGGATACTGCCTCGAGTGCGCTCGATCGCAGAATAGTGCGATCGATCGCATTTGCACTCGATCACGGATCTTGTGCGCACGATCGCCTATGTGCTCGATCATGAATCAGGTGTGATCGATCGTAAGAACACTATACTGCAAAGATTTCGATGTGGGATATTGACTATGCGCTCGATCGCAGCAAGGTACAATCGATCGTTAATGCTCTTGAAGCTTGACATCTCCCGAAATGCTTCATTTTCTCCACAAACCTATAAAAATACAGAAAACACATAAAATAAAGTGAAATAATAAAAATTAAGAACCTAAGAAATATAAATTAAAGGGATTAAATATGCAATTTTTAAGACTCATCAACCATCAACTACGTACTAAAGATTCGGATGTTTCGAAGACTGCTTTCCATATGGACACTATGAATTCTTGGTTGTGCCGTTCGGATTAATTAATGCCCCCGTAGCCTTCATGGACTTGATAAATAGAGTATTTAGGCCATTCCTCGACAAATTTGTGGTAGTTTTCATTGATGATATTCTGGTATATTCAAAGAATGAAGAAGACCATGCTAGACATTTGAAGATAGTACTAGAGACTCTTAGAAAGGAGAAGCTTTATGCCAAGTTTAACAAATGTGAGTTTTGGTTAAAAGAAGTGACCTTCTTAGGACATGTGGTGTCGAAGTAGGAGTGGTTGTGGACCTTCAGAAAGTTGAAGCAGTTCTAAACTGGGATAGACCTACAAATGTGACCGAGATTAAGAGCTTTTTGGGATTAGCGGGATATTATCGGAGATTTATCAAAGATTTCCCACTGATTGCAGTACCCTTAACCAAATTAACAAGAAAGGGAGAAAAGTTTATACTGTCAGAAGAGTATGAGCAAAGTTTTCAAGTGTTGAAGGAAAAGCTGACAATGGCACCGGTGCTAATCTTCCTTCGAGTGATGAGGGGTTTGTGGTTTACAGTGATGCTTCACATCAAGGGTTAGGTTGTGTCCTAATGCAGCATGGGAAGGTTGTTGCTTAATGCAATGGGAAGGTTGTTGCTTATGCTTCACGCCAATTGAAGAACCATGAAAGGAACTACCCCACCCATGACCTCGAGTTAGCAGCGATAGTCTTTATCCTGAAAATTTGGAGACATCATCTTTATGGAGTAAGATGTGAGATCTTTACAGACCACAAGAGCCTCAAGTATTGATGAGATCTATAAAATGCATCTCAACAGTGTTTAATTGTTAGCATTTTAGGATTGGTCTTGGTCTTTATTGCACTTTTATATGTTAATAACTCTAAAGTGATATTATTGGATCACTAACTAATTTCAGTGCATTTTCAGGTACTTTGAGTCAAAAAGAGAAGAAAAAGCGATCGTTGCTTAAAGTGCCAAGATTCCATGCATAACGGAGTGTCGGAGTGGTTGCGGAGAAGCAAATATGAAGAAAAAATCAAGTCATTAGTGTGCACCGCGGTGCCCAGAAGCCTCCACATCTTGAACCGTCAGTGTGCACTGCGGTGCCCCTCAGCCAGCACAGCGGCGACCAGAAGCACACCTAACCAAAGCTGAAGCCAACACTGCAACACCCATAAAGGAGCACCGCAACGCGTACACGATGTTATATCTCCGAGTTAAAACTTAATTAGGGTTTTAAAAAATAGATTAAACCCGAAAATAACCTTGAATATTTGTACTATAAATAGATCACTTAGGGTTTAAGAGAAAGGGGATCAATTGGAGGCTAGACAAGGGTTCAAAGACTCAAGGAGGTGCTCCATGGCCGTCTAATCTCCAAGCAAGGCAAAGGGATGAATCCCTAGGTGTAATTTTTCTTTATTTCTTTTCTTGATTCAGTTGTAGTTTGGATTTATCATCATTAAACATTGTTATGATTTACTTTTTAATCTAATTAGAAGATTTTCCCTTAATCCGGTGATTACATCTTTCTCCCCTATATAAGTCTAGTCATGCTCTTCTTATGTGGTGTTGTTAAGTTGTGATTGAGTCTGGTAGATTTCTCTTATAGATTTGTCCATTGCTACAGTATTGTCATTATGATGTATTTTTGTTTCTTGATAATCTATAAGCTAGGTCATGTGTGCTTGAAAGGAAAGAGGATTTCATAACAATTACATTAGGGTTTACTTGTGCTTAATTGAATATTTGTTGATTGCTTGTTTGGGATGAGAAACTTGCAATCAAGATAAAAACAATTGAATCAAGATTGGAATAAGGCAACAAACCTAGGGAGGATTACCAGAACCTTGTTCTCCAACATAATCTATCTACACAATTTTCACACAGCACTTTATTCTCTCATTTAATCTTTATCGTTTGTGCTAAGGTTCATGCCTTCTCTTGTAGTTAACTTGTTTCCCTATGGAATCGACACCCCAAAGTTGTGCTACAACTACCGCGTTATGTTTTGGATGTAATCAAATTTTGGTATCGTTGCCAGGGAGACGTGCTTAAGTACAAAGAAGATTGTCAACTCTAAGACAAGATGGTAGAAGATTTGTAGATAGTTTTTCTTTCAGCAGTTTGTAAAGGCGATAACTTCGTTCCCTCTTTTAGCTTGCTGCAATTTTTTTTCTTATTTTTTTTATAGTATTTTTATTTATTATTGTTCTTTTCTCTTTGATTTGATTTTATTTTTTTCTGTTTATTTATTTCCCTCTGACTATTTGGTGTATGTATAGACTGAGAGATTCGCTACGTAGATTCATTAGAGGACTCGAAATAGAATTACCCTCTCCTTCCATGTCCATTAGTGAAATCTCGCCTAGATCAAACCATAGTGCACCCCCATAAGAGAATTTAGAGGATTTTTAACATGGCCGATAACCCTAATGAGAATGTTGCTATGACACTTCAAGATTATCTCCACCCTACACGCACAGCCACACCATCATGCATCATGTTTCCAGCTAACGCTCACCATTTAGATTTTAAAACAGGGATGATACAATTACTGCCTACGTTTTATGGCTTGGACAATGAAAACTCATATGTGCACATTAGAAAATTTGAGGAATTAGTCGCGACTTTTCATAGTCAAGGTGAAACCGATGACATTGTGAGGCTTAAGTTCTTTCCTTTCACTTTGAAGGATAGAGCTAAGAGTTGGCTATACTCACTAAGACCATGATCTATTGGGTCGTGGACTGAGATAACTCGAATTTTCTTTAATAAATACTTTCCCCAACATAAGACCAATGCTTTAAAAAGGAAAATCTCCACCTTTGCACAAAAGGACAGCGAGACTTTGTATCAGTCTTGGGAGAGATTTAAGGAGTTGTTGAGTATGTGCCCATGGGTATGAGAGTTGGCGCTTAGTGAGTATTTTTATAAAGGACTTACATATAGAGAGTGCCAATTTGTAGAGATGATGTGTAATGGTGAATTCTTGGAGAAAGATCCTGATGAGGCCATAGAGTACCTCAATGAGCTTGCTGAAAAAGCTCACACTTGGACTGGACCTAGTGCTACTGAAAGCACAAATAGATCATGACCTGTAGGGAACCCAAATGGTGGTGGAATTTACTGATGAGTCTTAAATATTGCATATCTAAGCCCTTTTAATTTATATTTGTTAGGTTCTTAATTTGTATTATTTCACTTTATTTTATGCTTTTTTTGTGTTTTGTGGATTTTTATAAGTTTGTGAAGGAAATGAAGCATTTCTGGAGATATCAAGCTTCAAGAGAAAAAAGGATATATAGTGCGATCGATCACACGAGATATGCGATCGAGCACACCTGCGCTCGAGCGCACTTGCCTACGAACAAGCTCAAGGTCAACTTCCCACATCGAAATATTTTCAGTTCAGTGCATCTGCGATCGATCGTAACAGACATGTGATCGAGCGCACATGCGATTGTGCGCACAAGACATGCGATTGAGTGCACATGCGATCGATCGCACCATTCTACGATCGAGTGCACTCGGGCCAGTATCCCACATCGAATCTGAAGCCTACAGTGCTCCAAGACTCCCCCTATATAAACACCATCTGACTCCATCATTCAGTGTACAATTCCTGGGCCACTTTGGTGTTAACCGGTAGACGCCTGCTAGCATTCTGGTGGATCCCGAAGGCTTTGCTACCACGAGGGGAAGTGCCACCCATCAGCGAGTGGAATTTCTCCCATGTAAAGTTATTTATTTCTTTTTATTTAGTTGTTTTAGTTTAATGTTTAGCACTTTTATTATGAATTGTAGTTTCATAGTTATGAGTGGCTAGAATCTTCAGCTAAGGTTGAAGATGAAGCCTCGCCGTTGTTTGGCATAGTAGTTCAGATTTGCTTGTACAAATCTGACATTTTTTAGTATAAATGTTCTGTCAATTATTTGAGTTAATCTTGTGATTGATTGAGTTTAAATTGTTCTGTTGGATATTCCTTGTATTTCATCTGATGGATACATCAAATTGTTTTCGATTAAATTGGATTTCCTTTGTGATTTGTTGAGAGCGGATACATTGGATGCTTTTGGTTTAATTGGGAAATTCTTTGTTTTTTGTCTTAAGTTGGATTCATGGAATTTTTTGATAGGCTATCTTTAGAACATTGAGATATATGCTAAACTTTGGCGGGGTGGATTCAGAAACCTTAATCTTTTTATTAGTTTTTAAAATCAATTTAGTTTAGCTTTTATTTATTTTGCAACATATAATATAAAACTCGGAACTAGGTTAAGATAAGATTAGTTTAGATAAATTTATATTTTCACAACGCAATTCCCTGTGGATTCAGCCTCGCACTTGCTCCCGCTACTTTTCAACGATGCATGGTCAGTATATTCTCTGACATGGTAGAGTGGTTCTTAGAGATCTTTATGGATGACTTCTCCGTCTTCGGTTCAACCTTTGAAGAGTGTCTGCACCGTCTCGCTTTGGTTTTAGTGCAGTGCAAGGAAAAGAACCTAGTGCTTAATTGGGAAAAGTGTCATTTTATGGTTAAGCAAGGCATTGTACTGGGGTATGTCGTATCTCATCAGGGGATTGAGGTCGACAAAGCGAAGGTGGACCTGATTTCCAACCTTCCACCCCCACGTACAGTGAAGGAGGTTCGATCTTTTATGGGCTATGCAGGTTTCTGCAGGCGATTTATCCAGAATTTCAGCAAAATCACCAGGCCCTTGTGCCAGTTATTACAAAAGGATGCCCTATTTATATTTGATGAGGACTGTAAGAAAGCATTTGGGGATCTGAAGAAGATTCTAACGTCCACACCCATTATTCAGCCACCTAACTGGGGTGTGCCTTTTGAGATTATGTGTGACGCATCAGATTATACTGTTTGAGCTATTTTGGGGCAGCGTGTTGATAAACTTCCCCATGTTATCTATTATGCAAGTCAAACTCTAAACGACGCACAACTTAATTACTCTGCCACTGAGAAGGAGTTGTTAGCAGTCGTTTTTGCATTAGACAAGTTCAGATCTTACTTGTTAGGATCTAAAGTCATTATCTACTTGGACCATGCAGCATTGAAGCATCTTTTCTCTAAAAAAGATGCTAAATCTCGTCTTATCCAATGGAACTTGCTACTTCAAGAGTTTGACATCGAGATTCGGGATAAGAAAGGTTCAGAAAATGTGGTGGCGGACCGTTTATCTAGATTGATTATGGATTTCACTGAGGTCGCCATTCCCATTTCTGAGACCTTTCCTGATGGGCAGTTAATGCTCATTGCTCAAAATCCCGCTCCATGGTTTGCTGATATAGTGAACTATCTTGTCACCGGACACATGCCTTTGCATTGGGGGCGACAAGATAAATCAAAGTTTTTAGCCATGGTAAAACATTTTTTCTGGGATGACCCTTATGTGTTTAAGTATTGTCCCGATTAGATCATCAGAAGGTGTATTCCTGAGCATGACCAATCTAATGTCATCGCCTTTTGTCATAATCATGCTTGTGGAGGCTATTTCAGTGCTAAAAAGACCGCTGCAAAGATTTTGCAGTGTGGATTTTTTGGCCTACCATGTTTCAAGACTCTCACACCTACTGTGTATCTTGTGAGCATTGCCAAAAGCTAGGGAGTCTTTCTAGGAGGAATATGATGCCCCTCAACCCTATTCTGATTGTTGGGATTTTTGACGTGTGGGGCATTGATTTTATGGGACCGTTCCCAAACTCCTTTTGGCAATTTGTACATTCTAGTTGCTGTGGACTATCTGTCCAAGTGGGTGGAGGCCGTTGCGTGCAAGACCAATGACCACAGAGTTGTGGTCCAGTTTTTGAAGGATACTATTTTTGCTCAATTTGGTACGCCTCAAGCAATCATAAGTGATGGAGGTAAGCACTTTTGCAATCGGATTTTTGAGCAGTTGATGAAGAAGTATTTCATCACACACAAGGTTTCCACCCCATATCACTCGCAGGCAAGTAGACAAGTGGAAATTTCTAATCGCGAGATCAAACATATTTTAGAGAAAATTGTGAACCCTAGTAGAAAGGATTGGTCTCTGCGATTGACTGATGCACTGTGGGCATATTGGACAGCCTTCAAGACGCCAATTGGCATGTCTCCCTATCGTATTGTGTACGGAAAGGCATGTCACCTTCCGGTTGAATTAGAGCATAGAGCCTATTGGGCTATCAAGCAGTTGAATTTCAATCTTTCGAAGGCTGGCACACAAAGGAAACTCCAACTCAATGAATTAGAGGAGCTACGAAATCATGCATACGATTATGCACGGTCCTACAAGGCACAAATGAAGAAGACTCATGACCAACACATTTTGAGACGAGCTTTTGAGCCGGGTCAAAAAGTTATTCTTTACAATTCACGCTTGCATCTTTTTCCAAGCAAGCTCAAATCTTGTTGGATAGGCCCATTTATTATTCGGTCAGTTTTTCCTCATGGGGCCATCGAGATTGAGGATCCCAAGAATGGTAACACTTTTAAGGTAAATGGACAAAGGCTAAAACCATTCTTGGAGTTGAGGAGTCCGGACATAGAGACGATATTATTGGAGGATCCTAGTTACTCTGATTGAGTGTCATCTACTAAGGAGAGTCTGGCTGAAGACTTTAAACTTAGCGCTCATGGGAGGCACCCCACAGCTTATCTTTTTATTTGTTTATTATTTTACATATTTATACTTAATGTTTGTTTCCAGTATTTTTTGTTTTCCAGTATTTATTTTTTAGGGACAATGTGTACTTCAGTTCAAGTTTAGGGGTATGCTACGAGCCATACTAGTCCAGATAGTTCTCCATATCCCAGGTCAGCTCTTTCCATATTATTCACACATTGGGGTCAATGTGTAATTTAAGTTTGGGAGTATGGGAGACACATCACACACTTTGTCCTAATTTGTTGTTTTTTCGTCGTAAAGATAAATGCATGCTCATGTTATTTTGAAATTTTGGTTAATCTAAACATTTTCTATGATGTGATGTCATAGGTAAGCTTAAAATTTTGAACACATGATTTGGTGATAAAGTTTTAAAATTTAGTTACTTACTTTAGGCATTTGAGAATTCACATGTTTAATCTAATCTAACACGAGCACATTAGCACAAATTATGTGAGGTATGACATGTGATTTTAATGTGTACGTTTCCTTGTCTTAACTGAAACTGGATGACTTGTTGGATAAACACTTGGGCATAGAAAAGCATAAAATATATATATATATATATATATATATATATATATATATATATATATATATATAATACTAATGATCATCATCAATAAACTTTCCACTGAGTAACTAGACCTCTTGCCTCAGTAAGAAGTGAGTGTTCACGTCAAAATGTGGGAATTTTATTCATAATGATCATTACAAAATTTTTCGCTGAGTAACTAGACCTCTTGCCTCAGTAAGCAGTTAGTGTTTACGTCAAAAGGTGAAAATTTTGTTTGGTAGCATTAAGGTCAGTTTAGTTTCGTAGCCTTTTTGACTCGAATTAGTAAGTCCTTAGGGGTGTCTTTACACCTAATACTCTAAAACCATCTGGTTTGGGAGTCATTGACTCAACACTCACTACATGGGTCAATTAGAAAGCTTAAGAGAACTAAACATAGCAGAGCCTTATATATATATATAAAATAAAAAATGAAGAAAATAAAAACTATACCATTTTCATTCATTCTAATGGGAAATTTGGTGAATCTTGAGACATGGAAACCTTACACATTGGAGTTATTTGGAAGCTTCATTTTTATATGCTAATTCACTTTACATAGTGTCAGACTTGTGATGCCTTAACCTGCCTTTTGTAAGTAATTAGATTTTAACATTTCTATTCATTGTGAAGATGGGTTTATCTCTTTAAGCTTGCTTATGACTAAATATCATGGTGGTGTGTGCCCCTTAAATTTTTGGATAACATGAGTGATGAACTTATCTTTATGTTCTTTGTTTTTCATTTAGTTTTTATTTTGTTTTGCTAAAGGACTAGCAAAATATAAGTTTGGGGGTATTTGACGAGTCTTAAATATTGCATATTTAAGCCCTTTAATTTATATTTGTTAGGTTCTTAATTTGTATTATTTCACTTTATTTTATGTTTTCTTTTTTGTGTTTTGTGTATTTTTATAGGTTTGTGGAGGAAATGAAGCATTTTTGGAGATATCAAGCTTCAACAGCAAAAAGGATGAATAGTGCGATCGATCACACGAGATATGCGATCGAGCGCACCTGCCCTTGAGCGCACTTGCCTACGAACGAGCGCAAGGTCAACATCCCAGATAAAAATATTTACAATTCCGTGCATCTGCGATCGATCGTAATAGACATGCGATTGAGTGCACATGCGATCGTGCGCACCAGACATGCGATTGAGCGCACATGCGATCGATCGCACCATTCTACGATCGAGCGCACTCGGGCCAGTATCCCACATCGAATCTGAAACCTACAGTGCTCCGAGACTCCCCCTATATAAACACCATCTAACTCCATCATTTAGTGTGCAATTCCTGGGCCACTTTGGTGTTAACTGGTGGACGTCTACTAGCATTCTGGTGGATCCCGAAGGCTTTGCTACCACGAGATTGCCCATCAGCGAGTGAAATTTCTCCTATGTAAATTTATTTATTTCTTTTTATTTAGTTGTTTTAGTTTAATGTTTAGCACTTTTATTATGAATTATAGTTTTATAGTTATGAGTGGCTAGAATCTTCAGCTAAGGTTGAAGATGAAGCCTCGCCGTTGTTTGGCATAGCAGTTCATATTTGATTGTACAAATCTGACATTTTTTTAGTATAAATGTTCTGTCAATTATTTGAGTTAATCTTGTGATTGATTGAGTTTAAATTGTTCTGTTGGATATTCCTTGTGCTTTATCTGATGGATACATCGAATTGTTTTCAATTAAATTGGATTTCCTTTGTGATTTGTTGAGAGTGGATACATTGGATGCTTTTAGTTTAATTGGGATATTCTTTGTTTTTTGTCTTAAGTTGGATTCATGGAATTTTTTGATAGGCTATCTTTAGAATATTGAGATATATGCTTAACTTTGGCTGGGTGGATTCAGAAACCTTAGTCTTTTTATTAGTTTTTAAAATCAATTTAGTTTAGCTTTTATTTATTTTGCAACATATTATACAAAACTCGGAACTAGGTTAAGATAAGATTAGTTTAGATAAATTTATATTTTCACAACGCAATTCCCTGTGGATTTGACCTCGCACTTGCACAACATTATATTGCAAACGACTCGTGCGTTTGCGAGTAATTTAAAACTCACAACATTTACCATCTTAGGGAAGAGGATAACCTTAAGGCCAAGGTCGAATGCTCACTAGCGAACTAGAGGTGTTAAAGACTAAGAGCTTAAAGCTAACACACGTAGCTAATCATGCAAAATCTTTTGAACCATGTTTTGTGTGTGGCGGGGTAGATCATCTCGCCCAAGAGTGCCCCACATTTACTGAGATGAGAGGGATGTATAAGGAACAATGTAATTCCTTAGGCATGTACAAGAAGCCTTTGGCACCCTTCTCTGATACTTATAACCCGGGATGGCAAAATACCCAAATTTCAGCTGGAAGTCTGAAAACCAGCAGCTTACATAACCCCCTGCACCATATCATGCACCTGCATCTTCTAGGAGTTCTTTAGAAGACACTTTACATGCTTTTATTGAGGCACAGGGTAAGACTAATCAAAGACTTTAATCTTTAATTACGCAGGATGTTGAAGAAAATAAAGAGATAAAGAGCCAAGTGTCCAAGTTGATGAGCTACTTAAGTGTGACTGAGCGAGGTAAGTTTCCTTCTCAAGCTCAGTCCACACCCCATAGTCAACACCTAGCATAACAGAATACAAAGGAGGTGAATGCCATTGAGACACTAAGTGGTAAATTATTACACATCCTAACAACGAAAAAATCATAGGATGTGGATGAAACCCACCAAGCATACATGATTGACTCATTCATGGAAAAGGTCCAGCACCTTAATCCACTAGAGTCCACCCTCACCCATGGCTTCACAAGAGCATATATCAAGCCAGAATTTGTGGATGTTACTAATGGCATCCTTGAGGCCTCTCCAAAGCATACAAGCACCGAATTTGGCAATGGAGCAGTGGCTGGTGCATTCAACCTATGTTTGTCTAGGAGGGAATAAGAGCGTCTGGTTGAAGACGTAAAACTTAGCGCTCATGGGAGGTAACCACAACATATCCTTTTATTTTTAATGTTTTTCATTTCTCTTTTTCTTATTTATTATTATTATTTTGCTGTTTTCCAGTTTTACTTTCGTATTTCTTTTTCAGGGACAAATATACGAAGCAATTCAAATGGTGGTGCACAATTTTCAGCTTATGTGCACTTTTGGCTACAAAGGGAGTTTCCTTATCTTTTTCTTTCACATTGAGGACAATGCCTACTTTAAGTTGGGGGTAGAGGAAACATATTCCTGTTTTTCATGTTTTTCATTGAACTGTTTGGTACCATTTTCCCTTTTTGTTTGTTTTTAGCATGCTTTGTGTTAAGCCTTAGAGTTTATTCACATGTCAATGATATGAGCCTAAATTGAGATAACATATAGCATTTAGAAAAAGTTAAATCTTGCTTCGGTTTGAAATTAATTTAAGTATCAATCTTCACTTGGTTTGAGACTCTAGTTTACAGTAAGAATGTATGATTAGTCTAAAACATTTAGAGAAGTTTTACGTGTGATTGTTTTGTGAACACTTTTGCGGTCTCGACAAGCTCTAGAACTTATTTGATAATCACTTGAGGCGAATTTCTAGAATGAACACTACTTAGGATATGATATAGGCCATTTTTGAACCGTTTGAGGCTTCCAAACTTACCATTGCTATATTTATCACTAGTCACCCATTTGAGCCTTTTTCTTGAAAAAGAATTTGAGCCTTATTTCTTTCAATAGCCCATTTACTCACTTTTATGAGCCTAAAATATTTTATCCTTACCTTCCTTTTAAAAGAACTTAGTTATATACATTTGTTGAGAAGCACTCAAGAGAAGTAAGGATGAAAGTATGAGAAAAAAATATTACTACCATAGCCCAAATACATGAAAAGAGATAAGTTGAGGGTTGTGGAAAAGAAAAAAAATGAGGTGACTGGTCTTATGTGCCAAAATAAAAAATAAAAAAAAGAAGTGAATTATGACAAAGAAAGAAGAAAAAAAGAAAAAAAATGGTGATTTGTTCAAAGAAATGCTCGGAAAATGGTTGGAAGAGTTGGATATTGAAGTAAGGTTATCCAGAACTTAAAGAGTTATGTTCAAAACTAAGAGATTAAGTTCATTTACTTGTTGAATCCTTCCCGTTCTTTCTTAACCTTTACCTTAGCCTAGCATTACAAGCTTAGTAAAGACCTATTGATCCAATGTAGTGTATTTTTTCTATAATAGTGGAGAGTGATTTGAAAAGTAAGCCTATGAAGCTTGATTTGTGATTGATGTCACGCAATTTATTATGTTCTTAGAGGCTAAGACTTGTATTCATGAATGTTGTGCATAAAATCATCCAGGTGTTCGGATTAATGGATTGTTGTAAGATGGATGTTAAGAGTCAATAACGATTTTAAGATTGATGGTTGGATTACTTTTTGACTTGAGTGATATTTAATAATTCTATGTGCTGTATGTTGTGTGCAATTTTTGAGACAAAAAAAAAGTGAATTACTCTTGGTTCAACGCTAGTATTGTTTTACTTTGTTTTTAACTCCCACCATAGAATTCATCCTTTGTTTTCGCTTGAATTGCTAGGGACTAGCAATAAGCTAGTTGGGGGTTTTGATGAGAGCCATAAAATGCATCTCAACAGTGTTTAATTGTTAGCATTTTAGGATTGATCTCCCACATATAAGTCTAGTCATGCTCTTCTTATGTGGTGTTGTTAAGGTGTGATTGAGTCCGGTAGATTTCTCTTATAGATTTGTCCATTACTGCAGTATTATCATTATGATATATTATCGTTTCTTGATAATCTATAAGTTAGGTCATGTGTGCTTGAAAGTAAAGAGGATTTTATAACAATTACATTAGGGTTTACTTGTGCTTAATTGAATATTTGCCGATTGTCTGTTTGGGATGAGAAACTTGCAATCGAGATAAAAACGATTGAATCAAGATTGGAATAAGGCAACGAACCTAGGGAGAATTCCCAGAACCTTGTTCTCCAACATAATCTATCTATACAATTTTCACACAACTCTTTATTCTCTCACTTAATCTTTATCGTTTGTGTTAAGGTTCACGCCGTCTCTTGTAGTTAACTTGTTTTCCTGTGGAATCGACACTCCAAAAGTTGTGCTACAACTACTGTGATATGTTTTGGGCGTAATCAAGTATCTACCTACCCAGAAGGAGTTAAATTTATGACAAAAGCGATGGATGGAACTAATCAGTGGCTATGAATGTACCATAAGTTATCATCCTGGAAAGGCTAACGTGGTAACTGATGCATTAAGTCAAAAGTCCAGTAGCAAGTTGGCAACTTTGAAGATTTATGATTCTAGGTTAATTGAGGAATTAAGAAGTTTAGAAGTGAAGCTTGAGGCCAACACCATTTGGGGGTTAGTAGCTAACATGGTGGTAACATCATCAATAGTAGGTCATCTACTGGATGCTCAAGGTAAGGATGCAGTGTTAATGGCTATTAAGAAGGAGCTTTTAGAAAACAAGTGGAGTGATTTTGTGGTGAGAGAGGATGGAATGGTGATGATGGGAAATCGAATCTGTGTGCCAAGCGAGGTGGAGTTAAGGAAGGAGATCCTAAAGGAAGCTAACGACACTATTTATTCTATGCACCTGGGGAGTAATAAAATGTATAGAGGGCTTAATCAGGATTTCTATTAAGAAAGAGGTTTTAGAAAACAAGTGGAGTGATTTTGTGGTGAGAGAGGATGGAATGGTGATGATGGGAAATCGAATCTGTGTGCCAAGTGAGGTGGAGTTAAGGAAGGAGATCCTAAAGGAAGCTAACGACACTATTTATTCTATGCACTCGGGGAGTAATAAAATGTATAGAGGGCTTAAGCAAAATTTCTGGTGGTCAGGTTTAAAAAGAGATGTAGCAGACTATGTTTCTCGATGCTTAGTATGCCAGCAGGTGAAGATTGAGCATAGACATCCGGTAGGGTTGTTGCAACCTCTTCCTATACCAGAGTGGCTATAGGAGAGGGTGACTATGGATTTTGTGACAAGACTTCCTCGTACTCAGAGAGGTTTTGATGCCATTTAGGTCATAGTTGATCGATTATCTAAATCTGTTCATTTTCTACCCATCAAGATAACTTGGTCTCCTGAAAGATTAGCAGAGTTGTATGTGGCTGAGATAGTAAAACTGCATGGTGTACTATTAAGTATTGTATCAGATTGTGATGCTCGGTTTATGTCTCAATTTTGGAAGGGATTTCAGCAAGCTATGGGTACTCAATTACATTTTAGCACAGCTTTCGACCCTCAAACGGATGGTCAGTCAGAGAGAACAATTCAAATCTTAGAAGATATGCTACGATCATGTGCTATGAACTTTTCGGTTGGTTGAGATGCGTACTTACCCCTTATGGAGTTTGCATATAATAATAGTTTTCAGACCAGCATTGGGATGGCACCTTTCGAAGCATTATATGGTAGGAGGTGTATGACTCCGATATGTTGGGAAGAAGTGGGGGAAATAAGTGTCTTAGGACCAGAATTGGTAGAGATAACCACAAAGAGGATCAAGAAAATACGAGAACATCTAAGGACGGCTCAAAGTAGGTAGAAAAGTTATGTAGATAAGAGGAGGAGACCGTTGGAGTTTCAAGTTGGTGATCGTGTGCATCTTAAAGTTTCCTCTTAGAAGGGAGTTTTGAGGTTTGGGCAAAAAGGGAAATAAAGCCCAATTACATCGGACCTTATGAGATTATTAAAAGGATTATTTGTAGCATACCGATTAGCCTTACCTCTAGAACTTTCACAACTTCACGATGTCTTCCATGTGTCAGCTTTGCGCAAATATGTATCAGATGAGTCGAACATCATTCCATTCCAATCCATAGAAGTTCAAAAGGACCTTTCATATGTGGAGATGCCAGTAAAAATCTTGGACTCTAGGGAACAAGTTCTGCGCAACAAAGTCATTCCCTTGGTTAAAGTGCTTTGGAGAAATAGAGGATTCGAAGAAGCTACTTGGGAAAACGAAGTGGAAATAAAGAACCAATACTCTTATCTGTTCGTCAATCCAGGTTAGTTGAAAAATTCGATGGCAAAATTTGTTTTAGGAGGGGAGAATTGTAGAATCCAATATTTCTTTTAAGCTTTTATAATCTTGTTTTATAATTCAGTTTTTTTTAGGGAACTCTTAGTAAGAAACTAAAACTTTGAGGGTGTTTAAATACTAGAAGGAAAATTAAAGGAAAGGACATGTAAATTAATAAAAGAAGAAGGGGAAGGATAGAGTGGTAAAAGGCCAAGACTTAGAGGGAGTATATAAACTAAAATTTAACCTAGAACAGCAAAATCTCTCATTTGGCATTTGGAGAAGTCGGCAGAAGGGAGAGAGGAAAGGAAAAAAAAAAAAAAAAAAACTGGTTCTGGAAAATTTCTTTCTTAAAAACCCATTTTCTTCCAAACTTTAACCTAGCCTTAACCCAACCATTCAAGATCCTTTTGCCCCCAACTTTCCAATGCCCTCTTCTGCCAACATCAGCTATCTTCCGGCCAGGGAGGTAGCCTCCACAAGCAGGTTACAGTGGCGTGTGGGCCCACGCACTGAGCAGGGGAGGAACAGCCCGTTTTGTTCCTCTGGCTTTTTCGTGCCGATTTTGAGGTAATTTCAAAACGTGTTCAACTACAAACTTACACTAGACTTTTTGATGTTGATTTTTGGCTTTTATTTGAGGTCATTTGAATTTAATTTGAGGGATTTATGAGTTGTCTAAGTTGGGAGAATTGTGTAGAAATTCTAGAAAAACTTTCATGTTCTGGGACGTTTTGTGAGCTGTTTTTCAGCAAGAATTTGAGGTATTTTTGGGTGCCAACTATTTTTAAGTTAAATTATACTTCCTAAAGTTGATCAAAAACTTTATTTGGGTTGATTTGAATTTAAATTGATTTAGTTTGAAATATTTGAAGTTGGGAGAAAATTTGAGAGAAATCTGGAAATTTCTGTATTATGGAACTTTGGAAGAAAGTAATAAGAGTGTATAAAGTTTGAAGATTTTTAGGGTGATTGTATGTACAAATTTTGAAGTTTTATTCTTGTATAACATGATTTTTAAGATAGGTATTGTTAGAGAATTTTACTATGGGCTGTAAATTTGAAACCCTTTTAGAAGTTAAAAGAAATTTCTCTAAGAGAATTTTTCTTGATTGGGAAATTATATTTAGAATGAATACTTTTTACAAGTTGGGATTTGTTGGTAATTACCCTAAGTTAGTGTCTTGAAATTGAAGTCTATATGAATTGAGAGTTTTATGGAGTAAAGAATAAAGAAAAGAAGGGAAAGAGTGAAAATAGGTGATTAAAGAGAAGAATGAACTTTAGTAGTATTTTCTTTTATTTATATGTGTAAGTAAATGGAATGATTGATTTCTTATTAAGTGTCTAAGTTTTAAATACTATACTCATTGGCTATTTGTATATGTAGTTTGCTTTAATTGTTAAAAATGGCATTTCAATAGGTGTGGTGGATGATCATAGTAAAGGTAAAGAAGTGATCCATGATTAGTATTTGGCGTAAGGTGAATATTACCCTACTCTTGGTAAGCATGAATGCTAGTGTGGAAACCAAAATAATAAGGTTACATAAGAATTGTAATTTTCTATTTAGATATAATAGTTATATTTATAACTATATGGTAAGATAAGTTAATTATATATTAATGATGAGATAGTGATTTCAAAACCTTGTGCTGAATGTTGTGTGATTGTACAGATTGATGAGAATTTGATGATGTTCATCACTTGATTTCATTTCATTTCATGCACTGAAATATACGATATGTTATTAAGGGGGGAGTGATGTGTGAGGACGATAGGTCCCTTCTCACAAAGGGTGTAAGGGTACCAAATATATTGGATGATTGAATGCGGCCCGGATCAATAGGGGTTCCAAAAATTTATTGTTTGTGAAACGTATCAGTATGTGAGGAGACGTCCCCGATGGATTATAAGATGATGCATTGCATTGCATCATGTTGCATTGGCATACCATACATGAATTTGAATTACTTGGCCCGTAAGGGGGCATGTGAAATGTTTGGTTGTATGGATAAATTGTGATATTTTGATTGACTATAGAATGGCGAATGCAAGTTGGTTGTGGGTTTTATAGGACTGTTTTATGATTACTAAGATTGTTGTTTTGCAAAGTACTAAATGACTGTGTATACGAACAAATAAAGTAGAAAGGAAAAAGAAATAATAATAAGCCCTCAACTTTTTCTAACAAGTGATTACTTTGTGTAGTGTAAGAACTCGCTGAGCTTTATAGCTCACCCCTTTCCTCTTTATAACCTTTCAGGTAAGCTTCCAGGTGATTTTGGATTTTAAATGGTGAAGCTTTGAAGTTCAACAAAGTTTTAGGTGGGTCCACGAGCGTCGCATCCTCGGTCAAGCCCTTTTTTTTAGTGTTATATTGTATATTAGGTGTGAAGTTGTAACCGGTTGGCTGTGTCTCTTTAGACACCTTGTAAAGCTACAACCTTATAGTTGTAATCTTTATATGATCTTAACTATATATATAATGTTGTTCTATTGTAGTATATATTTGTGTGTCCAGGTGCTCGATTCTGAAAGGTAATTGACACCGTCCTGAGTGGGCCCACTCGAGATGGGTCATTACAGAGACGACGACAGTTCTTGGGAGACAATGGTAGTTCTTAGAGAGATATTATCAAGAGGAGTTTTGGGAGATTGAAGGAGAAGACGGTTTCTTTCATCAAGACGGCTTACCAAGAGATTGAAGACGATAATCAATCGCTTCAAGACTTTGAGGATTCATCTTGTAATTCAGGAAGAAATTCTATCTTTGCTCCTTTTTTCCTTCAATATGCTTGTAACCGTAGTATTTGAATTCTGTGATTGGGATTTAAACATGAGTGGCTGAATGCATTGTTGGGCGTTTGGCTTAGCTACCTTGATTGTTTTGGATATTTTAGTGGATTTTAGTTTTATGAAATTTTTCAGATTATTTCTTATTCAATATCCTTCATACCTTTGATTATTGCTTGTGGATTAGCCCTCTATTATTGATACTCAAGGTTAATATTCGAGATTAGGTTGAGGACAAATCATCTAGACCTAATTAAGCTTTCTTGAATAGGAATTTAAATCAGGATTCAAATCAAATTGTGATTTAGGTGGTTGCGTTTTCCTTATACTTAATTTAATTAATTAGTTATAAATTGAGAATAAACACGATCAATGGCATTCTCTAGTCTTAGCGAAAATACCAATAATCTTGGATGTTGATTAATTCTTTATATTCACCAAATGTTTCAATTCATGATTGGATAGCAAGCTAAACTCCCAGTTTTTCTCATTGATTATACTCATCTCTCCATAATTCGTTTTGTTTAATTTACTTAATTGTTTTTATTTAAATTTTTTCTTCATCAATCTTTTAATTAGAGTGTTTAGGATTTAATTTTAGAGTTTGTTTTAGTAATTTTAAGAAAGTAATTTAGGATTTAAACCACTGCAATTCCTTGAGAGATCGACCTCGAGAGTAAACTCATCACAATACTATTTGTGATTCATGCACTTGCGAGGATTTAAAATTTGCACATCAAGACTCTCCAAGAAAACTCTATAGAGTTTGACTCCATGTCATTCTCCTCGGTAGACTCCATCAAACTCTGAAGAGTTTGACTCCATGTCATTCTCCTAGGTAGTCTCTATCAAATTCTGAAGAGTTTGACTCCATGTCATTCTTCTCGGTAGTCTTCATCAAACTCTGAAGAGTTTGATTCCATGTAATTCTCCTTGGTAGTCTTCATTAAACTTCGAAGAGTTTGACACCATGTCATTCTCCTTGGTAGTCTCCATTAAACTCCAAAGAGTTTGACTCCATGTCATTTTCTTCGAAAGTCTCCATTAAACTCGGAAGAGTTTGACTCCATGTCATTCTCCTTGGTAGTCTCCATCAAACTCCGAAGAGTTTAGCTCCATGTCATTTTCCTCGGTACTCTCCATCAAACTCCAAAGAGTTTGACTCTATGTTATTCTTCTCGATAGTCTCCATCAAAATCTAAAGAGTTTGACTCCATGTTATTTTCCTTGGTAGTTTCCATCAAACTCCAAAAAGTTTGACTCCATGTCATTCTCCTCGGTAGTCTCCATCAAACTCCATAGTTTTTGACTCCATGTTATTTTCTTCAGAAGTCATCGCCAAACTCAAAATAGTTTTGACTGAGTGTCATCTCCTCAAACTTATTCACCAAACTCTGAGTAGTTTTGACTGAGTGTCATCTCCTCAGACTTATTTACCAAACTCTAAGTAGTTTTGATAAAATGTCATCTCCTTGAACTTATTCACTAAACTTCAAGTAGTTTTGACTGAGTCTCATCTCCTCAGACTTATTCACCAAACTCTAAGTAGTTTTGACTGAATGTCATCTCCTTGAATCTACTCACCATGACTCCGAAGACACATCAACATGTCAGATTTCCTCGGAATCTACATCCCCACCTAAGTAGCTAGCGCCAAGGTGTCCCCTTTAGGAACATTCAGAGAGTAGCTATGTGTTAGTCCATACAAACATCTGAGCAAGATTTTCATTTTATCATCTCCATTATGCCCGGGTACCCTAAACTAATTTGAATCATATGGTGTGCTCCATAAGACCTACTTCCTCAACTGTATATGATGAGAGTTATAAAATGAATCTTAACAGTACTTATTTGTTAGCCTTTTAGGGTTGATCTTGGTTTGAACTACACTTTTTATACCTTAACAACTCTAAAATGATATTCTTGGATCATTGATATATTTCGGTGCATTTTCAGGTGTTTTGGGTTCAAAAGAGAAGAAAAGGCTATCATTATTTGAAGCACAATGACTCGATGCATACCAGAGTGAAGGCATGATTACAGAAGGACAAATCAAAGAGAACCAAGGTTGTGCACAGCGGCCTGGAAAGTCTGAGCCACGGCCATCAGAACTAAGTCCAAAAGAGCCAAGAAAACATCAGTGTGTGCCGCGGCCTGGATCAGTCTGAGCCGCGGCCTGGATCAATCTGAGCCGTGGCCTCCAGAAGCATAAAGAAAACCAAAAGTCTGAGCCGCAGCTTGGATTAATGTAAGTCTGAGCCACAGCTTGGATTAATGTGAGTCGCGGTGCGAGCACGATGTTTTGTTTCTGAGTCATGAACTAATTAAGGTTTTAAATAATAGTTTAGACCCGAAAACACCCTTGGACCTTTTGTATTATAAATAGATCACTTAGGGTTTGATAAAGAGATATCATTAAGGCTGGAAAACTCAAGAAGGCTGCCACATTCTCCCCCATCAAAGTATTCAAGAATGAGCCCCATGGCCAACTAATCTCCAAGCAAGGCAAAGGGATGAATCCCTAGGTGTAGTTGTTCTTAATTTCTATTCTTGATTCAGTTGTAGTTTGGATTTATCATTAAACATTGTTATGATTTACTTTTTGATTTAATTAGAAGAATTTCTCTTAATCCGGTGATTGTATCTTTCTCCTCGATATAAGTCTAGTCATGCTCTTCTTATGTCAATGATAGGTGCTTAAATAATCATATTTAAGCCCCCTTATTTACACTTGTTAGGTCCTTAGTTATGTTAATTTAGTTCATTTTACTTCATTTGTGTGTTTCACATGTGTTTATAGGTCTTGGAGAAAAAAGAAGTAGTTTTGGCACTTAAAGGAAGAAGCCTGGAAATCCTAGAGCAGCTTCTGGTCAAAGTGTGATCGATCGCACTACTCCACGTGATCGAGTGCACATGCGATCGTTCGCACACATGAAGGATAGAGCGCAGCACTGCGATCAAGCGCACATGTACGGGCGTGAACAGTAAATTACAAAACTCTATTTTGGAAATAAAGGAGTTTTGCGTTTTAAGAAAGTTTGGGAATTCATAAGCCTTCTAGGACTACTCAAGCCCTATAAATACACCTGTAAAGCACACACAAAAGAGGACTTCTTTTATCCCATCTTTTACCTTTCAATCTTCTTTTAGTTTTAGGTCAGGAGGCCAGAGGCCAGAAGGAAACTATGGGGGAGAATTTACGACTCTTCTCTCCGCTTTCTTCTTTCCTTTATTTTTAATATGTATACTTAACTTTTAGTAAGGGCCTGGTTGAAGCCCTAATTATGTTTATTCAATAATTCAGTATTGGTGCCTTTGTGATATTTATGTTGTGTTGCTTAACTTGATTAATACCTGTGTTTATTTAAATTCCTCATTTGTGTTTATCTGATTAATATATACATGTGGTATGGATTTGTTAGTTAGATCAATTTGGATGACTGAGTCCTGGGTCTGACATTAGTAACAAAAGATATCCACACCGGATTCTTGGGTTAATCAACATGGGAAACCGGGAGTGGACCAAACCCTAGGCCCCGTGTGGTTGCCGATCTCCACAGCCCTAATGCTTTCTTAAGGAACAACTCAGTATACACCCATGTTGAATCCTTTAAGAGAGAAAAGAGTTAGAGTATACACCATACCTAACTCGTTGCTTAGGGAGATCAATAGCCTAAGGTGTGGACCAAGCCCTTAGGTTGGCAAACATTAGGTATACATGGCATGAGTAGAGCATTGGCATATTGTTGTATTGTGGTAGCATAATTAGTGGTGGATATCAAGTCCCTACGCCTTTATCTTTATTATTTTATCTTTATCAAAATCAACTCTTTTATTATTTCTATATTTTTACATTACGAATATAATTCTAAAACGAAATTCACAAATCCCTGTGGAGATGATCTTGCTTTCGCACACTATACTACTAAGTTGACCTTGTGCACTTGCAAGTAAAACGAGTGCGATTATTTGCTTATTAATTTAGGTAAATAATCAGCACAACAGTCAACATTGTTGGATGTGATTGATTCCGGTAGATTTATCTTTTAGGTTTGTCCATTACTGCGATATTGTCATTAAGATATATTTTCGTTTCTTGATAAATCTATAAGATAGGTTATGCGTGCTTGAATCGAAAGTAAAAAAGTATTTCATAGAAATTACATTAGGGTTTACATGTGCTTTGATTGAATATTTTTCAATTGCCTGTTTGGGATGTGAAACTAGTAATTGAGATAAAAACAATTGAATCAAGATTAGAATAAGGCAACAAACCTAGGGAGGATTCCCGGAACCTTGTTATCTCTCCATTATATTCTTCGTTATATTTACACAATTTTCTCATATTACTGTATTATCAAAACTCATATTCTCTCACTTGATCTTTATTGTTCATGTTAAGGTTTACACCTTCCCTTGTAGTTCGCTTTTCCTCGTGGGATCGACACCTTAACTATACTCAATAACCACGTATTAGTTTGAGCGTAATCAAATTTTGGCACTGTTGCCGGGAGACGTGCTTAAGTACAAGGAAGATTGTCAACTTTGAGACAAGACAGTAATATTGTTCTTTTCTCTTTGTTTTGATTTTTTGATTTTTTTTTATTATTCTGTTTTATTTATTTCCCCTCTAGCTCATTTGGAATATGCTTAGACCGAGAGATTCGCGAGGTAGATTCATTAAAGGACCCGAAATAGAGTTACTCTCTCCTTCCAGATCCGTTAGTGAAACCTCACCTAGATCAAACCGTAATGTACCCCCAAATGAGACTTTAGAGGATTTTGTTAACATGGTTGATAACCCCAGTGAAAACGTTGCTAGGACACTTAAGGATTACTTGCATCCTAGCCGAACAGCCACGCCATCATGCATCATGTTTCTAGCCAATACTCGCCATCAAGATTTTAAAACAGGGATGACACAATTACTCCCTACATTTCATGGCTTGGAAAATGAAAACCCATATGTGCACATTAGGGAGTTTGAGGAAGTAGTTGTGACTTTTCATAGTCAAGATGCAACTGATGACATCGTGAGACTCAAGTTCTTTCTTTTTTCTTTGAAGGATAGAGCTAAGAGTTGGCTATACTCGTTGAGACCACGATCTATTGGGTCATGGAATGAGATGACTCAGGTCTTCTTTAATAAATACTTCCCTCAACATAAGACCAATGCTTTAAAAATGAGAAGGATGAGATGTTCACTAGGGACCTAGTGCTACTTGGACTGGACCTAGTGCTACTTAAAGCACAAATAGGTCATAACCTATAGGAAACCCCAGTGGTGGTGGAATTTACCATCTTAGGGAAAAGGGCAACCTAAAAGCTAAGGTTGAGATGCTCACTAGGGAGTTAGATGCGTTAAAGACTAAAGGCTCAAAGCCAACACACGTGGCTAATCATGCCGAATCTTTGGAACCATGTTTTGTGTGCGGCAAGGTAGGTCATCCCACCCAAGAGTGTACCACATTTGCTAATATAAGAAGGATGTATGAGGAACAATGTAACGCCTTAGGCATGTACAAGAAGCCTCTGGCACCCTTCTCTAATACCTATAATCCAGGGTGGCTCAATCACCCTAATTTCAGCTGGAAGTCTGAAAACCAGCAGCTTGCGCAACCCCCTAGATCATATTGTGCACTATATCATGCACCATCATCCTCTAGGAGTTCTTTAGAAGACACTTTGCATGCTTTTATTGAGGCACAAGGTAAGACAAACCAAAGATGTGAAGCATTAATTACGCAGGTTATTGAAGAGAACAAAGAAATATGGAGCTAAGTGTCCAAATTGATGGGCTCCTTGAGTGTGAATGAGTGAGGTAAGTTCTCTTCTCAAGCTCAGTCCATACCCCATGGTCAACACATGGCACAACCAAATCTGAAAGATGTGAATGCCATTATAACAAGAAATGGTAAGTCATTACACATCCCAACAACGAACAAATTCGAGGATATGGAAAAGGGTCAAGGTAGTAGTGATGCCGAGCTACCCAAGGACCCTGAGGTTACCAAGAGCCCTGTTAAGGCACCATTCCCTCAAGCCTTAAAATCAAACAAGAAAAATCTGGGCCTAAACAATGAAATCCTAGAGAAACTAAGGCAAGTAAAACTTAATCTTCCTCTTTTGCATGTGATTAAACAAGTTCCCACTTATGTAAAAGTTCTCAAGGATTTGTATACAATTAAGAGGAAGCACCATGTAAAAAAAATAGTGTTCCTGACAGAGCAAGTTAGTGCATTAATTGAGCAAAGGATTCCCCGCAAACACAAGGATTCTGGTTGCCCAACCATTGCATGTAGCATTGGAAATCATGAGGTTGGACAAACATTGCTAGATTTAGGAGCTAGTGTAAATCTGATGTCATTTTCTATTTATTTGCAGTTGGGTTGGGAGAGATCAAACCAACCGCTGTGGTATTGCAATTGGTTGACCGTTTAGTCAAAGTACCCTGGGGTGTGGTAGAGGATGTTGTAATTTAAATTGATAAATTTTACTATCCTGTTGATTTCTTAATCCTTGACACTACTTCTGCTGTTGACACTAACTCTAAAATTCCTTTGATTTTGGGTAGACCTTTCCTTGCCATTGCAAATGCTCTTATTAATTGCAGGAATGGACTCATGAAGCTGTCCTTTAGAAACATGACCCTCGAGGTGAACATCTTCAATGTTGCAAAACAATCGAAAGATAATGACGAGAGCCACCAGTTATACATGATTGAGTCACTCATCGATAGGGGAGTTTCTATAGCTCATGATTTTGATCCTCTTGAGTATTTTCTTGTTAATTCTGAGTTTGATTATGGTCATGATAAATCTGATGTAATTGATATTTATACTATTTTTGATAAATCTCAGGATTATGGCACTCGAACATGGCAACCAAAATTTGAGGAGTTGCCTGAAAAGAGAGAGAAACAAATTCCCTCAAGTGTGGAAGCACCCAAAGTTGAATTGAAGCGTCTGCCTAAGGGTTTGAAGCATGTTTTCCTCGATCCAAGTGATACTTTTCCTATTATTATCTCATCTGAATTATCTGAGTCTCAAGGTGAGAAATTAATTCGGACCCTAAATGAACATAAATCAGCCTTAGGTTGGAGCATGGCTGATTTAAAAGGTGTTAGTCCCCTGGTCTGTTCTCATAAAATTAATTTGGATGAAGGAACTAACCCTCGTAGAGACTCCCAGCGTAGGCTTAACCCCATTATGAAAGAAGTGGTGAAAAATGGAGTGTTAAAACTATTAGATACGGGAATTATATATCCCATAGCTAACAGCAAATGGGTAAGTCCTACACAGATCGTTCCTAAAAAGTCAGGTGTCACTGTGGTAAAGAATGACCTAGGAGAGTTAGTCCCTACAAAACTTGTGATCAGGTGGCGAATGTGCATTGATTACAGAAAATTAAATGCTACCACCTGGAAAGACCATTTCCCACTCCCCTTTATCGATCAAATTCTTGAGTGTCTTGCTGGTCATCCTTTCTTTTATTTCTTGGATGGTTATTCTGGTTATTATCAAATTGAAATTGCATTAGAAGACCAAGATAAAACTACTTTCACTTGTCCTTTTGGTATTTATGTTTTTCGTAGAATGCCATTTGGATTGTGTAATGCACCTGCTACTTTCAACGTTGCATGATGAGTATTTTTAGTGATATGGTTGAAAATTGCATGGAAGTTTTTATGGATGACTTGACTGTTTTTGGATCTTCATTTGATATATGCTTATTGAATTTAGAGAGAGTACTGATTCGTTGTGAGAAGAAGGACTTAGTTTTAAATTGGGAAAAATGCCATTTCATTGTCCCTTTAGGTATTGTCTTAGGGCATATTGTTTCTTTTAAGGGGATAGAGGTTGATCAATCTAAGATTGAATTAATCTCTAAATTACCTACACCTAAGGCAGTAAAGGATGTGCGATCCTTTCTTGGTCATGCAGGTTTTTATAAGAGGTTCATACAAAACTTTTCCACTATATCTAGACCACTATGTGCCCTCCTAGTTAAAGATGCCCAATCTGAGTGGACACAAGCTTGTCAAGAGGCCTTTACAATGCTGATTGGCAAGCTTACTTCAGCACCCATAATACAGTCACCTTATTGGACTTTACCTTTTGAAATAATGTGTGATGCTAATGACTTTGCTGTAGGTGCTGCTCTTAGACAGCGAAGAGAGGGGAAGCCTTTTGTCATTTACTATGCTAGTAAAACCCTAAATAGTGCTCAGATGAATTACTCCACCACTGAAAAAGAATTGCTAGCTGTAGTATTTGCTTTGGACATGTTTCATGCTTATTTGATTGGTTCTCCTATTCTTATTTTCACAGATCATGCTTCCCTTAAGTACCTTTTTACATAGAAAGATGCTAAGGCACGACTAAAACGGTGGATCTTACTCTTGCAAGAATTTGACATCACCATCAAAGACAAGAAAGGAGTAGAGAACGTAGTGGCTGATCATCTCTGGAGGCTCACATTTGAGGACACATCTGATGACATGCTAATCAAGGATGATTTTCCCATGAGCATTTACTCTCTATCACTTCTCTACCATGGTTTGCTCATATCGTGAATTTTTTGGCTACCCGTGAGATACCAATGGATTAGAGCGCTCAAGACAAGAGGAAGTTCTTGACTGAGGTACATAATTTTTATTGGGATGACCCTTGTCTTTTCAAATACTGCCCTGACAAAATTTTAAGGTGTTGCATC
This sequence comes from Bretschneidera sinensis, assembly GCA_023935145.1. Classification (NCBI taxonomy): domain Eukaryota; kingdom Viridiplantae; phylum Streptophyta; class Magnoliopsida; order Brassicales; family Akaniaceae; genus Bretschneidera; species Bretschneidera sinensis. The sequence continues at coordinate 109,546,513 of CM043700.1, forward strand.
CCTAATGAAGAGATTGCCAGCGTCTTGGAATTTTGTCACTCCTAAGCTTGTGGGGGCCACTTTTCAATGAAAAAAACCACTGCAAAAATTTTACAGTGTGGATTTTATTGGTCTACCTTGTTTAAAGATGCAAATATCTATTGTCGCTCATGTGAAAAGTGCCAGAAGTTAGGAGTTGTGTCTTGTCATAATATGATGCTCTTAAACCCAATTTTAGTGATTGAAATCTTCAATTGTTAGGGCATTGATTTTATGGGACCATTTCCTTCTTCTTTCGGATATCAATATATCATTGTGGTAATAGATTATGTGTCAAAATGGGTAGAGGCAACATCTTGCCGGAGCAATGATAATAGAACGGTAATTAAATTTCTCAAAGAAAATGTGTTATTCGATTTGGTACACCATGTGCTATAATAAGTGATCGAGGTACGCATTTTTGCAACCGTTCTTTTGAAGCTTTGATGAGAAAATATGGGGTGTTACATAAGATCTCTACTGCCTACCACCTTCAGACAAGTGGACAGGTAGAACTTGCAAATAGAGAAATTAAGCAAATTTTAGAAAATGAATCGCAAGGATTGGTCTTTGAGACTAGTTGATGCGCTTTGGGCTTACCGTACAGCTTTCAAAACTCCCTTAGGTATGTCACCTTATAGGCTTGTTTTTGGAAAGCCTTTCCACTTACCTGCAGAGCTCGAGCATCGAGCATATTGAGCCATCAAGCACTTCAACTTTGACATTGTAGAAGCAGGTAAGCTTAGGAAATTTCAGTTGACCAAACTAGAGGAGTTGAGAAATGATGCTTACGAGAACTCTAGAATCTATAAGGCTAAAATGAAAGTGTTTCGTGATAACAAAATTTTGAGGAAAACATTTAAGCCTAATGATCGGGTGTTCTTATATGATTCTAGACTCCATAAGCACCCGAGAAAACTTCGATCGAGGTGGACCGGCCCTTTTGTAGTAAAACAATGTTTTTGCAAATGGAGTAGTAGAAATAAAGGATACTAAAGATGGTCGAATCTTTAAAGTAAATGGTCAACACCTTAATATCTTAATTGATAGGCAAGATCCGGAAGTGGAAGATATTCCACTTATGGATCCTATCTATTCACCTTGACCACACCACACAGGTATGTTTTTATTTATTTTTCTTTTGTTTTGTTTGTTTTGTTCAAGTCTATTTCAATTTTAATTTTTAGTTTTTTTCTAGTTTTATTTAATCTAATTCTTAGCTTAAAGTTTATTTTTATTAATTTTATTTTTTTTATGTGGAACAAACAAGTTTTTTTTTTTAGAAACAGGTCCAAGCACGGCGCGCCGCGCTCCAGCATGAGCCGCGCCACACTGCACATCGTATAGCTTTAGCAGGGCGCGCCGCACCACCCAACAACCCTCCCACGCCTTCAAGCCGCGACGCCCATCAAGCCGTGCCGCACAGCGCCAGTGCCACCTGTTCTGCCCACACGATCTGCACAATTTTAAAACACAAATCTGCACCTTTCTTCTTCATTTCTCATTTGAAAACACAGCAGCCCCTTTCTCTCTCTCTCCTCCTCTCCCCAAACCCTCACTTACCCACTCACTTTCTCTCACTATTTCTTGATTCTAACATCATTTATTGAAAAGTTTCTCACTCTTATTACAAATTTTGCTAAAAATTTCTCCAAAAAGCTTGGTTCAAAGAGGATTTTGGGTTTTTCAAGAAGATTTCAAGTTGGTGGGTACTTTTTCTTCTCTCCAACTTTGGGCATCAAGTAAGGCCAATTTCTTCTCTTTGTTGTGCTATGATGAGAGCAAATTTGTTAGTTTTGAGGCTAATGAGAGATATGTTAGCCTGATAAATGCTAGGAAACCCATTCTTGAGAGAGGATTCACTATCATAAAGAGAAGAAACCCAACCTTGTTTAGAATGATTATTGATAGGAATTGAGGTACATTTGCTAGACAACCACCTTATTCCCTTACAAATGTGGTTCGAGAATTCTATGCTAATGCAGAAGAGCATAGGAATGGTAAGCTAATGATAAGAGGAAAAATAGTTTCTTTTAGCAGCATATCTATCAATAGATTCTATGAGCTACCTGACATAGAAAATAGTGAGTATATTGCATATATGTCTTATATTAATTATGATAAAGTTTGCAATAATCTCTGTATTCTGGGCACCACTTGTAAAATGACGGGTGATATCCCTAAAACCTTGCCCGGTACTTCTCTGACTGTCAATGCTTGGGCTTAGCAATATTTTGTGTGTTAGAGGTTGATGCCTGCTACGCACTATAGTGACCTTACTGTTGAGAGAGCTGCTATGATTTCTACCATTTTGATGGGCATGACTATTGATGTGGGCCAAATCATATTAAATTCTATCATATACACTATGAGACAAAAGCTTGGATTGTACTTCCCTTCATTAATTACCCAATTATGCATCCGAGCTGGAGTCCAGTACAATCCTGATGAGGAGGCCCAGCAACCCAAGAAGCCCATCGATGATGGCATACTTAATCTGATTAAAGCCTCAAGGCTGCCAGCTCTAGGAGAGAGCAGCGATTGCTGCCCCCCCTCCTCCCTCTAGACATTTCACTATTGCAGAGCGCCTTGAGTGTTTAGAGATTTGTTTTAACGAGCATCAGAAACTCTTACATGATAGGTTTGATCGTCAATAACGATTCTTGGCTAGGTAAGCCGATTATCAAGCGGGGGTATACTCTTCTTTTGGTCAGATGTACCAACACCTTGCCTCCACCACTGGTTATGACATGGATCACTTTCCCACTTTGCCACCTTATTCGGGCTCATCTTTTGATCCAGCTCTTGAGGAAGGTGAAGAGAATGAAGAGGAGGATGAAGATATAGAGGATTAGTTTTGGGTTATATCTTGTTTGTCACCTTTTATTTTGTTTTTTTATTTATCGAATGACTGTACTAACATTTATTGTGTCTTCCTTTTCATTATTTTATTTTTTTACTTTATTTTCAATTTTAGTTAATTATTTAGATTTCATATGTTAACCAAATATACGATAGGAATCTTAATGTTACACCGCAGTTGCTTTCTTTTCGTTTGTTCTGTTCTATGTTATAGATTGAAATTTCAACAAGAAGAATAGCATGCAGTTCAAATGGTGGTGCATAATTTTTAGGTTCTGTGCACTTTTGGTTACAAAGGGAGCTTCCTTTACTTTTTCTTTCACATTAAGGTCAATGCAATTTTTAAGTTGGGGGTGGAGGAAACGTATTTCCTTTTTTTTTCATTGAACTGCTTGGTGTTACTTTCTCTTTTTGTTTGTTTTTAACATGCTTTGGGTTAGCCTTGGAGTTAATTCACATGTCAATGATATAAGCCTAATTGAGATAGCATATAGTGTTTAGAAGAAATTAAATCTTGCTTTGGTTTGAGAATAATTTAAGTGTCAATCTTCATTTGGTTTGAGACTCTGGTTTGCGGTAAGATTGCATGATTAGTCTAAAACATTTAGAGAATTTTTATGTGTGATTGTTTTGTGAATACTTTTGCGGTCTCGATAAGCTCTAGAACTTATTTGATAATCACTTGAGGCAAATTCCTAGAATGCACATTACTTAGGATATGATATAGGCCATTTTTGGACCATTTGAGCATTTCAAACTTACCTTTGCTATATTTATCGCTAGTCACCTATTTGAGCCTTGTTTTTTTCGATAACCCATTTAGTTACCTTTATGAGCCTAAAAATATTTTATCCTTACCTTTCTTTTAAAAGAACTTAGTTATACACATTTGTTGAGAAGTACTTAAGAGGAGTAAGGGTGAAAATATGAAAAAATATTACTACCATAATCCAAGTATATTAAAGGAGATAAGTTGGGGGTTATGGAAAAAAAAAAGAATGAAAAAGGAGGTGAATGGTCTTACGCCAAAATATAAAAAAAAAATTGAATAATGGCAAAGAAAGAAGAAAAGAAAAGAAAGAAAAGAAAAAAAAAGTGGTGATTTTTTTAGAGAAATGCTCGAAAAATGGTTGAAAGAGTTGGGTATTGAAGTAAGGTTATCCAGTGCTTAAAGTGGTTGTGTTTAAAACTAAGAGATTGAGTTCTTTTACTTGTTGAATACTTCCCATTCTTTCTTGACCTTTACCTTAGCCTAATGTTATAAGCTTATTAAAGACCTATTGATTCAAGGTAGTGTGATTTTTTCTACAATAGTGGAGAGTGATTGGAAAAGTGAGCCTATGGATGTGATAATGTCATGCAAATTAATATATTTTTAGAGCCCAAGATTTATATTCATGAATGTTGTGCATAAAATCATCCGGGTGTTCGGATTAATGAATTGTGGTAAGATGGATGTTAAGAGTCGATAACAATTTTAAGATTGATGTTTGGATTACTTTTGGACTTGGGTGATATTTAATGATTCTATGTACTGTGTGTTATGTGCGATTTTTGAGACAAAAAGTTGAATTACTCTTGGATTGATGCTAACTGTTGGTATTTTTCTAAGGTTTAAACATGTCTAAACATGGTTCAAAGATGGTTAAGGTCTAAACCAAGGTTGGAAGATTAAAGTTCAGCAAGTTAAAGGTCTGCACACATGTGTGTGCATTCCTTTGGAGCAAGGTAAGGGTAAGTGCACTAGTGTGCACATGTCTACACACAAGCTAAAGGAGTGTGCGCACAGCTGGGTGAAGGGGCAGCATCAGTGTGTGCCACACTACTCCTTCACCAGCGGCGCACTGCACAGAATGAAGTCTCCAAAAACGCACTAGCACCGCACCGCCCATCTGTCAGCACTGCACCATCCAGAAGGTGTGCTGCTTGATGTGCACCAGCACCGCATCGCTCCCGACCAGCACCACACTACCCAGAGAGTGTGCAAAAGGACTCCGTCCAGCACCGCACCGCACCCTGTTGAGCACCTAGGCGCTAGGGAAAGTAAAGCACACATGGACAGCCTGTTTTAACCCTCTTTTAGGTGTATGGGTGCAAGTTTGAAATGCACAGCACCACTTAGGAGTGATGGAGGGCCATGATTAAGTGGTAATCATGATCAAAGGGTGAGGATTGAATCTCAAGAATGACCAAGAAGTGGGTAGCTATAAAAGGGGTTTCCTAGCCTTATTTTTCACATATAGAACAACACAAGTTTGTGACATACTTTGAGATCAATTCTAATACAAGAGAGAATTATGTGACAGTGTAAAGATCAAACACAAGAGGGACTCATTGTAGTGAGGCTGGTTGTAAAGAGAGAGAAGTCTAGATTAGATAGAGAGCATTGTTAGTTCTTATCTTCTTCCTTTCTTCTCTTCTTAGTTTCTTCAAGAACTTGAGCTTCTTGAAGAGGGTTGCTGTATTTGTAAAGAACCATTGATTTAGTGCAGAGAGTTTGGAGGAACTCACGGGGACATAGGCACATTATTGAACCTCGATAACAAATTGCTTGTCTTCTTTCTTTCTTTGATTTTTTGTTATTGTCTTTGATTGCTGTATTTCTTTCTACAAGTCATTCTAGACTTGGGTGTTTGGAAGATCACCACCTGGGGATCTTGTCAAGGTGATTTCCAACAGTGGTATCAGAGCTGCACAGCTGGGTATCAGACCAAGAACAAGAAGGTGACGGAGCCAAGAATCAAAGATCAACTTCTTGGGTGATTCAAGAATGGTGTAAAGATTAAGATCTAATCGTGTTCTTGAGGTAGATTCAAGAACGGTGTTAAGATCCATCTTTAATATGTGTTCATGAGGTTGAAGAAAGCATTTGTGGGTAGTGCATAAATCAAGGATCTTGTTTGCAAAAGATGGCTTCAAATTTCTGTGTTGAGAAGTTTGATAGAAAGGGAGATTTTTCCCTTTGGAAGCGGAAGATCAAGGCGGTTCTAATGCAACAGAAAGTGGACTTGGCTATTGGAGAATATGATGCTTTTCCAGCAAGTGTCACGGAGGACCAATGGACCGAGATGAAGAAGATGGCTTACGACACCATTTTCTTGCACATGTCAGATAGCGTCATAAGGGAGTGAGGAGACTCGGAAGATCCAGTTGTCATATGGAAGAAACTAGATGAGTTGTTTCTTACCAAAACTCTCCCTAACAAGATTTATCTTCTTAAAAGAATCTTTGCTTTTAAAATGGATCCTAGTAAAGAGTTGCAAGATAATCTTGATGTCTTTAATAAGCTAGTTCAAGATTTGAATAGTTGTAGCATTATTTTTCCGGATGAATAATTGGTTGTTATCTTGTTAAATTCTCTTCCTGATTGCATTGATAATTTGATTAATGCTATTGAGTATGGAAGGGATACTTTAACAAAGGAGATTGTGATCAATGCCATAAGGGCACATGATTTCAAAGCCAAGATGAATGAGGCATCAAGTGGAGATGGGTTGTTCGTAAGAGGAAGGCCAGCAACTCAGAATGGCAGTAGCAACCATGGCAACTACTAGGAGAAATCAAGAGGTAGAGGGCAGAACCATGGGAGATCTCATTCCAAGACAAGACTTAGAGGAGGAAGGAGATGCTTCTACTGCAACAAGGAGGGACATTTCAAAAAAGATTGCAAGAAGAGGATGTGGGATGAGAGGAGAAGCCATACCAACAATGGAGAGGCTTCGGTTGCCAAAGAAGAACAGCAAGATGATGTTCTTATTGTGTACTCAAATGTGAGTAAGAGGTAAGGTAGCGGGAAGTGGATTCTTGATTTCGGGTGCACTTATCACATGTGCCCGCACAAGGAATGGTTCAAGAATTTTAAGGAGATCAATGATGGAAGGGTCTTCTTAGGGAATGACAATTCTTGCTAAGTGAGAGGGATTGGAGACATCCAATTGAGGATGTTTGATGGAGTCACAAGGCTGCTACGAAATGTGAGGTATCTTCTAGATTTGAAGAGAAATTTGATCTCATTGGGGCAGCTGGATTCCATGGGGTATACATGAAAAGTAGAGGGAGGAAAGATCAAGGTAGCCAAGGGATCTTTGGTAGTGATCAAGGCAGCAAGAAACGATGGACTCAATGAGATGATCAGAGAGATAAAAATCAATGATCAAGCAGCAAGCTTGATGGCTGAGATGGATAAGGCAGCCCTTTGGCACACTCGCTTGGGACACATGAGCGAAAAGGGTCTGCAAGTTCTTAGTAAGGATGGTCTACTTGGTGGTGACAAAGTAGAGAAACTGGATTTCTGTGAGAATTGCATTCTTGGGAAGCAACATCGGGTCAGCTTCAACACCGAAATGCACAAGTCTAAGAGGATTCTTGACTACATTCATTCGGACCTTTGAGGACCAACAAGAACACCAACACAGGGAGGTAACTTTTAAGAAGAGTGTAGGTTTATTTGCTTAGAAATAAATCAGATGCCTTGAACAAATTTGTTGTGTGGAAGAAGTTGCTGGAAACTCAAACGGGTAGGGTAGTTAAGGCTTTATGAACCGATAATGGCTTAGAATTTTGCAATAAGGATTTTGATAAATCTGTGAATGAAATGGCATTCTAAGGCATAGGATGGTTGTAAAAACACCTCAGCAAAATGGAGTTGCTAAAAGGATGAATAGAACCCTTATGGAAAAGGTTAGGTGCATGTTAATAGGCTCCGGTTTACCAAAATATTTTTGGGGAGAAGCTGTGGCTACAGCTACATACTTGGTAAATAGATCACCCTCTAGAGTTTTAGAGCTCAAAACTCCCATGGAAATGTGGAGTGGAAAACCCCCTGAATTAAGCAACCTTAGGACTTTTGGGTGTGCTGCATATGCACATCAAAAGGAGGATAAACCTAGCCCAAGATCTAGAAAATGTGTATTTCTAGGATATGGTGATGGGGTTAAGGGATATAGGTTGTGGTCCTTACAAAATAAAGGCATGAAACTGATTATAAGTAGGGATGTTATTTTTAATGAATTGTTATTTCCCTACTTGGAGAAAACTAACCCTGTAGGGGCTAATGAGCAAACCAGTTCGGAAGTCATGGAGCATCGCATCAAGGAGAACTCGGTTCAGGTAGAGCAAAGGAAGCAAGAGGGTTTGGACTAGGTAGAGCCCTTAGATGAAGGCTAAGCTCAAGAAACTTAAGAAGAGGCTGACCAAAAAGAGGTTGATGCAGCAAGTCATAATGACTACCAGCTCACAAGAGACCGGGGAAGGAGGGTGGTTAGACCACCTTTGAGATATGGGTTTGCGGATGCTAATGTAGTAGCTCCTTGGATAGAAGAAGAGGTTGAACCAAAAACTTACATGGATGCCATGGAGTGTAAGGATTCGTCAAAGTGGTAGCTGGCTATGGAGGAAGAAATGAATTCTTTAATGAAGAACAACTCTTGGGAGTTGGTGCCCAAACCTGAAAAACAGAGAGTTGTAGATTGTAGATGGTTCTATAAGATCAAAGAAGGGAATAATCTATGGGATGAAGTCCAATATAAAGCTAACCTTATGGCAAAGGGGTTCACACAAAAAGAAGGCATAGATTTCACCAAAATCTTCTCACCGGTTGTGAAGTACAAGACGATACGGATAGTATTGGCATTGGTGGTCCAATTTGATTGGAAAATCGGGCAAATGGGTGTGAAGACAGTGTTCTTACATAGAGAGCTCAATGAGACCATTTTTATGAGGTAACCCGAAGGCTATGAGGAAGGAAGGCAGGGAGAGTTGGTGTGCAAATTGAAGAAATATCTCTATAGCCTGAAGCAATCACCTTGGCAATGGAATAAGAGGTTTGATTCCTTTGTAATCAGCTTGGGTTTCATGAGGAGCTACTATGATTCGTGCTTGTACTATAAGGGGTAGAATGTTGAGGAAGTGGTGATCATCTTCATCTATGTTGATGACATGTTGCTGGTTAAGAGCACCATGGAGAGGATAAGGAAATTGAAGGCTCAACTCAGTGAGGAGTTTGAGATGAAGGATATTGGCCATGCACAAAAGATTCTTGGGATGTGTATCATCCGGGAAAGGGAGAGAAACAGATTGAAGATCTCTAAAACTTCCTACATAGAGAAGATGATATCTAAACTCTCTGTGGAAGATAGCAAACCAGTAAAGGTTCCCCTTGCTGGTTATTTCAAGTCTCCAGCAATCAATGTCCAAGATCGGAGGCGGAGAAGAAGGAAATGGAGAAAGTCCCTTACTCTAGTGCGGTTGGTTCTGTTATGTTCACTATGGTAAGCACTAGACCTGACATTGCTCATACAATGAGTGTTCTCAGTAGGTTTATAAGTAATCCCGGAAAGGAGCATTGGCTTGGGATGAAGTGGTTGCTGAGGTACTTGAAGGGAAGCCTAGAAGTAGGGCTGGTTTATGAGAAAATGGGTAAGTCCATCTGCCTTGAAGGTTTTGCTGATTCGGACTATGGAGCAGACCGGGATAAAAGGAGATCGATTATCTCCTACTTCTTCAACTTAAATGGATGTTGTGTTTGTTGGAAGGCTCAATTGCAGCCAGTGGTAGCACTCTCAACAACCGAGGCTGAGTACATAGCGGCTACGGAGGCCATTAAGGAAGCTATGTGGTGCAAAGGGTTGCTTGAAGAGTTGAAGGTACTGGAGGAGCAAGTTATGGTGTTTTTGGATAGTCGAAGTGCATTGCACTTGTGTAAGAATCCGGTTTTCCATAAGAGGACAAAGCACATGGATGTTCGGTATCATTTTATTCGAGAAAATGTTACGAAAGGATGCATCCATGTGGACAAGGTAGCCACGGAAGAAAATCTAGCTGATTTGGGTACTAAAGTTCTACCTCTAAGTAAGTTCAATCATTACCTTGGACTACTTAGGATTGGAGTTAGTTAATTGATGACCCAAGATGAGTTTAGATCCCGAAGCTCTCTGCAAAAATGGTTCGGGTTTAAACACTTAGACAAAGGTAGAGATTGTTGGTATTTGTCTAAGGTTTAAACATGTCTAAACATAGTTCAAAAATGGTTAAAGTATAAACCAAGGTTGGCGGATTAAAGTTCAGTAAGTTAAAGGTCTGCACATATGTGTGTGCATCACTTTGGAGCAAGGTAAGGGTAGGCGCACTAGTGTGCGCACTTCTGCACACAAGCTGAATGAGTGTGCGCACTGCTGGGTGAAGGGGTAGCATCAATGTGCGCCACACCGCCCCTTCACTAGCAGCGCACCACATAGAATGAAGGCTCTATAAATGCACCAACACTGCACCACCCATCTGTCAGCACCGCACTGCTCCCCACCAACACCGCACCTCCCAGAGAGTGTGCAAAGGGATTCTGCTCAGCACCGCACCGCGCCTTGTTGAGCACCTAGGCGCTAGGCAAAGTAAAGCACACATGGACAACCTATTTTAACCCTCTCTTAGGTGCGTGGATGCAAGGTTGAAACATACAGCACCACTTAGGAGTGATGGAGGGCCATGATTAAGTGGTAATCATGATCAAAGGGTGAGGATTGAATCTCAAGAATGACCAAGAAGTGGGTGGCTATAAAAGGGGTTTCCTAGCCTCATTTTTCACATATAGAACAACACAAGTTTGTGACATACTTTGAGATCAATTGTAATACAAGAGAGAATTATGTGAGAGTGTAAAGATCAAACATAAGAGGGATTCATTGTAGTGAGGCTGGTTGTAAAGAGAGAGAAGTCTAGATTAGATAGAGAGCATTGTTAGTTCTTATCTTCTTCCTTTCTTCTCTTCTTGGTTTCTTCAAGAACTTGAGCTTCTTGAAGATGGTTGCTGTATTTATAAAGAACCATTGATTTAGTGCAGAGAGTTCAGAGGAACTCACGGGGACGTAGGCACGTTGCCGAACCTTGATAACAAATTGCTTGTCTTCTTTCTTTCTTCGATTTTCTGTTCTTGTCTTTGATTGTTGTATTTCTTTCTATAAGTCATTCTAGACTTGGGTGTTTGGAAGATCACCACCTGGGCATCTTGTCAAGGTGATTTCCAACACTAACATTACTTTATTTTGTTTTGATTCCTACCATAACATTCATTTCATATTGTCTTGTTTTCGCTTGAATTGCAAGGGACTAGCAATAAGCTAGTTGGGGGTTATGATGAGAGTCATAAAATGCATCTTAACAGTACTTATTTGTTAGCCTTTTAGGGTTGATCTAGGTTTGAACTACACTTTTTATACCTTAACAACTCTAAAATGATATTCTTGGATCATTGATCTATTTTGGTGCATTTTCAGGTGTTTTGGGTTCAAAAGAGAAGAAAAGGCTATCATTGTTTGAAGCACAATGAATCGATGCATACCAGAGTGAAGGCATGATTACAGAAGGACAAATCAAAGAGAACCAAGGTTGTGCACAGCGGCCTGGAAAGTCTGAGCCACGGCCACCAGAACTAAGTCCAAAAGAGCCAAGAAAACATCAGTGTGTGCCGCGGCCTGGATCAATCTGAGCCGTGGCCTGGCAGTCTGAGCCGCGACCTGGACCAATCTGAGCCGTGGCCTCTAGAAGCATAAAAAAAACTAAAAGTCTGAGCCACAGCTTGGATTAATGTGAGTCGCGGCTGCAGCTTGGATTAATGTGAGTCGCGGTGCAAGCACGATGTTTTGTTTCTGAGTCACGAACTAATTAAGGTTTTAAATAATAGTTTAGACCCGAAAACACCCTTGGACCTTTTGTATTATAAATAGACCACTTAGGTTTTGATAAAGAGATATCATTAAGGCTGGAAAACTCAAGAAGGCTACCATATTCTCCCCCATCAAAGTGTTCAAGAATGAGCCCCATGGCCAACTAATCTCCAAGCAAGGCAAAGGGATGAATTCCTAGGTGTAGTTGTTCTTAATTTCTATTCTTGATTCAGTTGTAGTTTGGATTTATCATTAAACATTGTTATGATTTATTTTTTGATTTAATTAGAAGAATTTCTCTTAATCCGGTGATTGTATCTTTCTCTTCGATATAAGTCTAGTCATGCTCTTCTTATGTCAACATTGTTGGATGTGATTGATTCCGGTAGATTTATCTTTTAGGTTTGTCCATTACTACGATATTGTCATTAAGATATATTATCGTTTCTTGATAAATCTATAAGATAGGTTATGTGTGCTTGAATTGAAAGTAAAAAAGTATTTCATAGCAATTACATTAGGGTTTACATGTGCTTTGATTGAATATTTTCCAATTGCTTGTTTGGGATGTGAAACTAGCAATCGAGATAAAACAATTGAATCAATATTAGAATAAGGCAACAAACCTAGGGAGGATTCCCGGAACCTTGTTATCTCTCCATTATATTCTTCGTTATATTTACACAATTTTCTCATATTATTCTATTATCAAACTCATATTCTCTCACTTGATCTTTATCGTTCGTGTTAAGGTTTACACCTTCCCTTGTAGTTTGCTTTTCCTCATGGGATTGACACCTCAACTATACTCAATAACCACGTATTAGTTTGAGCATAATCAGTATAACTGCACTTAAGGAAGTGGGGGGCATCTGATGTAAGGTAAAATCCCTTTCCAATGATGTTATGACACGTGACAACCTTTAAGGGAAAAAGATTAAGTTCGCTATTCAGACATATCAGCCAATCATATCACCACACTTGGTAAAGGGCGTTATGGTAATTTTTACCAATATCCAAATACTACTATAGCACTCCTGTTGGTATTTGTCTAAGGTTTAAATAAGATTTAAAGAGGTTCAGCATTAGGTCTTGGCACCTCGGCTCAAGGTGTGCGCGCCTCGGCTTCCAGGAACTTTAGAAGATAGGAGAGGAGCTATGCGCCATGGCCCAAGGTGTGCGTGTCGTGGCCTGGCCCTGTGCGCCACAACTCAGCCACCCCAGGCCACGGCTTCTAGCAAGGATGAAGAATGGTGTGATTTCAGCCCTCTTCAAGCCGCAGCTTGAAGGCACACTGATGCAAGTTTTTAGCCTCTTTGAAAGGTGTGTGGATGCATGATCAAAATGCATTGGATCACTCAGACTTGATGAAGGGCTATGGTTGATTAGTCCTCAAGATCTAAGGGTGAAGATTAACTTCAAGATAGGTTCAAGAAGTGGTGCACTATATAAAGGGTCACCTAGCTTCAATCTCAACAAGTGTGACATAACATGTGAATGTGAATGTGAGATCAATTATAAGAGTGCAAAGACACTAAACACAAGAGAGATTCTTTGTAGAGAGGCTGGTTGTTTAGAGAGAGAGTAGAATAGAAAAGGGATTCAAGGGCTTGTAAGGGGAAGTTTCTTGGGAAAATTCCAGGGTTAGTTCTTATCACTTTCTTTTACTTCTTCTTCTTTCGTTCTTCAAGAACCAGTGAGTTCTTGAAGAGGTGTTGTTGATTGTAAAGAAATCCATTGACAAGATAGTGCAGAGAGCTCGGAGGAGCTCACAGGGACGTAGGTAAATTGTCGAACCTCGTCAACAAATTGCTTGTGTTCTTTCTTTTCTTTGATTGTTGTTTCTGTTCTGATCATTACAAGTCATTCTAGACTTGAGTGTTTGGAAGATCACCTCCTGGGATCATTGAAGGTGGTTTCCCAAAAGTGGTGTCAGAGTTATAGTCCAAGAACAGCGGGTATCGGAGCAAGAACAGAAGGTATCGGAGCAAGACTCCAAGAATTAAAGATCAACTTCATTAGTGATTCAAGAATGGAGTAAAGATCAAGATCTGATCGTGTTCTTGAGGGCGATTCAAGAACAGTATTGAGATCAATCTTCGATCGTGTTCTTGAGGTTTAGAATAAGTTGGAAACCAATTGTGGATGCTGCATAAATCTGGGATTTTCTTCATAAGATGGCTTCAAATTTCATTGTTGAGTTTGATGGAAATGGAGACTTTTCCATTTGGAAGCGAAAGATCAAGGCTATTCTTATGCAACAAAAGGTGGACTTGGCAATTAGAGTAGATGATGCTTTTCCAGCAAGTATCATGGAATTCCAGTGGATTGAGATGAAGAAGATGGTGTATAGCATCATCTTTCTGCATATATCGGATAGTGTCACAAGGGAGTGTGGAGACTCGAAAGATCCAGCTGTCATATAGAAAAAACTAGATGAGTTATTTCTTACCAAAACTCTCCCTAATAAAATTTATCTTCTTAAAAGAATCTTTACTTTTAAAATGGACCCTAATAAAGAGTTGTAAGATAATCTTGATGTGTTTAATAAGCTAGTTCAAGATTTGAATTGATGTAGCATAACATTCCTGGATGAACAATTGGCTGTTATTTTGTTGAATTCTCTTCCTGATTGTTTTGATCATTTGATTAATGCAATTGAATATGGAAGAGATACACAAACCAAGGAAATCATGATTAATGCTATAAGGGCTCATGATTTCAAGGCCAAGATGAAGGAATCATCAAGTGGAGAAGGAATGTTCATTAGAGGAAGGCCAGCAACTCGGAATGGCAGCAGCATTCATGACAACTACTGGGAGAAATCAAAGGTAGAGGGCAGAGCCATGAGAGATCACATTCCAAATCAAAGTTTGGAGGGAAGCGATGTTTTTACTGCAATAAGGAGGGTCACTTCAAGAATGATTGCAAGAAGAAGATGTGGGATAAGAGAGCAAGAATCGATACCAATAATGAAGAGGTTTCGGTTGCCAAAGGAGAACATCAAGATGATGTTCATGTTTTGTGCTCAAATGTGAGCAGGAGGCAAGGCAGCGAGAAATGGATCCTGGATTCCGGGTGCACTTATCACATGTGCCCTCACCGTAATTGGTTCAAAAATTTCTAGGAAACCAATGATGGAAAGGTTTTCTTGGAGAATGACACTTCTTGTCAAGTGAGGGGGATATGAGACATCCAGTTGAGGATGTTTGATGGAGTCACAAGGCTGCTGCAGAATGTGAGGTATCTTCCGGATTTGAAAAGGAATTTGATCTCATTGGGGCAGCTAGATTCCATGGGGTATACATACAAGGTAGAGGGAGGAAAGATCAAGGTAACCAAGGGATCGTTGGTAGTGATTAAAGCAGTAATAAAACATGGACTCTATAAGATGATCAGAGAGACAGAAATCAAGGATTAAGCAGTAAGCTTGATGGCTGAGATGGATAAGGCAGCCCTTTGGCACACTCGCTTGGGATATATGAGCAAAAATGGCCTGCAAGTTCTTAGCAAGGATGGTCTACTTGGTGGTGACAAAGTAGAGAAACTTGATTTCTGCGAGTGTTGCTTTCTTAGGAAGCAACACCGGGTCAGCTTCAACACTGGAGTGCACAAGTCTAAGGGCATTCTTGACTACATTCATTCAGACCTTTGGGGACCAGCAAGAACACCAACACAGGGAGGTAATTGTTACTTTCTTTCTTTAATTGATGATTATTCAAGAAAGTTTTGGGTTTATTTGCTTAAAAATAAATCAGATGCTTTGAATAAATTTGTGGTGTGGAAAAAGTTGCTGGAGACTCAAACGGGTAGGGTAGTTAAGGCTTTATGAACCAATAATGGCTTAGAATTTTGCAATCAGGATTTTGATAAATTCTGTGAGTTAAATTGGATTTTTAGACATAGAACGATTGTAAAAACACCTCAGCAAATAGGACCCTTATGGAAAAGGTTAGGTGCATGTTAATTGGGTCCGGTTTACCAAAATATTTTTTTAGGGAAGCTGTGTCTACTGCTGCATATTTGGTTAATAGATCACCCTCTAGAGCTTTAGAGCTTAAGACTCCCGAATAGATGTGGAGTGGGAAACCTCCTGAGTTAAACAACCTTAGGACTTTTAGATGAACTGAATTTGCACACCAAAAGGATTATAAACTTAGCCCAAGGTCTAGAAAATGTGTATTTCTAGGGTATGGTGATGGGGTTAAGGGGTATAGGTTGTGGTCCTTAGAATCAAAAGGAATGAAATTCATAATAAGTAGGGATGTTATTGATGAGTGCCAACTATTGCATATTTTGGCCCTCTAATTTACATTTGTTAGCTTAGGAATTTGTTACTTTGAGTTGTTTTCGTTGTTTTTCAGGTTTACAAGCACTGGGAAAGGAGTTTCACTAAAATTGCCAGAATTGCCCGTACAGATCAATCATCTTTGAAAATTAAACTGTATTGATTCAAGAAGAACCAAGATATGAGCCATATATGCTTAGAAAGATCCAGAAGTCTATTTTCTGGAGAATTTTACGGCTCATAAAAATGATTTTTCTACAGAAAGTTATGGCCGTTTTAGTAGACAAAGGTCGGGCTGTGCGGGATTTCAGCGTGAACAGAAGTTTTGAAGAGCATGTGAAGACTTAAATCCAACATCCTACATTGGTTGGAAACACATTTCTATATCCCACATCCCACATCGGATTGAAAACACATTCCACTTATGGTATTTGCCTATATAAGACCCACTCCACTTCATCATTCAGTGTACAATTCCTGAGCCACTTTGGTGTTTACCGGTGGACGTCCGCTAGCATTCTGGTGGATCCCGAAGGTATTGCTACCACGAGGGGAAGCGCAGCCCGTCAGCGAGTGGAATTTCTCCCATGTAAAGTTGTTTATTTATTTCTTTATATTCAGTTGTTTTAGTTTAAATGTTTAGAACTTGTTATTATAGTTTTATAGTTATGAGTAGCTAGACTCTTCGGCTAAGGTTGAAGATGAAGCCCCGCCGTTGTTTGGCGTAGTAGTTCAGATTTGCTTGTACAAATCTGACAATTTTTAGTATAAATGTTCTGTCAATTATTTGAGTTAATCTTATAATTGATTGAGTTTAAATTGTCTATTGGATTTTCTTTGTGTTTCATCTGATGGATACATTGAATGTTTTTCGATTAAATTGGATTCCCTTTGTGATTTGTTAAGAGCGGATACATCGGGTGCTTTTGGTTTAGTTGGGATATTCTTTGTTTTTTGTCTTATAGTTGGATTCATTGAATGTTTTGATAGGCTATATTTTTAGAACATGTATGCTTAACTTCGGTGGGGTGGATTCGAAAACCTTAGTGCTTTTTATTGTTAGTTTTAAAATCAATTTAATTTAGTTTTTATTTGTTTTGCAAATTATCATTCAAAATTCGGAACTAGGTTAAGATAAAGTTAATTTAGATTGAAAATATACTTTCACAACGCAATTCCCTGTGGATTCGACCTCGCACTTGCACAACGCTATACTGCAAACAACTAGTGCGCTTGCGAGTAAATTAAAACTCACAACAGTTATTTTTAATGAATTGTTATTTTCCTATTTGGAGAAAACTAACCCTGCAGGGGCTAGTGAGTAAACTAGTCCGGAATTTGTGGAGCATCGCATCAAGGAAAATTCAGTTCAGGTAGAGCAAGCAAGGCAAGAGGGTTCGGGCCAGATAGAGCCTATTGATGAAGGCCATGCTCAGGATACTCAAGAGGAGGCTGAACTAGAAAGAGCTGATGCAGCAAGTCAGAATGACTATTAGCTCACAAGGGACTGGGGAAGGAGGGTGGTCAGACCATCTTTGAGATATGGGTTTGCGGATGCTAATGTAGTAGCTCTTTATTCAGAAGGAGGGATGGTTGAACCAGAAACTTTCATGGATGCCATGGAGTGTAAGGATTCATCAAGATGGCAGTTAGCTATGGAAGAAGAAATAGATTCTTTGAGGAAGAACAACTCTTGGTAATTGGTGCCCAAACCAGAAAAACAGAGAGTTGTGGATTGTATGTGGATCTACAAGATCAAAGAAGAGAACCCTCCAGGGGATGAAGACCGGTATAAAGCTAGGCTGGTGGCGAAGGGGTTCACACAAAGAGAAAGCATAGATTTCACCGAAATATTCTCACCAATTTTGAAATACAAGATGATACGAATAGTATTGGCTATGGTGGTCCAATTTGATTGGGAGATCGGGTAAATGGATGTGAAGACAGCGTTCTTACATGTAGAGCTTGATGAGACCATCTATATGAGGCAACCCGAAAGCTATGAGGAAGAAAGGCAGGGAGAGTTGGTGTGCAAATTGAAGAAATGTCTCTATGGTCTGAAGCAATCACCTCTGCAATGGAATAAGAGGTTTGATTTCTTTGTAACTAGCTTGGGTTTCATGAGGAGCTATTATAATTCATGCTTATACTACAAGGGGCACAAGGTGGAGGAAGTGGTGATCATCCTCATCTATGTTGATGATATGCTGCTGGTTGGGAGCAGCATGGAGAGGATAGAAGAATTGAAGTCTCAACTCAGTTCGGAGTTTGAGATGAAGGATCTTGGTCATGCACAGAAGATCCTTGGGATGAGCATAATCCGAGAAAGGAAGAGAAATAAATTGAAGATTTCTCAGACTTCCTATATAGAGAAGATGATATCTAAGTTCTCTATGGAAGATAGCAAACCAGTGAAGGTTCCACTTGCTGGTCATTTCAAGTTCTCCAGCGATCAATGTCCAAGATCAGAGGCGGAGAAGAAGGAAATGGAGAAGGTTCCTTACTCTAGTGCTGGTTCAGTTATGTTCACCATGGTAAGCACTAGACCCGACATTGCTTATGCAATAAGTGTTCCCAGTAGGTTTATGAGTAATCTTGGAAAGGAGCATTAGCTTGGAATAAAGTGGTTGCTGAGGTACTTGAAGGGAAGCCCAAATGTGGGGCTGGTTTATGAGAAGAGAGGTAAGTCCATCTGTCTTGAGGGTTATACAGATTCGGACTATGGAGCAGACCGGGATAAAAGAAGATCGATTACCTCCTACTTTTTTAACTTAAACGGATGTTGTATAAGTTGGAAAGCTTAGTTGCAGCTGGTGGTAGCACTCTCAATAACTGAGGCTGAGTACATAGCGGCAACGGAAGCCATTAAGGAGGCTATGTGGTGCAAAGGGTTGTTAGAAGAGTTGAAGGTCCTGAAAGAGTAGGTGGTGGTGTATTCGGATAGCCAAAGTGTGTTGTACTTATGTAAGAATCCGGTGTTCCATGAGAGGACAAAGCACATGGATGTTCGGTATCATTTTATTCAGGAAAATGTTGCGGAAGGATGCATTCATGTGGATAAGATGGCTACGGAGGAAAATCCTACAGATTTAGGCACCAAGGTTCTACCTCTAAGTAAGTTTAATCATTGTCTTGGACTGCTTAGGATTGGAGTCGGTTAATATGGTGACTCAAGTAGAGTTTGGATCCTGAGTTCTTTGCACAATGGGTTCAGGTTTAATCACTTAGACAAAGGTAGAGATTGTTGGTATTTGTCTAAGGTTTAAACAAAGTTTGAAGAGGTTCAGCATCAGGTCTTAGCGCCTCGGCTCAAGGTGTGCGCACCTCGGCCTCCAAGAACTCCAAAAGATGGGAGAGGAGCTGTGCGCCATGGCCCAAGGTGTGCACACCACAGCTCAGCCACCCCAGGCCGTAGCCTCTAGCAAGGATGAAGAACGGTGTGATTTCAACCCTCTTCAGGCCGCGGCTTGCCCTGTTCTAGGCCGCGACTTGAAGGCACCCTGATGCAAGTTTTTAGCCTCTTTGAAAGGTGCGTGGATGCATGATCAAAATGCATAGGATCACTTAGACTTGATGAAGGGCTATGGTTTATTGGTCCTCAAGATCTAAGGGTGGAGATTGACTTCAAGATAGGTTCAAGAAGTGGTGCACTATATAAAGGGTCACCTAACTTCAATCTCAACAAGTGTGACATAACATGTGAATGTGAATGTGAGATCAATTGTAAGAGTGCAAAGACACTAAACACAAGAGAGATTCTTTGTAGAGAGGTTGGTTGTTTAGAGAGAGAGTAGAATAGAAAGGGGATTCAAGGGCTTGTAAGGGGAATTTTCTTTCGAAATTTCCAAGGATAGTTCTTATCACTTTCTTTTACTTCTTCTTCTTTCGTTCTTCAAGAACCGGTGAGTTCTTGAAGAGGTGTTGCTAATTGTAAAGAACTTCATTGACAAGATAGTGCAGAGAGCTCGGAGGAGCTCACGGGGACGTAAGCAAATTGCCGAACCTCGTCAACAAATTGTTTATATTCTTTCTTTTCTTTGATTATTGTTTCTGTTCTGATCATTACAAGTCATTCTAGACTTGGGTGTTTGGAAGATCACCTCCTAGGATCATTGAGGGTGGTTTCCCAACAACTCCAATCTTGGATAAACTGTTATTAAAATACAATATGTGGATAAGTCTAATCTTATCAAAGAGGAATAACATTCCTATCATAACACTAAAGTCACTTTCCTAATCGGACTATGCTCGGACACACTATAAAATGAGGTTCTCACAACCAAAAGGGACTGTCACTAATAATACATAGCTCTCATCAATTTAGCTTTCCATACTTTCAAAAGCCCTATTCTAATTTAGGCATCAGAGAGTCCCCTCGGAGGCACACCTCATCCGATCCTATGGCGACTTTTAGGTTTTCCTCTTGTTTCGTTTGCGTAGGTTCCGTTCCTCAGCTGCTCAGATTCTCGACAGATTTTTCGCATCAATAGGGACAAATAAAGTCTTAAGGAAAATTTTTCTTAATGTAACTCAAAGTCTTGTTTCATTTTCCTTATTTTCAAAATCTTATTCGTACTCCATAAATTACACCAACAATTTCTCCTTACCTATAGGCAAGGGTTCAAACACTGACTTCCAAACATCATTAATGATAAAAAAAAATATAAAAAAAAGTATGCCCAAATTTGAAATTTGATCTACTCTTTTAGTCTAGTAGTCATATATTTATTCAAATGGCAGTAGATTCGTTTGAATATAGGATTGGGTACATATTAGCAAAAACTTGAGTGAATCTCATATAAACAAATCTTTTTTATTATTATTGAAGTGGTACTATATGCAAGTTGTACAATGATTGATTTGGTTACAAGATAAGCCTGTACTATCTCATTTCCTATATAAAAACTTATAATACTACCACGACCCACTTAAAGTGGGAGAAATAATCGATATTTAAATCGAACAAATAACTCACACACTAAGGGAATCAAACTTAAGACCTTGTACTCTCAGAGGCCTTAACCTTAACCACTAAACCAAGATTTAGTTGGCCTTATAAGCAAGTTTTGACGCCTAAATCTTGTGCAACTTGGCTAAAATCAAAGTCATCAAGTGCATATAACTCTTTAAGCTTGAAATGAGGTGAACCTGAGACATGTGTCACATGTATTTCACAAAAAAAAATATTCATGTTTACTACTATTTTGATCATAATTGATGGTAAAAATTTTAGATTTAGTGATAAAATAACATACTTGTTACCATAAAATGTGACAACTTACCATTGAATGTAATTATTTTTTTACCAAATGTAAAAAATTTACAGTAATCAGTAATTTGTTTTAAGGAAAGACACCTAAGAATTTTCCATTATTTACTTGTACAAAATATTGGGATTGATATTATTTTTCCCTTGGGTTTTAAAATCTAACAATCCTCCCCTTCAACTTTATCATAATAACAAATTACCCTATCCGTCCATTTCCTTAGTAAAATTTAACAGATTTTTCACACGTTCACATGTGTGGCAAAAGCATATGGGTGGTCATTTCACCAAATTATCTTCATATGATTGCATGATTTTACCACATATGTACACAAATATGAAAAATATGTTAGATTTAATCGAAGAATTGGACATGTGTGATGATTTATTACTGCTTCAAAATTGAGTGGAAAAATTGTTCAATTTTAAAGACTAAGAGCCCATTTGTTATTAGTGATAAAATTTAAAAGGGAAATGAGATATTAACCGATAATTTTTGTAATTATGCACTATACTGAATTCAAATATATCAAATAGGTACTGTCAATTATTGTGTTCCTATGTGTATACCAATAATTACGTAATCTGCACCTAAATTTTATATAAACTAGGTAAGTACCCATCCTTTGCACAACTTTGTTAAAATGTTAAACATTATGTCACTTATTCTATCATTCTGAATAAGGTGGTTGCTCCATCGAACCCAATGTATGCTATAAGTGTCTTCAGCTTGTCAGTGTCCATGTGTGACAAGATTGAGAAGATGATGAATAGCTTCTAGTTGGGATAAGGGCCTAAGCGGAAGATTCACTTAATAAAATGCCAGTTGATATGTAAGGCTAAAAGCAATGGGGTCTGGGGTACCGAGACTTGAAGTCACCGCCTGTAGACATCTTATTTTGGATTGAACCCTAGACAATGGATTCAAGTCCACCTTTTGTGACTCGATCATGATCCTCTCCATTTTAGAATTGAAATAGAGTCAAGTTTATGGTGAGATTGAATGCCACGTCATTAAATGAAAAATATTCAAATTCAAATTTATCATAATGACATTCAGTCTCACCATGAACTTGACCTCCATTTAAATTTTCAAATGGAGAAGATTGTGGTCCTTGTCACAAGGGGTAAAATTTTCTTGAAGTCACCGCTTGTAGACATCATATTTCGTTTCAAATATTAAAATGGGTCACATTTAAGCCCAATGATGAAACTAAGGTCTCGAGATTCTTAATGTGTGATAAACAATTAAATCTAATTTTGATGTTGGAAGAAAACCAAATTACAAACCCAAATGTAAACTTAAGAGAATATGGTTTCTTAAAAAGGAAAAATGAATAGTACCGATCAGGAGTGTTGACCTGACCCCTAATTGGTAGCTTTGACCGACCGATCGATAATACGGTACAAATCACCAATTTAGTCCACAATATGATTCTCCATGATTTTGCCTCCTAATCAGGTATGCAAATCTACCCTTTGCCATATATTTCTTTCTTTTAACATGCCATGTAGTTTTAGAATTTCCTCTTATATCGTCAATATCGCATGTTATTTAAATTAGATTTCATCCCATGTTTTTTTATAACATGTTTTACATTTTATTTTATATATATATATATATATATATATATATATATATATATATATATATATATATATCATGTTTAATTCTTTTCTCTCTATCATATCACATTTGTTTGCTAATGCACTTCTTTGTTTGAATATGTTTTCTTCCCTTCTCCTAAGGCATATTTCTTTATATCGTCTCTTCTCTTTCAAAGTACTTTATTTGTAATGTAAGCATTTGGGTGGAGGATTAAACTTGTCCATGGAAGGAAAATGTTGTCCATAATCTTGTGGGCTTAATAATCTTCTATGTATACATCCTCATCATGTCATTATTTGCTAAAATTGCTTTGTATGTGAAAGAAAACTAGTGTATTAGGATTAAATTTTAGTTAATCTCTAAATATATTTTCAAGGATACAAAGAGCCAGGTTTTTACCTTGGTAAAGGGGATGTTATGATTCCTTACCCTTTGTACCTTAATCTCTTTACCCAAATTTCTCGCAAACTAATTAGAATGTCACTCATTATCATTGGCAAGTAACCCAAGTGCAAGACATGCTTATTTGAATTTTGGATACAATACTCCATTAAAAAATTTGATATCCTCATAACATGTTGCACTTTGAATTGTAGTAAGCAATATACATAAGTAATATAGTTCACCTGAATTAATATGCACGTACATCTACTGATAGAAGCATGTTGTTTCCTTGGTATTCATTTTTCTGTTGATTCCAAACCCAGGTGATAGAGAATTAATCATAAGTTAAAGTTAGAGAAATGACCATAAGTTAAAGTTCGAGCAATTGAGTATGCTTTATTTTCTTCAAGTAAACATAGTGTCATGAATACCAGGGCGATTGACAACTAATTGAATATTGTCGTGTCATTAAACATAACAAAATAACTATTCATTGAGTAAATGTATTGCAATCATTCGAATGAAGAGTATTACATTTGAAGATCAAACTCAAATATTCACTAGTGTGATTCAACCACTAAGAGATAGCAACAATACAAATACTAATTAATCTCATCAACAGTATTATAATAGTGTTGTTCTTCATCATTTTGAAAAGTGGAATTATCTTCGATGACAAATGTTGCAAGATCATAACCCTCATGTACGTACTTATATAAATACTTAATTAATTTGCTATATGCACAACATACAATATTGATATGGACATGTATCGTACAATTAGATCTCGATTATATGGAGTCACCCACTAATCCTTTTCATTTCGATGTTTGTGCTTAACAAACCTATTTGCATCAATTATTATTTGGCACAAAGTTGCTTTGGATAATATTCTAAACATTTTCCATCAATCGTGTAAAGTTCATTAGGATTTCTTGCACCCATACACCATGCATCATACATCTAACAACTGTTTCATAAGCTAATGGATCAACCTTCGGATCAGGGAGCTTAGCATTTATGACAACATCAATTTTTTCAATTAGCTAACTCCTAAAACATATGGATATTTTGTTTTATAACAGCATATGCATCAACTACAAACTACCAAAATAAGCGACCACTCTGCAAGAGCAATCTTCTTTCCAATTCTTGAAATTTCAATCTAAGAGCATAAAATTCATGCATTGATAAACCATCTCAGGATGACCTACTAGGCCCAATAGAAAATGGTATACCAGTTGATGAGTCTTAAATATTGCATATTTTATACCCTTAACTTATATTTGTTATGCTCTTAGTTAGTAGTATTTCACTTTATTTTACGTCTTTCTTGTGTTTTGTGTATTTTTACAGGTTTGTGGAGAAAATGAAGCATTTCAGGACATGTGAAGCTTCTGGAGACATTGCGATCGATCGCACGAGATATGCAATTGAGCGCACCTACGCTCAAGCGAACCTGCCTACGAACGAGCGCATGGTCAACATCCCACATCGAAATATTTGAAGTTCAATGCATCTGCGATCGATCGTAGCAGACATGCGATCAATCACACATGAGATCGTGCGCACAAGACATGCGATCGATCGTACCTGCGATCGATCGCACCACACTGCGATCGAGTGCACACGGGCAGTATCCCACATCAAATCTGTAACCCATATTGCTCCGGGTCTTCCCCTATATAAACGCCATCTGACTCCATCATTCAGTGTACAATTCCTGAGCCACTTTGGTGTTTATCGGTGGACGTCCACTAGCATTCTGGTGGATCCCGAAGGCATTGCTGCCACAAGGGGAAGCGCCGCCCATCAGCGAGTGGAATTTCTCCCATGTAAAGTTGTTTATTTATTTCTTTATATTCAGTTGTTTTAGTTTAAATGTTTAGAACTTTTTATTATAGTTTTATAGTTATGAGTAGCTAGACTCTTCAGCTAAGGTTGAAGATGAAGCTCCACCGTTGTTTGGCGTAGTAGTTTAGATTTGTTTGTACAAATCTGAAAATTTTTAGTATAAAATGTTCTGTTAATTATTTGAGTTAATCTTATAATTGATTGAGTTTAAATTGTCTGTTGGATATTCTTTGTGTTTCATCTAATGGATACATTGAATGCTTTTCGATTAAATTGGATTTCCTTTGTGATTTGTTAAGAGCGGATACATTGGATGCTTTTGGTTTAGTTGGGATATTCTCTGTTTTTTGTCTTATAGTTGGATTCATGGAATGTTTTGATAGGCTATATTTTTAGAACATATATGCTTAACTTCGGTGGGGCGGATTCGGAAACCTTAGTGCTTTTTATTATTAGTTTTAAAATCAACTTAGTTTAGTTTTAATTTATTTTGCAATATCATTCTGAAATTTGGAACTAGGTTAAGATAGAGTTAGTTTAGATTGAAAATATACTTTCACAACGCAATTCCCTGTGGATTCGACCTCGCACTTGCACAACACTATACTGCAAACGACTCGTGCGCTTGCGAGTAATTTAAAACTCACAACACTAGTGTGCCATTCGTCTGTCCCATAAGGAAAAATTAATGAATATTAAAGAGGCATGTATGATAGGTGTAGTTCATTGATTCATGTGCTATCCATTTTTTCTTTTACCAACATTAATGCATAAGAATGTGGACATACGGTTGTTCTTTAGTCAAAACCTCATCATTTTGTATATATCTGTCTTCTTGAATGTATTGAAAATTATGATTTCAAATTAATTGATTTATTAAAACCATATCAAATTAAATTGTGGCATAAATTAACTATCATTAAGCTATTAATTATGACATTAAAAGCACATTTGACTCATCTTATAAGCTGCTTTTTAACTCCACAAAGATTTGTAGCTCACTTAGGTGAAAAAGTTTTAGCATCTTAAATAGGGGTGTGCAATTGAAAGTTTTAACCAATAATTTCGGCAGAAATATTTTTTAACCGTTTTAACTAATCAAACCTAGTTCTACCAACGATAATTGATTAATTTCAATTCAGTTGGTTTTTTGTCGTCCGACAATTCAATGACCGAAAAATGCTATGAGCCAAAACTAGAATCAGCAGTGAATAGCCCCAGCAACAAAAGATCAAAAGGAAACAATGGCGGCAGGGAGTAACAAAATGATAACTAGAAATCAAAACTAAAGATGAAATTGAATAAAAAAAAACTAGAATAATCATAAAAATGCATTTAGCACAAGATTTATAGGGTATATATATACTAGGCTCATACCAAGAGGATTATCGAGCCATATACCCTATTCAACAAAACCCAAAACTAAACTCACAGTAGAATCATGTATGTATATATCAAGCAAAAGGGTAGAAAATAAATACATGATGAAACTTTTTCAAAAAGAGATCATGATGAGAAAAACCTAACTCTACCCCATTCTTAAAAATCTCTCAAAACTCATTGTGTTGTCTGTGCTCATGCTACTATTATAAGCCTTTGATAGATTAGAGGAGGAATAATTGATTTGAGGGAACTTAACTTTGAATCTATAACACAGTCAGAGTTAGCAATAGGTTAGGGAAATATAAAGAGATGTGGAAGAGAGAGAAGTTAGAGACTGAAAGAGAGAGAGATACGGAGTCAGAGACTGAAAGAGAAAGAGCTATAAGTGTTGAAGGGACTGAGATGAGAAGGAGAGACAAAGAAAGTAAGAGAGAGAGAGAGAGTACATTACATTTCAACCAACTTCACTATAACGACGAAAAATGGGGGTCGAAATCGAAGAGAGTAGATGAGGGATTGAGCAGTTAGGGATTTAAGAGTTAGGTCCCATTTGGTTGCATTAATGGAATCAAGGCTATAATGTAATCGAATCTGCAATATAATTAAGGTTGTAATGGAATCAAGGTTGGAATCCAGTTACATGGTTTGGTTAGAACATGAAAAAGACTTGAATTGAAGGTGGAATCGATTGCATTGTTTGGTTAACATGTTCATATTACTAAAATGAATTAAGATTGACTAAAATGTGTTTGAGGATAAAAAAAGGTAGAAGAGAGAGAATACCTTACATTTCAATCAACTTCATGGTAACGACAACAAACTGGGGTCGAAATCGAAGAGATGAGATGAGGGATCGAGTGATTAGGGATTTAGAAGTTAGGTCCCATTTGGTTGCGATAATGGAATCAAGACTACAATGTAATCGAAGCTGTAATATAATCAGGGTTGTAATGGAATCGATGTTGGAATCCAATTACATTGTTTGGTTAGAACATGAAAAAAAAACTCTTGAATTGAAGGTGGAATCGATTGCATTGTTTGGTTAACATGTTCATACCACTAGAATGAATTAAGATTGACTAAAATGTGTTTAAGGATAAAAAAAGGTATATAAAATTAATCATATTAATTATTATATTATTTTTATTTTTATTATTTACTTATTACTTATTAATAATTTATAATTATCTTATATTATTTAATTATTTATATTTTATTTTATTTTATTAATATATTATATTTTATTATAATAATATTATGTTATTATTTATATATTATTTTATAAGTTTCATGATATTTAATATTATTACCATTTTATTATATATATATATATCATATTATTTACTATCATCATATTATTTACTATCATCACATTATATTATTTAACTATATTATATTAGTTAATTATATTATTTTATTATTTTCAAATATTTAGTATTATATTGATTATTTAATTATTGTTCATATATTACTATATTTTTATATATATTTATTAATATATTATTTATTATAATAATATCATATAATTTTATGATTTTTTGTATGGTATTATATCAATATTCAGTTATATTTTCAAATATATTTTAATTTATTTTATTTTAATAATATATTTTATATTTATTAATTATTACTAATATATTATATTATTTATTATAATATTATTATTTTATGATATTTAGTATGGTTTTATATTAATATATAATTATATTGTGAATCAAGGTTATAATGTAATGGTCGTTACACTCTTTTAAAAGTGTAATGCCTCTTATAACATTTTAGTGTAATGGACTTTAAAATGTAATACGCATTCAATCATTTTAAACTAACCATGCAATGTAATAGTCATTACAAGGTGAATGAGCATTCCATTACAACATTGATTACTCTAACCAAACGGGGTATTAGAGTTACATTTTGTCAATAGTTTAGGTGTAATTCTGTGATAGATTAGAGACTGATGGTGAGTGAGGTTACCATTTGGAAGAGAAAGAAAAAGATTTTATATACTTAGGTTTTGGGGTTAAAAATATAATTTTAGTTTTATTTAATTATTATAATACTAAATAAAATAAAATAATATATTGCATACATTTGTTTGAACCCTTTACCTTTTAAGGGAAAAATTATACATCAACCACAGTACTACAATAAGAGATTCAAGTTGTCCAATATATGAAGGAAGAAATATATATTCGTAATTTGTAATCGGTTATATGAAAAATACTGTTAGAGAATTTTTTTTAACCGTTGTCCAACCGATTAACAGAAAAACACTATTCGGTTAGCCGATCGATCACTGAATAATTGTTTTAACCAAATCATTTTATTCAAAATGGTTTGAAACGATCGATTAACCAGTTTTAACCGTTTAATGAATACCCCTAATCTTAAAGCTGAGTGCTTCAAATAACTTTAATAAGTTAGTCCCCAC
Source organism: Bretschneidera sinensis (assembly GCA_023935145.1). Classification (NCBI taxonomy): domain Eukaryota; kingdom Viridiplantae; phylum Streptophyta; class Magnoliopsida; order Brassicales; family Akaniaceae; genus Bretschneidera; species Bretschneidera sinensis. Next base: position 109,575,265 of record CM043700.1, read on the forward strand.
CTTGTGGAAGCAAAATGACTTTTATAAGTTGACATTTTTAGGTCAAAATGCTAAAAATTTAATATATATATATATATATATATATATATATATATTACACAATCATTATAGTTTTAGTCTATATAATATAATATTTTTAATACTAATATTAAAATATAATCATTATATTAATAATTAAATAAAAAATAATTTATATCATATGTAATAAAACAATAATTTAATAAATTTAATTATTTTACCATTCATTAGTTAAAAAGTTAATTTGTTATTGAAAATATTTAATTATTATTTTGCTCATTTAAATAATAATTTATTTCCTATAGTTATAAATAATTTTATTAAAAATATTAAGTTATTGTATTGTTCATTTGATCATTATATGACTCATTAAATAATAATTGCATAACATTAGAAAACATTTAATTGTTATGTTAATAATTAAATAATAGTTCTTATATAAATTTAAAGAAATTAGTTAGTATATTATTAACTACAAATAATTTAATAGTAATTTTTAAAGATATTTGTAATAAAATTAAATATTTAAAAGAGATTTTTTTAAAAAGAAAAACTAGCAAAGACCTCGTGTTGTGCACAGGAGAAAAACTAATGTATAGGATTATTTAATAACATGCTTTAATATAAATTATTCTTACATTTATAACGTAATAAATCTTTTAGCACAAAAGATCCCTACATACCTAACCTATATGATTTTTATAACATACTTTTTAAAAAAGATGCGAAATATGAAAATATAAAATTGCTTCCTTGGTAGCCTTCCTAGCTGATTTTTTCTAGGTCTTTTAAGCCTTCAAATGCCCACCAAAGAATCCATCCAGATAGTGAGTACTTCTAGACTAATATCTACAGTTGACTTGAGTGCTTCCAGCATAGCTAAAAGTTCATTTTGAAGTGGAAACTCTATTATAACAGATCTAGCTCTTTGGAGAATTAAAAAACAGTTCCCATTTTGTTTATAACATAGCCAATTATTGTCCATTGTTGCATCTCTTTTTAGGATCCATCATGAATAACAATTTTTTAGTACTTCCCTGCATTTTCTTTACTACAAAGATACTTGTGCACAACAATGCAGACATATCACCTAGGTTAGAGGATATGTTTCATATTGTTATCTCATAACAAATCTTGTATCCCATACAAATGATGCTAAATGTTGAGGTCAGGGTCAACACGTCTCATGATATTGTCCACTTTGAGCTTGAGCCCATACGGATTTAAAAGGCCTCATGAGGTAGTGAAGGCTTTAACCCTTATAAGGACTACAATCATCTCTTTACTCATCGATGTGGGATCCAGAGCCACCCCTCCTTATTTTTACCACAACATGCCCCTTTCACAACTTCCATCTTTGGTCACACATCCATACCCTTTGCTGAGAGCAACTTCTTCTTTTGGTCTTTCTTCCTAGCACCTACAACGGCCAACATATTGCTCGGTATTAACTTTTTATATAAATAAAACCCGATCGTGCATATTAAGATAAAAACATTGAAGGATCTTATGACATTTCTATTTATGTTTTGTACCTATGATGATTCTGGCGAAAAACATAATTGAAAAAATGATCAAAACAACTAAAGAAGTTTCAATTTAAGATTTTCATCAAGTTGAGTACAGAAAGAATTAATCAGATACATAAATTCGATCAAATACAACTAAAATTTAATATTAAAAGCCAAAAAAATAATATAAAAAGATTTAGGAGGAGAAAAAATTGTAACATTGACTCACCTTCTTACTAAATAAAAAAACCACAATTGATATAAATATACTTACAGTTAAATAAACTACAAGCACAATCAAAATCGGAGTTCCATTCAAATTTTTTACTTCTCTTTATTGTGATTGCTCATAAAGATGTATTTCGAAGTGCAATTCAGATTGCTTATAATGATATATTTCATGAGTGAATCAAATATATTGATAATGATTATCGCTTTGTGCATCAACACATTGTTTGTGGTACTATTCTTAACTTATTCATCGTCTTCATCGATTAACGTGTCATGAATGAATCAAATATATTGACAATGATTGTCACTTTGTGCATCAACACATTGTTCGTGGTACTATTCTTAACTTATTCATCGTCTTCATCGATTAATGTGTTGTTGTGTTTACCAAAGTTTATCAGATCAAACGTTTCATACATTAGTTTTCAAACTTAATTTGGCATATTCTACACCATCTTGAGTTTTTTGGGATATTAGAATATATTCCTGTTGCAATTAGGATTATATAGTTAATCTAATATAGTTTTCATATATGTCTCTTTGTATCCCTATATATACTACATTGTACATTGTTAATAATTACATTCAATATACAAAACATTTAAGGTGTGTTTGGTTTTAGAAAACATGACCATTTTATGTTTTTATTTTCATCAAAAACAAAAAATAGGCATCAAAAATGTGTTTGCTCATTAAAACAAAAATGTTTTCTAAAAAACAAAGTTTAAAACATTTTCAATTTGGAAAACAAAAATAATATTTCACTGTTTTCAGCCAATAGTGAAAACATAGGCTTAAGTGTGTTTTGACGTTACCCACAACATCAACTTGAGTTCAATTCTCAAGTTTAATGGATTTTATCACTTGTATATATTTTTCTTTTCTCTTTTTTCTTTGTAAACGACGCTCATTCTCTTCTCTCTTTCTTCATGACTCTCTAAAACCCTAGAAAATCAATTCAAGAATTATCACTAACAGACTCAAGGTAATACTCTTATATTATGGATTATACATATTTCTCTTCTAGGCATTATTGTTTATCGCTTACGTAGTCATTCTCAAATCCTTGAAAACCAATATGTTCTTGAGTAATTTATATTTTATATTTTTTGTTTCTTGCCAATATAAATGGCTTACAATGGAGATTGTCAATTATTTCAATAGGATTTTCATTTTATGGTACATATTTTTCCAGCAATACCTCAGCAATCAAGTTTAAGATTCCTTTGCTAATATGTTTTCTTTATAAATCTTATTTTGGTTGCTCTATAAAAGAGCTCTTTTTGGATCCTTGGAAGAAAAAAATTATGCAAAAAACTTGTAACTATAGGCCTTTTATGTTACATAGTGGATGTTAACTTCTTACTAACTAAAGAATTTTTCCAATAAAATGCTTTAAATTTGGGGGAATGGAGTATATGTGTTAGCTTGGAAAGAGGGAAGAACAATACATTGAGTGTTTTACATATTATTAGTTGTCTACATATTCTTCCTTTTTGTGTTCTCTTGTTAATGTTCATGCCCCTTCAATGTTTTCTATTCTATTGTTGTGATGTATTCAGATTCTTAGTCTTGAGTTTTTCTTTGCTTTTGTGCTTATGCATTTTTTTCTTCTTTTTTTTTCTTTTGGATGGGTAATCATTATATATAGTACTTAAACTTACTTGATTTTCCAGATTGATTGATTTGTATTTGATAACAAATACATGAAAAATTATAGGACTTCTATATATATTCATATGCCTTATCATGAAGTAATAATAAAAAATTAAAATAAATATCAAGGTTTCATGATATCAATTAGTTACTTATAGTTACAGAAGAAAAAAGCTTAGAGCACATAATTATTTCTGGTTTATTTAGTATGACTGTGTAACATGAATTAAGGTCATCATCATATCAGATCTTGATACACTTATTCACTTTTTTTAGAAGAATTACTCGTAGTTTATATATGTCAGTATCTTTTTTTTAGATAAATTGTAGTGTTAGACTTTTTGCTATGAACTTGTTTATACTCTTATACTATGCTTATTGGTTATTAAAAAATAAATTAAAGACTTGAGTCTTGAAATCTAGATATTTATCAAGAAGAACCATATATAGGTGCATTTTTTTAATTCAATGATTAACTAATACAAGATATTGGTATATATTTTGTTTACTTAAATGTATTTTAAGAGTTAATTAATACATAATGAAAGATAAAATAGTTCACATGTGAACTGTGAAGGACCTGAATGCCAGAAAATCCAACTTAATTCATATAAATCTAGTTTGAGAAATGCTTTCCAAGAGTTTAGAAATGTAACATAACAATATATTATTTCTAATTATGCAAAATATATATTTTTTATCCCTTTCTTGGCTTTATTGGAAAATGCTAATTGAAAGCCTTTAAGATAAATGCTTTATGAAATTTTTTATATGGATTTTTATTCAATTTGAAAGGTTGTTTCTATAATAGTAACACTTTAGTTATTTATCGTATCTAAAGGCTTCATTAGGCTTTGATTTTATTCAGTAACTACCAGAATTTTCCATAAACTACTATTTAATTAGTTGTTTGATAGCTTGCATACATCATGAAAAAAAATTAGCTTAAGACTATTGTGGCAAAGTAGTAGAAAAAGAAAAATAAATCTAGGTAATAAGTAATTTATGCCTCAACTGTGTTCTAAGGCTTTTTTATGGTTGACTTTCATTAGATGAGAGGAAAAGAGAAAGATTGTGATAATGCTAAGGATTGATTAGGAGAAAATGAGTTTGCATTTATCCATATTTTAGTAGAAAATGTGAGAGTTGGATTATTGGAGGCCATCTAGAAAGATATGTGGTTAAAAATTGATAATGAATTATCTGAACATGTTAGGGAATATTTAGATATCGACAAATTGAAGGGTAAATTCAATCAGTTACGTACTAGACATCAAATGTTCTCTGAAGTAGTTAGGCATATTGGAAGTAAACAGAATGGGGTTGGAGATGTTTATACTGTTTCAGCACCAAAGCATGTTTGGGAAAGTTAATACATTATTATTCAGTTATATTGAAATATCAGTTCTATATTCATGTAATTTAATGATGTTTTCTCATCTATTACAGAAGAATAAGGATTATTAAAAATTTTGTAAACAATCATGTGAGCATTATAGGATGCTTAGAGAGATTTTAAACACTTCTATAGCAATTGGTAAACTTAAGAAATCATCCACTCAAGATCCACTTCCCCATGATGAAAAGAGATACTTGAAAAATAAATTTTAGCTAGATCAATGCATATTGATTTGGATAATGATATGGAAAACAAAGGTGATGATGAGAAAAAAATATGGTAATAGGCCTCAAACTAGTAAGACTCAAACTAAGCGTTGTTCAAAGAAGGATCCAAGATTAGATAAGCAAAACAATTTTCTAGATAAGTGGACATCTAGTTTAGACGTAAAGGAAGTAGTTTATAGGGAAAAAGTTGAGATGTACAAGTCTCAAAGTTGAAATGCAACTAATTCTATTTCTAAAGTTTACTCTATTAAAGAGTGCATTGATTTGTTAAAAAGTATGGATGGTATCTCTGAAGCCTCGTACAAAAAGGTGATTGAGAAGTTCACAACCTTGGAATACATACAAGTTTTTATGAAATTAGAAGATGTAAGGCGAAACTATTGGGTCTAGGCCTTGGGAAGGATTAAGTGTTTGTGGTTCATATTTATTAAAATTTTAATTTGGTTATGTATTTTATTTTTATGTTGTTTTGTTGTTTGACTATGGATATACTTCAATGTTATCAAGTAAAGTATACAAAAATGAAGTTCTAGTAAGAAATTCAACAACGTTTTATGATAACTTTCGCATGGAACTACATGTATTTTTAAGGCTGTGTGAAAAGTTGAGAATAGATAGATTCTTGGAAGATGAAAATATTGTCAATGTAGAAAAGGCAGGTGCAATGTTTTTATTTACAATTTGCCACAATACAAGATAAAGAATTGTGGTAAATAGATTTCAGTACTCAATACAAACATTTTCTGAGTGGTTTAACAAATTCTTAAGAGTTGTGTGCAAACTTGGAACTCAAATTATTCGTCCTAAGGACCGAGGTGAAATTCAACTAGAAATCGCTAGAAATCCTAATTTATACCCTTATTTTAAGGTACGTAGACATACTAGCACCTTACAAATTTGCTTGATAATGTTAATTGAAGTGAAATGAATATTATATTATGTTAGCAGTTAATTTTGCTTCTTGGAATGTTATTAATTTTTTTATTTCTCAAAAGAATCGTATCGGGGTCATTATTGGAACACAGGCATTTTCTTGGGCTATTTCATACAAGTAGACTCCTTTTCGTGAAGGAAAAAAAAAATTTATGTTACACAAAATGTAATGGTAGTTTATTCATATGACATGCTAATCATTTATGTGCGTGTTGGATGGGAAAGAACGACTCATGACACATGAGTTTTCTAAAAAATAACACTGATTTTCCAAAGCTAATTGGTGGTATGTTCGTTTTCCTATCAATTGCAAAAAATGTAATAAATTAAAGAGTACCTAATTTGATTGATGTATTATTTAGTTTATCTTAGGGAAAATTAGTAATACTAATAAGTAGTTTATATATGTAACTTATTTGTGTATATCAATATTATGTTGTAGATGTTGGATATCCAAACACTTCGGGGTTTTTAACAACATATCATGAGCAACGATATCATGCACTCGACTTTCTGAATAGAGGACAACCAAAATGGAGAGAAAAGTTATTTAATCAAAGGCATTCATCTGTTTGCAATGTGATTGAATAATCCATTGGGTTACTGAAGAAAATATTTTCAATTTTAAGGGATATTCCAAATTATCTGTAATACTCATACCCTCTATGTAAGGGTAAAAAAGTAAATTGTGATATATTGAAATATTAACATGCATACATTTGAATTGAAAGTTGAATTTGAAACAATTGTTGAAGAAAGATGTTGAATGAAATGAAAGAAAAAGAGTTGAAATTTTTTTAAAGAAAGAAATGAAGAAATTTTTCAAAATTTTTTGGAGGGATCGATCAATCGTATGGTCGACTGGGGACCCAATCGGTTGACTAATCAATCTGCTGGTAGAGGTTGAACCAATTGATTGGCAGTCAACCGATAGTTGAAAAGAAAATGTCATCGGTTGGTTTACTCGATCGGTAGACCGGTCAATCGATCGGCTCCCCTGCTAGTCGATTGATCGATCAACCGATAGGTAAACTGGTCGGTTAGCAGCCAATCGGTAATGCAGTGACAAACTTGTAAAAAAAATTAGTGTCCAACCGGTCAACGAGTTAGTCGACCAGTCATACCAAAATTTCTGTATAAAAGGATTTTTAAGGAGTTATAATCAATTTCAAACGTTTGAAATTTCATTTTTTTTCTCTCTAGAAACATTGTCTTTTTGAAGAAAAAAAGATTAAAAACACTGTAAAACTGAAGGATTTCATAATGCTGTCTTAGAAATCGATTGATTCATAGAAGAATTTCAATAAATTTGAAGATAAGCTTTGAAAAGGTAAAAGTTTAAGAATTTTATCATTTTAGAATATGTTCTTCTACTTTTCTTAAAAGACGATTTAAACTTGGATTCAAGCCAAAAAGAAAAGGATTTTTATTGAAATATTTGAATTTAAGAAAAATGAACATATATCCATGAAATTTAACCTGGTATAGGGTATAGAAATTGAAATATGGAATAGTGATATTGATGAAAATTTTATGGTTAGGTGATGGTGATCAACAATCTTAAGAAATTGTTGAGAAGAGCAAAAAAGGAAAGGAGGTGATCCACGGTTAGCTTTAAGTGCTACGTGGTGAGTATGATTTATTGTTAGTAAGCAAAACAAATAAGAAAAATCTATAAAACTTGAAATGATTAATATTATGATAAAGAACTATTGAATATACTATGAACATGATTGAATTGATGAATATATGATGTATGTGTTAATTGAATGAGTAAATAGAAGTATGAAGTATGATATAATTGAAAGTAATTATGTATATATATATATATATATATATATATATATATATATATATATGATAATTTGAATAAATTGATATCCTTGAAAGGATATTATTGATGAGATATATGTTGAAAAGATAAATAAATCTCTTGAAATTATGATAATTGAGTTGATATTATATATGAAGAGATGATTTGATTTGTATGATGATGAAAAAAAATGATTTTATGAAAGAAAATGATTTCGATTTGTAGGATGATAAGTTATGCCTGCTTATATATGGTTGTTCATATGCATGTTAGGGCTACTAAAGAGATGGAGTGTGTGGTCTCGGGAAAGACAATAACCATGGTTAGTCTAGATGAAACATGTCGACATATGAGGAGATGTCCCCAAAAGTTGTACCAAAGACTAATATTGATACGCGAAAACGAATGAATTACCTATACATTTGATAGTATGGATGAGATCTGATGTGATGTGATGAGATGTGAAAGAAAGAAATGAAATGATGAAATGAGGTTGTGGATGCATTCATGTTTATATTTTCAATAATTGAGATGCTAAGGCATCAATTTGATTATGAAATGATGATATAATTATAAGTCTCATGATGAGATAGTTACGATGAAAATTGATGAATACTTGATTTAATATGATATACAGTACATAACTGTTGTATAATGTGAACCTTATGATGAGATAATTATGATGAAAACAATATTAAAGTGATAATTATAAATGATTGAAGTATATGAGATGAAATCAGAAAGAATATATATATATATATATATATATATATATATATATATATATATATATATATATATATATATAAAACCATATGAGTTGAGAATTGATAGATAAATGATTTAAACGATATATATGAGAATTAAGATATAAAATATGACTAAAAGTATACAAATCGAGTACTTATAGTAAATTGCAATTGAGCTTGTGAAGCTCAATCCTCAATGTTAAATGATTTCAGGCCACGAGCAGGCCCAATAGATCCTTGACTTGAGACCAAGAGTAAGTAAATTAGGCAAATACTCGTGGTTGGCATCCTCAGACAAAAGAAAGGAAAGAAATAAAGAATGAAAGAAAAGAAAAGAAGAAAAGAAATGAGAAAAATAGTTGTATATATTTGTAATGATAGTTGTATAGTTGTACATGTACATGCATTTGTATAATTATTTGAATATTTTGTAAGTATTGTGAAGAAAAAAAATTGTAACCCCTCTGTAAAGAGCTGAGGAAACTGATGTAATTATTTTCATATTTTATACAATAGTTGTTGCATATATGTTTCTTGTTTTGATCTTAAACGTGACGGCACCGTCTTGGGTGGGCTCACTCGGGATGGATCGTTATATTATTCCTTTAGAAATCAACAATATATTCCTAAGGCATATTGTACTATACATAATTTCGTTAGATTTGAAGCTAAGAGTGATTGGTTATTTGAAACTTATGAGCAAGAAGACAATTAAGATGAATTAGGAACAAGAGCAACTGGTATAAGTTCAGAGCATAAGCCTATTACGTTCGATGTGACTCAAACAGCTCAAATGAGTCACACTAGAGATGGTAATTTTATTTATTAATAGCATAAATGTAAAAACAAAAATATTTTACCATAATAGTTTACTTAACAATAATTTATCATTTTCAAATCTTTTTCTCAAGAGGAAAAGACATCACCAAACACATTTTCTTTTTTTTTATTTTTAGAAATGATTTTTGTTTTCAGTAACCAAACAAGTCTCTAAAAGACAGAAAACGATAAAATGAAAATTGTTTTCATTTTCTAAAAACAGAAAATAGAAAACAATTTAAAAAAACATATGCATCATTATTCTTTATCTTTTGAATTAGATAGATTCATATCTAAAAGAAGTTAAGAATAATTTCTTTCAAAATTGATTGTTTGTCTCTCTATTAGAGGGGTTCTAGAAAGGGTTGACAGTGGAAGAGTGAATACTTCAATTAGCGAGTTATTGAGAAGGTAAACCCTATTAATTAAAATTATTTTATTTTTTAAAGGAATTATTTTAATTATTTTCAAATTAAATAAAAATACATTGTTTAGATGTCATTTGCTATCAACCATTTAATAAAAAAAAAAGGAAAAAAACCTATATGATGGGCAGTATGATGTTTCTACACAAAGAAAACGGCAGGCAATTAAAGTGTATGCATAAAGAACCATACGTTATTTCTTTTTCACCAATCCAAACATGCTTAAATTTGTGTGTGCTCTTAGCGATGGCAGTTTGTGGGTTTTCACGATTATCTGATCTGAATCGTACCAGTTTAAGCAGGTATGAATAATAATAAACGAGTTTGTTACAATTTCATATAGTATTTCATGGTTTTTAACGGTTTCAAGTCGATTTCGAGTTTTACTTGTCGGTTACTCGTTAAACATGACTATTTATTATGCTTTAAAAATATATTTAACATTTAGGTCAAACCTCTCAGGATCTGTTTGGTTCACGAATAGGATTAGTGTAGGATTAAATTGGAACTAAACTATGATAGGATTAATGGAGGATTAAAGTGGTATTACCTATGTCATTGTTTGGTTCAAATGATTGACTAACTTTATCCCATTGAAATCTTATATTTGGTTAACAGTAACACTGGTATTACAGTAGGATAATGAGTAAAATGACAAAATTGTCCTTTATCTTAGGGTTAATTATAGTTTTGTACCTGAGTTTAAGGAGGCAATTCTAGAAACATACTTGTGCTATTGAAAATTATTGTTTCATAACTGAGGTTTGTTGATAACATTACAAAAACATACCTCCGTTACTGATCTCGTTAATCAACCGTGAAAATTTTGGTCAAATGTCAAGCCACGTCATAATTTTTTTTGAAAACTTGTAAATACCCTTAGTTTAATGTGTTATTCTTCCCAAATCTTCACGTTGTAGAACAAAAATATTTTTCCCAACATCTCTCGCCTTCCCTCACCCTCTTCACTATAAACAATTTAATAATAAAAAATCTCATATTCTTTTTCCTTGCTTTTCTTCTTCTGATTCAACAAAATATCAAAAGCTCATAACTTTCACAGTAAGAGTCCAACATAATTGAAAACCCTTCATTTTCACTACCCACAAACAGTAGTACGAGTCCTATCTCGCCTCTCTAAAAAATACATTGTCTACATCATCATCCTCACCACCCACCACCACAACCAACGTCATCCACAGATACGACACTGTATTCCATAACTTCTCCAAGAAGCTCTCTGGGCAAGAAGCCCAACAACTCCAAAACCTCCCCCACATCATCATCGTCATTCCTAAACAAGTCTGACATGCGTACACCATGCGCTTCCCACATTTCCTTTGCCTCAAAACCGGCCACTGATAGCATCGGCCTTCTAAAAGAATCTGATTTTAGGTCGGATCTTGTCACTAGGATTATCGATACGAGTGTCTAGCCTGAGGAATAACGGTGGGCAACTTCCATTCCTCTACTCCCACCATAAATCCTCTAGAAAGCACCAAAACCAAGACCTCCCCTCAAATAGATTTTCTTTATCATAGAAACAGCTCTGACATAATACCAATCAGGGCCATATGGAACAAGCTCTTTAAATTGAGCAGTTTTCATCATATCAATCTAGGGGTAAGCTCAATCTTGCCAGATCGCATAAGATGAGAAGCGTAAGCCTTCACGAACTTGTGAGGCAAACATCCTTAACGGTGCGACCAGTCGCCATGTTCAAAGCAATACAGAGCAAGAGGAAGCACTAGTTTATGATAACTACAGAAGATTGTAGCTGTTAAGCTCTCTTTCCCTCTTTTCTTTCCACAGCTTCTACTTTTGCCAATTAAAGTTAATATATATAGTAGCCCCCATTAGAATTTTTTGTGTTTGGTATTGCTCTCTGTTGACCTAGCTTCAAGGATCACGACCTGGGCCCTGTATCGGCGAAATGAAAAGGCCAATGCATAGCCTCCAAAGATTTTCCATTAGCTATGGGTCCTAGTTTAATCTATGATTTAACTCTCAGTTTTTTTTTCCCAAAAGAAACTAGAATACTCCTTTATTATGTGTGAAGCACGTGTTACAACTGTACTTCATCACTTGTAATTGTTACAAAACAATTAAAGCAAAAAAGAATTATGGAAAAAACTTTGATACTAGAGATGGAGAAACCATTTTTATGGGCAACATACTTTGTGTTTAAACTTGAATTAGTTATAACAGACCAAACAAAATTTATTATTGAATCATTGCTTTAAATATGACATTCCTTGAGAATTTCCTTCACAAATCACATCTTGTTTTTCAAAGAAGTACCATCTAGAAAGGACTTGGGAAAGTACCATTCTCCCTTTGCTTATTCCACTTCTTAATCTATCCACTAGGACCTGAGAAATCAAACTTGCTAAATAAATTGGAAAATGGATCAACTAATGAAACTTGTTAACGATTCGATTTCGATTTCTAGGGTCTATAATTACCATCTGAAACGAGTAAAAAATTTGGGGATTTTAGTTTTTAATAATTTGAGATTTAGGTTTGTCTGTGTAACAAAAAGAGAAGAGAGAGGGAGATGAAAGTGAACGCACACAGAGGGTACTTTCATTTGCTTTATTTAATGTGGGGTAAGCTCAACAATTCTCATGTTTCATTAGTATTTAACAGATTTTGTGAGGTTAACTTTCTGTTAGGTATAAAACTATAATTTTCAATAGCACAGGTATGTTTCTAGAATTACTCCCTAAACTCAAGTATGAAAGTGTAATTAACCCTTAATCTTAACATTCCAATTAAGATTTCTATTACAGTATATCTTAAACGTTAATAACAATACTGATATTTCTAATTATTATTATTATTTTACCTATTAAACTATTATTTAGTTATGATTATAAACAAAAACGATTATTAATTATAATAATAATAATAAATTTAAATAATTATTATTACGATAAATTTAAATAATTATAATAATTACTTTTATAATAATATAATTATTATGAATATTAATATTAAAATGTATTATTATAAAATCATAACATTATTATAATCATATATATATATATATATATATATTATAACATTTATTTATATTTTATTTCTATTTATCATTATACTTTTTATTATAATTAATAATAATTTTTATTATAATATAATAATTACTAATATTAATATTAATATTATAATCATATTTATTACTAGAAATAAAATTATTAAAATAATATTTCATAATTTCATTTTTAGTAATAATATTTATTTTTATTTAAATATAAATAATATAATATTATTTTTCATATAATATTATAATAATATGAACTTAGTAGTAATCATATTATAATAATAGTAATTATTATTTATAATAAATAAATTACTGTAAAATCATAAAATTATTATTATTATTATGAATAATTATTTTTTTTATTATTATAGTATAATTATTACTATTCTAATAATATAATAATTATTAATATTATAATATTGATTACAAAAAATAAAATAATTATAATATTAATTTTATAATTTCATTTCTAGTAATAATATTTATTATTATTTTAATATTAACAATTATTATCATTTATAATAATTAAAATTATTATAAAATGTATATTTTTTATAAATAATTATATATTTTTATTATTATTATAAGTATAGTAAAAATTATTTTAATAATATTATAATAATTATTAATATTATAATAATTATTAGTATTAAAAATAAATAATAATAATACATATTTTTATAATTATTATTTATTATAATGTTTATTATTTTAGTTATAATTATTATTATTTAGTTGTTAGTTTATATGTAAAAAAAGTAATGTTAGAAATAATATAAAATAGTGAGGGCAAACGTATCCTGAAAAGTTAATCAGTATAATTATTATTATTTTAATAATACTATAATTATTATTAATTTTATAATAATTATTAGTATTAAAAATAAATAATAATAATATACATTTTTATAATTATTATTTATTATAATGTTTATTATTATAATGTTTATTATTATTATTATTTAGTTGTTAGTTTATATGTAAAAGAGTAATGCTGAAATAATATAAAATAGTGAGAGCAAACTTATACTAAAAAATTAATCACACATCATGTGCCAACCAATCATAAAACAAGATATTAAAATAAGATTAAATTAATTCAACCACATATAATCTCGTTGCAATCCCATCAAATCAACTCGATAATTTGTTTAATTTTTTAATACTTGCATCAATTAAATTCCAATCACTTAATAAATTAAAACAAATGACCATCTCAAAAAAAAAAAAAAAAAATAAAACAAATGTCGAATCTATCCTTAACCGCATATTCTCACCATCCCATTTTTATCGACGTAACTTTACTCAGCCGTCGCCTACTGGCTTCTGGTTCTCTTTACTCTGAAGTGTGGATAGCCTTTCCCTCTCTCTGTTTACGACCTCTCAGGCTCTAACCGACGACGCAGTGTTGATCTCACTTCTAGGTAAGTCTTTGTATATCTTTTATTTTCTCTTGCGCTGCTTCAATCTTCATATATCTCTAAGAGAAAGTATATTAACCGATGGCCAAATCATTTTGCCTGAATTAGCTAGGAGTATTAATGCAGCCAGTTTGATTAATTATTTAGGGTCTTGTTAACCAACAACAGAGAACTATTCAAATCAGATCAAGAACCCGATAAAATGGGGCTAGGTAAAATAATATGGATTTGACTTATAATTACCAGAAATTTTGAGGAGACTTTAGGATAGTAGAGCAAATTGAAATCAATACCCTAGAAAAATAAAGACTTAAGAATAACAAGATACAGAGCAGTACCAAAAGAATGGAACCATGTAATTTTCCAAAATTAGCAAAAATTGTTCAGTACTACAAAAAAATAAAATAATAAAAATAAATAAATAAATTTGTATGGTAATGGTGTTATGTATTTTTCTTTATTTTTTAACAGATAAAATAATCATGTTTCGGGTTCTGGTTTTTTGTTGGATAATCCCATCCAATTACCTGTAATTATTACAGGTTCGGGATGGGCTCGGTTTATTTTTCCGGGTAACTACATCAAATAACGTGTAATAAACGATTCCGTTATTAACAGGTAGTAAATAGTCTATAGGACGGGTTCAGTTTCGGTTTGTGGGTTAAGCTAAACAGCTTTAAGTTATGGATTTGTCAAATTTCGCCGGTAACCTACCCCTTCTAAGCGCTCATCTGCTCTCCGGTACAATAGAAAATAGAACAATTAAGAAAGATCAAGCTATTTAGTGTGAAAGTTGCAAGCTTTAGCTCTAGATCTGTGTAGAATTTTATGATCAATATGGGAGTCATCACTTTTACTTGTAGTGACAAAAGTAAATCGATATTATTCACAAGTCAGTTTGCTCTTTTTTTCTCATGGCTAAAAAAGGTTTGCTCTTTTTTTCTCATGGCTAAAAAAAGTTTGCTCTTTTTTCATATTTCCCCCTTATTTACTAAGTTTACCTTTCTTGTAATGAGCATTGTTGGTTTGTTGTGTCTTCTTTTCAAGGGAATGTAATATATATGGAACAAGACTTGCCCTTTTTTTCTTTCTGGCTTTGTGTTTTCAGAAGCAAACCACGTACAATAGTAGCAATGGCAATCACATTCTATGACCTCAGCTCTGATGCTGGCTTGAAGAAACTAGATAACTACCTCCTTACTCGTAGTTACATCACCGGGTGAGTTTGCTGTCTTTCTTTACCTTTTTTTGGATGGGGATTTCCCTGAATTGGTAGTTGAAAGGTCCAGAATTGGAGGAACATGAGAATGCTACTGGAGGGAATCCAGAAAAAGAATAAAGGAGAAAGGAAGTGAGGTTAAGAAGAGATCAACAGTTTCATTTCTCGAGTTAGGCTAAGATGTTATCTCTACCTTGGTTTGAATGATTGGTCTGGCTCAATTTTTACAGTTCGGTGTGTTTTAGTATTTGTTTCTGTGGTGTATCAGACTTTAGTTTTGTCTATATGGTTGGTTCTTGCAGCACGTTTTGTATTAATCTCCGAGTCGTAGGATGAGTAATAATATTACTTACTCATTGAAAGAAAGACAAGCGAGAATGCTATAGCATAATGATGATGAATGATTTCTCGACGAATTCTAGTTTATGTATGCCGTATCGATGTGTTTCTTGTGACAGGTACCAAGCTTCAAAGGATGACATCCCTGTCTATACAGCTCTCTCAAAGGCTCCATCTTCAGAACTCGTGAATGTATCTCGTTGGTACAACCACATTGATGCACTTTTGAGGATCTCATAAGTTCTCTTGATTTATTAGGCTGGTGTTTGGGGCAGATTTAAGCAAGCTTAAATTACAGCTAGATTGTTTTGATGGTGTAAATTTGTTATGATGATGTTTGTAGAAGTACATCATTGTTCTGACATTTGAGTTTCTTATGCATGTGTTCCCCAGTTAGACTGTTAATTTATTTTATGTTTATATAATGTATATTTAACTTATGGTTCTGCTGTTTCAGAGGTGTTTCTGCTGAAGGTTGTGGTGTCACTGTTGAGGGATCTGCTCCTAACACAGAAGAGGCAGTTGCAACTCCTCCAGTTGGGGACTCAAAGGCAAGTAAGTAGTGCTGTTCTGATATCTAGAATTTTTTATTAACTTCATTTATATTTTCTTTAATTGTTCATGAAGTTTTTTTGTGGTCTTTTAGGCTGCTACTGCTGAGGATGATGATGATGATGTGGACCTTTTCAGCGAGGAGACCGAAGAGGAAAAGAAGGCTGCCAAGGAACGTGCAGCTGCCATTAAGGCATCTGGGAAGAAGAAGGAATGTGAGTTTTGCAGTCATTGCTTTTGACCTTGAATTTGTCCTAAATTCGTGGTTTTCTATATGAGCCTAATTGTCTTGTATTTCATTTCCTAGCTGGTAAGTCATCAGTCCTGTTGGATGTCAAGCCATGGGATGATGAAACTGACATGCAAAAGCTTGAGGAAGCCGTAAGAAGCGTTCAGATGGATGGCCTCTTTTTGGGGAGCATGCAAGTGCTTTTGATTTATAGGTTCTTGTTATCTGTAAATTGAACCAGTATATTAATTCTAACAAATGAATTTGCTCATTTGCAGCCAAACTTGTCCCTGTTGGATATGGCATAAAGAAACTGCAGATAATGCTAACCATTGTGGACGACTTGGTGTCAGTCGACAGTCTCATTGAGGAACGTCTGACAGAAGAACCAATAAATGAATATGTCCAGAGCTGTGATATTGTTGCCTTCAACAAAATATATAAGTATACATACTCTTTGACCTTCTTTCTTCCCATTCTAATGTGTGCCATAGCTACCGATTTGGGGCTGTTTTGCAATCAAACTGTAACTGGTTTATATGAATGTGTTGTTGAATTCTTGTTGCAGAATGAGGATCCACCAAATCATGGGAAATGTGTGCTAGAGAGGTCTGTTGGAGAGAGGTTCTTGTTCTATAGGCTACTGCCTAGTGAGAACGTTATATATCCCTTTTTGTTTGCAAAATCGAGTCTGTTTCTTTTATGGATTTAGTTTTTAGACAAGTGGATGTTGTTTGTTGCGGATGTTTTGCGTAATTCTGCAGCCGTATTTGCAGTGAAGAACCAGATTATAGATAATGTTATGGCTTGCCTACTACAAATTAAATAATTTTGAGTCTCAAATGTACCGTTTAACATGATTTTGAGATTAATTTTCAGTTTCACCATTACTCTAGACCCTTTGGCCTAGCTCTGTTCGTAGTTTCAGATTATTAAAATAGTTATTGAATCAGATTTTGATAAAATAGTTTGGATTTTGTTTCTCAGAGATATGAATGTGTTTCTGACACGAATTTTACTAGTTTTTTTAGAATTTCTTTCTTGGTCTTTAGTCTTTTTTATAATTTTTCTTGAGTCTAACTACGGTTCTTTGACTAGTAGAAAAGGAACTGGGTAATTTATTATATTAAATAATAAAGTGATATCATTTCATGATAATCGGTATAATTATGTGGTAAAAAATATTTGCATACATTTGTAATAGTTGTGTTATATTTCATGGTAGTAGTATTAATTGGTTGTAATTGATTATCATTTTGTAGGAAAAGTATGATTCCTTGATCCTAGAATTTTCCTTTTTTGGTTTAGGTTTTTTATTTAAACAGATTCATTTATGAAAGTCTACCATCTCAGAAGGGTACTGAGCCATAAGCTGATTCTGATTTAAATATCATTACTTTTCATAAAAATAGAAGAACAAGAAGTTGAACATTTAAGAGTCTTGCTCAAAGATCTTGCCAACCAAATGAGAAATAAGATTTGTCTTGTTATTCCTGCGCAACATAATGATCCTTGAAACGAGATCACAACAATTTTGGTTATTTGTTTAAAAATAATATTTATTTTAAAAACGCTTGGACATATTTTGGTTTTTTATTTTAAAAAATAGTTCTTTTAAATTTTATTTTTTGGTGAAATATATTAACAAAACCTTGAAATTTACATCAGAATTCAATAAAAGAAACATACTCGATTTTGGAAGTTTAAGAATTCCGGAAAAGGAAGGCTAAGGGTATTTTGTGTAATAGTTTTTAGTTTTCGAAAACTGTTTTCGAAAATGAAAACTGAAAGTAGTTTTATAATTTTTTCTGAAGAAAAGAAAAAAACATGTTTGGATAACCGTAACTCGAAAACTATTTTCAAAACAGAAAACAATGTTGTTTGGATAATTCTATTTTGAAAATTGTTTTGATACACCTTGTAATTATTTTTAGTTTTGAGTTTAAATTTAAAATCTATATTAATTTTATTTCTCATATTTACTAAATATTTAAAAATAATTAATATTATTTTATTTTCAAATTTTAATATTTTTATATACCATGGAAGAATAATGAAAAAGAGAAGTGAACACTGATTTTAAAGGTTATTTTTTTAAAATTATGTCAGAAAACACTAATTTGAAGTTTTCAAAAAACAGTTTTCGAAAACTGTTTACCAAACATAAAAAAGAGTTTTTGAAAACTCTATCCAAACATGTCTTAACTTTTTTGGGATACCATACTCTTATTTGGGAGTTTTTTTTAGTAAGGATGAGAGAGAATTGAAGCGGATTCAGTAACCCTTAGTCCCTTCCAAACCCTCATTTTTAATAACCTAATTTGGAATAAAAAGAGGAGGGGGGATTGAGGGATATTGTTATATAGTGTAATTTTAATTTTATTATTTCTCTAATGATTTAAATTTTAAGCTTAATTACAAAAAATATCATGTAGTTGATCGCACTTTCAAAATACTTTGTGATTAACTCTATTTTCAAAAAATATCCTAAGATTTTTTTGTGGTAAAAAATACCATGTAATATGTTTTTGTTAGCAAAAACATATACTGTGGTATATTTCTATTAATCAAAAATACATTGCCACATATTTCTTTTAGTCAACCACAAAATAGTTTTACAAAAAAAATACATATATTTTTTGCCCAAAAAAACTCAAGATATTTTTTTCAAAATACAATTAACCACAAGGTATTATTTATAATTAAACCTAAATCTTATAAGGATTGATATACTTGTAATATCACAATAATTACTTATTCATTCCCTACCCTTCCCCTTACAAAACAAACAACCCTTTCTAACCAAACAAGGGAAGATATTTTACCTTTCCACTGCATACCCAAAAGATCAGCAGGCTTCCAATTAACAAAACATAAAAGACTTTCTACGGATTAAGAGCATCCTGAATTGTTTGTTAGGGTCATCCATTGTTTTCTCCAGAGAAGTTGAGGACATACACAGCTATCATATGTTGACCTGTTTCTTGGAAGGTGGATGGGTATTACAAATATCCTTAAAAGTGCCAATAGTTCACACCCCGGGAAGATATTTCCGATTCAATTAAATTTCCAAAACTGTTTTGTTTCAGAGTTTAAAGGACAAGTTGCTTAACAAAATTCAGGGGTGCAAATTCAAGTTGCTCAGTCTGTGCTGTCCAGTTGTCCTCCTGCATATGATGATGGCTTTTAAAATTCCAAAGTCAATTTTAAGGAATCTTAATTCTATAATTGCTAGCCACTTGCAAACAATTTAACAGTTTCAAATTCGCAAATAAAGCACAGATACGCAAAATCAAACACCAGAATACATAAAAACTCCACTTAAAACTACCATGGTTGTTCCAACGGATGACTGGCAGTGACTAACAGAACACTAAATAAGTTTCATATAACCTCCAAATGGAAAAAATGGAGGGGCAAAAACGGCCTCATTGTACTGACAGCAAGAAAAGAAAGATGAAGACTTGGACACTTCATGAATTAATGTATCACTACGCTCTTTATAAGGAAGCACCACTGCGTAGTGACTAGGCCTTTGATTTTCGAGGAGCCAACTGAGTCTCAGGCTGCAAAACAACAGAATTATAGAAAGCGCAATGTCACACTAATAATAAAAGGGTGTCCAATAAATCAAACATAATGAAGACCAACACATTCAACAAGAAAAATATTAATGCTAACAAGTTGTAAACCAAGCACATCTACAATATATGACGTAGGGAGGCACCAAATCTCCTTAAGCATCTCCCATAACTGCAATTTCTAACTCGATCTTCTTTAAGAAAAAAATTACCTCTTTCTTGACAGGTTCTTCTTTTTCTGACAGACTCAATTCAATGTGACATGGTGAAGACATGTATGCTGCAGAAGCAAATAATAGGTTAACCATAAAGGACACAAACTTGAAGGGGAACTTGAAGGGGGTCAGGGGTGGGCACATTAGCTTTTGGTGTTGAAGAGAGCACTCACGGTTAATTCTTCCATGCGCACGGTATGTTCGACGCCTTTGCTTCTGGGCTTGATTCACTTGGATGTGCGATATATAAAGTGAATCAACATCAAAACCTTTGACCTGTAGTTAAGTAGACAGAACATGCGGAAATTGTCATATAAATAGGAGCTAAAATAATGATTATTCCCGGTAACATGTTGCATACCTCTGCGTTACTCTCAGCATTCTTAAGTAAATCCAGAATAAATTTTGCAGATTTAACAGGCCAGCGACCTTGTCCATTTGAATGGCGATTCTTAGCTTGTGCAGTTCGCCCAACTCCACGACAGAAGCGGCGGAATGGGATGGCTTGCTTGTGGGCCAAAACATCCTCCAAGTATCTCTTAGCCTTGGCCAAGGGCAACTTTCGAATTGCATGGGCTGTTTCCCTCGTATTCTGGAAAAAGGAGATAATAAGAATATAATAACAGACAAGCAGCGCCCAAATATAGGAGGGTAATGCTATTTTCACAGCTTAATGGCTACTTCCACAAAAGAAAAAAATATATGGTGCCACATAAGCAGATAAAGAAATATTTTGTTCACGGCAAAAGTTATTTTTCCATGGAAATAGCAGTTGCCATGAATGATCTTCATTTATTGAGAGCCCAAGGCCCCAAACATGTCTGTCTTAAAGCTATGGTCAACATGACACCACCTATGCAACTAACAGTTTTGAGAATATGAACACCAAAAGGCTACACTACGCAATTAATAACAGTTTATTTGCACCATCTGCAGAACCAAATAATAATTAGAAGAGAAAATTAGTAGTTGCAAGATATGTTGCTCAGACTCAGCTAGGTGTCCAAGTGTCTGAGTTTTTCCGAGTGTTAGACTCGTCTCTTTTTTGTAAGGTTTTGTAAGTTTTCTTTTGATTTGGAGTGTGGAAGAGAAGATCATATTTGGAGTATCGTGTCCGACACGGGTACCACAACATAATGAAGAGTCAAAGTAACCACGTCTGCAAGTACTCCTTTGATAAAAATTCTAATTCCACTATGACAAGCATGAAATTTACTCCTAGAGAACAAGAGCAGTTGGCGCGATAATTGTTGAGAAAGGGCTTGGCCTTACCTTTTCATCATGTCAAGAAATCAATAAAGACAAACCAATTAAGAGCTCCATCAAGAATAACTTGCAAGGATTATAAAAAATTGCAATTAAAATAATTACTACTTCCCTAACCCAACTTGGCCAACTTGATTACAAGTTTATCTGAATAACAATAGATATG
The DNA here is from genome assembly GCA_023935145.1 of Bretschneidera sinensis. Taxonomy (NCBI): domain Eukaryota; kingdom Viridiplantae; phylum Streptophyta; class Magnoliopsida; order Brassicales; family Akaniaceae; genus Bretschneidera; species Bretschneidera sinensis. The sequence continues at coordinate 109,597,077 of CM043700.1, forward strand.
GTATTACTTCATTAATAACAAAAACTTGATGAGGTTAAAAGGCCAGGAAAACATCATCAGCTGAACATAGCCAGCCATTTTGCTTAGTCGCAGCATGAGTAGGATAACAACCCAAAATATGAAGGAAAAATGAAAGAATATAGCCAAATACAAAAAGTCAAGAAGAAAACTAGGTCATAGATGTACTTATAAAAATGTACTCATAAAATCAAGATAAAAGGAAACCTCATCTAATATGTAAAAGTTATGGCGCTCCATCATTTACTGAACCTTCTTCCACTAACAAAATCGACATAGGTTCACCCAATAACAATGAAACTAATTTTCCGTATACATAGGAGAGGCATGCCCCTAGAGGGCATCAGGCCTGGTTTAGCTATGAAATTGAATCATAATGATCAAAAGAGTTACTTATAGCTTATAGGTCATATTGGAAGATTGACTCAACCACACATATCATTGCACCCATAAAAGCACCTACTAGCAAATGAACATTTGACCATGCCTGAACATGCATTTGAATCTAATAAAAAAGAGTGACTAAGTAACATGACATAACAGACTTATAAAAAAACAATGCAGAGAGAGACACAAATCTAACGCTTAAAAAAGAAGACACAGAAAAAGAAATGAAAGTTGTACCGCAATTGCCAAAACAAAATCAGTAATAGGATGTAAAGAAAGGTCACCATTTTAAAAACTTAGAAAGATCGAGAAAATTTAACAAGTGAAGCACATGTTATGACAGCTACCTTCTCAATGGCCCAAACTAAAGATACTACTATATATTTGTACAAAAATCAAAACAGGAATTTCAATTGCCAGGCAACATCCACAACCACCATTAATCCATTTCATCTATACGATTATCCCTGAAATAATATCAGTAAGGCCCCATCCTCATATATTGGGATAACTCATTAGCAAAGAATTGATGCTTAATGGAAAACGGTTGATAAGAGATTACTATACCGTGCATTAAAAATCACTGAAAATCATTATAATATATCCTGGACAGGAATACTGTTAGAAGCATGGTGCAGTCAAATAATGACAGGTGTACCATTAAAAATAAAGTAGCATCATTGGCAGAACTACTTAGAATGTAGCAATTGAAAAATATAGAATTTAGGTCAGCATACCTTAAAATGGACACGGAGATCGGAGCCCCTGGCTTTGCAGGCTGAAGCATGATCATAAAATAACATAAGAAAATCAGATTACATAATTTCAATGAAAAGAAGCGTGTAAAATATGCTATTTCCCTCTGTTCGGTTGCCCAGAAAAACGAGGGGAAAAGCAAGAACATGTTTACAATCCTATAAAAATGGTACTTTCGTTTGGATTTCCAAATGATTAGAAACTCACATCCATAAAGCCCCTATGCGATGATTGGAAAACAAAGCTTAAACTTAAAAAACGAAGACGTTTATTCAAGATCTAATGAAACTACAAAATCAAAAGAAAACAAATCAACACAAGAACTTATGCTTACACTTTGTGGGATTGTCCGGCTCTCTCGAATACTTCACCTTAAAAGATTAAAACACCGAAGCATCGTTAGGTTAACATTTCGGAAGCAATTTTTTTTTCTTTTAGAAGCAAATTTCGCTTTAGTTTTGTTTCCGGAAAGCAAGGAAAACACTATTCAAAGGAGGAGGAGAACTAACCATAGCTACTGCTGCTGTCTAGCTTTACGCTTTGCAACCTAAGAGAGGAACAAAGATATGCAAAAAAGATACAGAGAGATAGAAAACCTGACGCTAGGGTTTACATGCTTTATTCGGCTTCGTATCTCTTGGTCTTGGGCTTCTTATCTTAGTCCAGTCAATTTTGTTCATTTTGGGCCTTCTTCAACTAAATGGGCTTTCTGTAGGTTTATCAGAAAATTACCAGCTAATAAGGAGTTGCCACGTCCGAAACATCGTTCAACTTGAGGGCTCTTTAGTGATTTCATCAAATCAGAGAAAAATAACGAGAGATAAAAACGGAGGAGATGCCAATTTTGGCTCCATTAACCGATCGAAGGAGTGAACAGAGAAAAATAATGAAGAAGAAAGAGTGAACCAGAGGGACATAGACTGGTAGAATGTATTGCTCTAATATTCTCGTAAGTATTTTCCTTCTCTTATTTTTTTTAATTAATCGTGTATATATACGTAGTTCTCATTAGATTTAAATCTAATCTGCCATTCCCTTTCATATTTTTTACTTTACTTCTGTTAATGAATTGTGAATTACAAGTAAGCTTTGAACACTGTCTTTGTGTTTCACTTACAATTGCACGTATTGTCTCAAGAATAGGGTTTGGGTGTGATTCTAGGGTTATTCATATTGAGATTTAATGTTCAAAATTCATGATATATGTAGAGAATTTAAGCTCATTTGGAGAACACAGCCTGAGTTTAGCTACCAAATATCTAATTTTGGTGTTTCTTTGATACAATTAGGGGTTGTGAGAGGCTCTAGTGGGAGTATATGTTGTTTGATGGAGCAGTGTAGTTTCTGAAAGATATTGTCGTTTGAGATAGGGATATTGATGAATAACAGTAACCCCCCAAAGAATGCAGGGGCACCATCCCCATTTGGAAATTCTGGGGCCCTGGCAAAGCCTATGCCCATGAACCACCAACCCCACTTCTCGCAGTCACAACCTCAAACACAAGGTGGGTCTCCCTTTCCGGGTCACTTCCAACTGTCTGAGCCTCAAGGTCATGTGCTTGCCCAGGGGCAATATGTGCAGTCTCATCAGCAAGCGCAAGCTCAGGCTGCCCACTCCCAATTCCAAGCTCAGTTACAATCACAAGGTCAACAACATTTCAAGTTGCAGAAATCTAATGCCGGTAATGCTGGTGTGTCATCCCCATCTATATCCACCCCTGGCACAGGAAGTACTAAGAGGGCTACTCAAAAACCGCCTTCTAGGCCCCCTGGTTCATCCAATACCAGCACATCTTCACTGTTTAAAACCATGGAATTGACCCCAGCTGCACATAGGAAAAAATGGAAGCTTCCAGAGAAGCAAATACCTGATAAAGTTGCTGAAATTTTGCCAGAGTCTGCTCTTTACACTCAGTTGCTTGAATTTGAGGCAAGGGTGGATGCTGCCTTGGCAAGAAAAAAGATTGACATTCAAGAGTCACTTAAACACCCTCTTTGTGTTCAGAAAATTCTTAGAATATATGTTTTTAATACTTTTGCTAATCAGCTGGAAACAGCTTCTGAGAAGTTGAATGCAGAGCCCCCCTTTTGGTCTCTTAAGATTATCGGGAGGATACTGGAAGATGGTAAAGATCCTGTGCTTGTTGGGCCTATGCAGAAACCAAGCTATTCATGTCCGAAATTCTCATCCTTCTTCAAGAAAATCACAGTATACTTGGACCAGAGCCTCTATCCAGATAACCATGTGATTCTATGGGAGAGTGCTCGATCACCTGCACTTCACGAGGGATTTGAGGTGAAGAGAAAAGGGAATAAGGAATTTACTGCAAGGATAAGACTAGAAATGAATTATGTTCCTGAAAAATTCAAACTTTCACCTGCTCTGACAGAAGTGCTTGGAATTGAGGTAGATACATGCCCAAGAATTATAGCTGCAATTTGGCATTATGTTAAGTCTAATAAGCTACAGAATCCAAATGACCCATCCTTCTTTGTGTGTGATGCCCCCCTTCAAAAGTTATTTGGGGAAGAGAAGATGAAATTTGCTTTGGTTTCTCAAAAGATAACACAGCACTTAACTCCTCCACAGTCTATACATGTAGAGCATACAATCAAGCTTTCAGGGAATTCCCCAACTGGAACTACTTGTTACGATGTGTTAGTGGACGTGCCTTTTCCATTAGAAAAAGAAATGGCTGCTTTTTTGGCAAATACTGAGAGGCACAAAGATATTGACGTTTGTGATGAACTAATTTGTGCTTCTATAAAGAAGATACATGAGCATCGTCGCAGTCGGGCTTTCTTTCTTGCTTTCAGTCAGTCTCCAGCAAAGTTTATTAATGCTTTAATTGCTTCTCAGGGAAGGGATCTAAAGCTTGTTGCTGGAGATGCCAACAGTAATGCAGAAAAAGAGCAGCGATTTGATTTCTATAATCAACCATGGCAAGCTTTTGTTTTTATTTCCTTTTTCTCATTTGGATTGTGTTTCCATGATTGCATTTAATATGAAATGAAAAGTATGGTTTAAACTAGGAGAAAATGAATGAAGCAAAGATTGATAAGTATTTACATCCCCTGATCAATGTACTCTAACAAAATTTATAAATGATCTGTTCTGATAAGAGTTTCTATGTTTCCTATGGGTGTAGCAGTCCCCACTTATGTAGTAATTCTGATTTGAGCTTTGCTTATCTTAAATGAAATATAGCTTCCTATGCTTTACTTGTGAGTAGTATTTCTCCATATTGCATGAGAAAGGGTGGTAGATCACACTTGCTGGGCCTAGTCAATCGCTGATTATACTACAGTTTTTTAACCATGTTTTGAAAAGAAATGTTAAGACAGGAGACCCCATTATATCCTGATGACTTAATTGTTTCAAGAAAAATACCCCCTAAGTTCTATTGTATGTTAAGACTTGAGCATATCATCTCTGTCTGCTTCAGACTCTGCATAAAATCCATGGTGGATCACACTTGCTAGGCTCAATGATTTGTACATCCCTCCTTTATCATTTTCTTGGTTGAAAATGGCACAAGCCAATGCATGTAGAAGGGGAGATCATGAATTGTTGTAATGAAAAGCTTATTTTCCTAGCCTCTTTTAAAATAATGTTTTGGGTGAAACTTTTAGGGTTGAAGATGCTGTTATCCGTTACCTCAACCGCAAGTCTGCTGGAAGCGATGCTCCTGGAAGCACCTGATTAAGGATTTGTTGAATTGGTGACAGTTGGTATGTATGTCAAAGCTACTGTAATTTCATCCCTTGCCCACATCTAGTTATTTTCTGTATTCATTTGTTGGGTAGAGGAATATTGGATTTTGTAGGCAGTAAATTAATATGTAGTGGCATTCTGGTTAAATTGTTCTGGTGCAAGATGAGGGCAATTAGATCTTGTTTTTGCTAGATTTTATTTGCTTTAAACTGATATTCATTTTCCATTTCTTGGATGCTTATACCATCCATCTTGAAACATATTTGATAATCTGAATGCCACTTCATTTTGTTATTTTATTTTTAAGGGCTGGTGTTAATGCCAAAGCTGTTTTTGTTCATACCACAGCAGTTACATTTTTACAAATATGACTGGACATTAAAACCCTTTTATTGGTTAAAAAAGCAATCTTCTATTTCCCCAAGACACTTTTTTTTTAATTTGGTATCACCTGTTTCCTTGTATAGCACGATCTTCACCTCTGTTTCTGGTAAGCTGCTACTGTTTCAAGCAGATAATGTAAGTTTTATAGTAGCAGATTTCAAAGGTATTTCGAACGAGGTGCTATAGCTACAACTCTTGCTGTTTATCTTGGTAATCTTGTTGTAGAACTTATACTGGGGTCTATCATGTGGTCCATGTGCACATAACTCTTCAAAATTATCCTGCTGAATGTTGTTAATATCCGTTCAAATAAAAGTTTAAATGCTGTTGGTGATATCAATTAAATTAAGAGTTTAAAATGCTGTTACAATTACTCCTAACTAACAGATTGTATTCTAAGTTAATGATATCTCCACATCTCTCCTGTAAATTAGAGATTCAAAAACTAATTTTTAGTTTGATTGATTCTTTCTTATCTGCTGTACAAGTCCTACTATAAATACTAATGTAAAACATAATGAAAATTAAGTTTTTCCTGACCAAACATATTCTCTCTACCTTTATATGGTATAAGAGCAACTTTAGCTCTAACAAGCTCACGATTATGTGTTCACCACCTTTCAACCATGGCTGTGGAAGGAACTCACGGTATTCCCTCCGCATCCTCTTCTACACTTCTCTTCCTAAATGCCAATCTACTTCCTCTCAAACTTGCCATTTCCAACTTTCCTTGATTGCTTTACTTTTAGGGTTTATTATCAAGCTCGAGTTTTTATAAAATTTATCGAGTTTGAGTTTAATTTTAGAGTTCGAACTCAAATATGTTTATTTAAATTCAAGTCGAATTCGAATATCTTAATATTTGGTTCGAATCCACTCTTACTAATGTGACATTAACACTAACATTTTTTTAAGGAAATTTAGTTAGTTCTAAAATTTGACATATTAAAACTAAAAAAGAAAGACTGCAAAAGAATCTTATCAAAGGAAAAAAAAAAAAAAAGTAGATTGCTAAAGAAAACGAAGAGTAAAAACAAATTAGTTGCAAGTTGTTGCTAGCATTTGAGGATGTTTAGCAACCTCGACTCTTTGAGATTGTCGAAAAATTTAAATGAAAGAAGTAGAAAGGGAACATGTGCCAAACAAAAGAAACGAGACGGCAAAAGCCAATGATTCTTGTTGATTAGATTTTAGTTAAAATAAAAAATTGGTGGTGGGTTATGAACTTTCAAGTTTTAGCGCTGCTAGAGAGTAGAGAGGAGCCAAGTTTTAAAATGTCAATCTTATGAAATTTGAACTCAAATATCTTTCTAGTTTTGATGGTTTATAAAAATTGAAATTTGCCTTGTTTAAATAGTGAGAAAAATCACTGTGTTTTTTTCTTCTTTAATTTTGTTTTCATTTTTGTGGTTTTCTGAATACTATTATTGCTTTACGTTTAATACACGCACCTGTTTTCAGAGCTAGGAAGGGATTCCTTTCACTTCACGGAAAGAGGATAGTTTAGTAATTAATTGATGGTAAATTGACAGAGACTCTCTTTCTTGCCATGTGGTTGACTACCGTCAATCATGAGATATCAGCCACTCCTACAATGTTGGGCATTCAATCATTCATATTTTAACGGATCAGGATCTTTTATGTTCAGAGTCTTCTTCTCTTTGGTTCAATTCAAAATTAAATGAACTATTTAACTCCAAAAATTTCAATTTCTTCCTAAAACTCATGAAGGTAACTAGGTAATTCAACCTCATTGATTTCGGTTTTTTTTTTTCATTTTTTAAGGTTTTTTTTACAATAATCGATCAATCAATAATCGAAAAAATGCACACTTGATATCATTGGAATCAACTCGATAGAATCTACATTTCGACACCAAATTCATCACCCTCCTCCAATCGAGTCACTCTCATGGGTCGACCTTTGCATGAAGGGAGCTTCGCTTTAAATCTATCATTTTTCAATGAGTAATATTGTCATAAATCTCTTACCACTTCTCTCAGTTTTAAAGATTTCAAATCAAGTTTTATGTAATTTTTTATTTTTTATCCTTCATAAAAACGTCAATCATGAATGATGCAACTAATGAACAAGACACATGAGTAGACGTATGCAAATTTTATGACTAATAACAATACTCATTTTCTTCATAAACCTAATTTTATTGATATAGACATCTTATTTTATACCAATTTAATTGATAAGTACCATTCATCTTGAATCTCAATGAAAACAATTAAAATACAAATGATCGAGACTTTTGGAAGTGATTTGTAACAAGAAATTTAAGCAATTATGGCTATAAACACTTGCCAAACTTAATAAAAATAAAAACTAGACAAAAAGAAAAAAAGGACAATAGGTTTTAAACACGTATAAAGAACGAAGAATACAAGCAAGAAAATATGGGTAGCTGCACATATCTAGGGCAGCACAAACCTCAAATTAAATTTTTTGGTTTGACAATATTCTGCACACCACTTCAAAAAGCTGCAGTTAAAACAATTTTGCAATCCAAGCAAAATTGAAGCTTACACATTGTAATGACCTATCTCGGGTTGGCTACCCCCGAGATAGTGTTGTCACATTTTGATGCAACAATAAAAAAATAATACCAACGGAAATTTTTATATAAATCTTTAACCCTCAACAGGGGAGATACATCATTTTAATCATGACTTAAACATTATATACAACGTAATATGCATGAATATTTACAAATAAATTTTTATTTTATTTTCTCATTAGTCTGAGGATGTGGACACGTACGTGGCTTATAGAAAATGATTTCATCTGAACCTCAACTCACCAAACTATTTGTCATGCCTACTACTTAAAATCATTGTACATTGAGGAGTGAGCTTCACAAGCTCAATGAATTAAATTTACTAGAAGCATTCAATTTTATACTTCCAGCTGCCATTACTTAATTATAGTTCTGCCACCGGTCCTTAACTCTTTAATTTTTATAGTTTTGTCATTCCTTATTTACAGTTCTACCACCAGTCCTTAGCTCTTTAATTTTTTTTACAGTTTTGCCATTCATTTTAAAAATCAATTTTTTAATCTTTTCTAACCTCAAAATTTATTTATTTATTTTTAAAATTATAAAAATATTTAGAAACTTTTATTTTCTTCCAACAAATTTTCTAATTAATTTTTCTTCAACCTCATTCTACATTTTTCTTCAAAAATTCTTTTATTTCAACTTGAAATTTCATAATTTTTAGTACTTTCTTCTTTTAAAAAAAATCTATCTTTTTCAATAAAATTCTCAATATCATCTTTCAATTATTATTTCAAATTAATGATAAATCTTTAATATCTGCATAATTTAATTCAATATAATATCTATCAAATTACTTCTTTATCCTTACTTTAGGAACACGGATATTACAATTCTACCCACCTTATAAAAATTTCGTCCCCAAAATTTCCTTACCTAACTCATAAAAAAAGCTAAAGGTACTTTTTCCCCATTCTTGCCTCATGTTCCCAAGTAATTTCTTTAACGTATTTATTCTGCCATAATACTTGAACCAATTGAATTATTTTATTACACGAGACTTGTTCATTTTTGTCTAAAATTCTCATTGGTACTTGTATAAAAATCAAATCTTTCTAAATTTCTACCTCGAAATATTATGAGATTTATTATGTAAGCGCTTTCACAAAAGTGAAACGTGGAATACATTATGTCACTGCTTCAACTCTGGAGGCAAATCCAGGCTATTTACAACTAGCCCAACTTTCTCAATAACCTCATAGGGTCCTACTTACCTCATACTCAACTTTCTTTTCTTTTTATCCTCAACACACCTTTTCATAGAGATTTTTTCAAATACACCAAATCACCTATTTGAAACTCAAGAGATCTTTTTCTATTATCAACATAGCTATTCGATTTACTTTATGTTGCTTTACGGTTCTTTCTAACCATTTTGATCATTTCAGTTGTTAATTCAATAATTTATGGACCAAATATCTTTCTCTCTCCAACTTCTTCCGAGCATCTTGGAGTTCTACACCTCCTACCATATAAGGCCTCAAATGGTATCATCCCAATACTAGTTTGGTACTAATTATTATAAGCAATTTCAATCGATGACATGTAAGCATCCCAACTTACTGAGAAACTCATCACTTTTGCCCTTAACATATCTTCTAGTACTCTAATAATCCTTTCTTTCTGAGCATGAAAAGTTATATTAAATTGTAACTGTGTACCCATGGCTTTCTAAAAGCCTATCCAAAACTAAGATATAAATCTAGTATCTTTATTTGACACTATACTCAATGGTACTCCATACAACCTCACAATCTCAGCTACATCCCTCTTCAATCCTGACCACCAGAAATTTTGTCTCAATCCTCTATACATCTTATTGTTACTTGGTTGCATCGAATCTACATCATCATGTGCCTCTCTCATTATCTTATTTCTCAACTCTGCATTATTGGGAACACAAATTCTATGTTCCAAGACCAAAATACCATCATTTCTAATTTTTGAACTCATATTACCTTCTATTAAGCACTTCATGCTTAATCTTCTCTATCTCTTTATCTCTACCTTGCATCTCTAATAAGTATTTTACTATGGATGACTGTACAACCATATTTGTTAACAATGATCCTCTATCATTGATATTCAACTTCATTCTTATCTCTCTTAATCTATCATCAATTACATATGACTTTCAATAGTAGTCAATCTTCTTGTAGATTTTCTAGTCAATGCATCAGCTATCACCTTCGCATTTTCTAGATGATAGTGAATTGTACAATCATAGTCAGTAATCAACTCCATCCACCATCTTTGCCTTAAATTCAACTCTCTTTGGGTAGGTAAGTATGTCAAACTCTTATAATTCATGAATATCTCACAAGTGGCTCTATACAGATGATGTCTCCAATCTTTAAAGTAAACACTGTGGCAACCAACTCTAAGCTATGAGTGGGGTAATTTCTATCATGATTCTTCAATTGCCTAGAAGTATAGGCCACAGTTTTCCCATGTTACACACATCCCAACTATTGATGCGATGCCTTACTATACACCACAAATCCTTCATCACTAGAAGGAAACATCAATACTAGAGTTGTAGTCAATTTCTCCTTTAGTAATTGAAAAATTTTCTCACACTTCCCAGACCATAAAAATCTCACCTCTTTCCTGGTCAGTCTAGTCAATAGTACTACAATAATAGAAAATTTCTGAAAGAATCATCTATAATAACCAGCTAACCCCAAGAAGATTCTAATCTCAATCACTTTAGTTGGTCTCTTCCAACTTAACATTGCATCTACCTTTTGTGATCTCCAGATATTACATGCCCAAAGAAAGTTATTTTATTCAGCCAAAATTCACATTTAGGAAATTATAGCATACAATCTCTCTTTCCTAAAAATCTCCAGCATACTCTCTAATGTTTCACATATTCTTCCTCATTGTTAGAATATACCAAAATGTCATCAATAATTATAACCACAATTTGTCAAGAAATAGTTTAAACACCCTATTCATCAAATCAGTGAATATTGCTAGAGCATTTGTCAACCTAAATGGCATCACAAGAAACTTGTGACCATAACGTGTCCTAAAAGCAATCTTGGGCACGTCTCCCTCCTTTATCCTTAACTAATGATAACCTGATCTCAGGTTTATCTTAGAAAACATCCATGCTTTCCACAACAGTTCAAATAATTCATTTATCCTGGGCAAAAGATATTTGTTCTTAACGAAGATCTTATTCGGCTGTTTCTAATCTATACACCACATCATCATTCTATCTTTCTTCTATGCAAACAATACAGGGGCTCCCTATAATGACACACTTGGTCGAATAAATTGTTTATCTAACAATTCTCGAAGCTGAACTTTCAATTCTCTTAACTCAGTGAGTGTCATTCTGTGCGGTGCTATAGATATATGTGATGAACCTAGTATCACATCAATAGAGAATTAAATTTCCTTACTGAGAGGTAAACTAAACAACTCATCAAGAAATACTTCAGAAAAATCCTTCATTACTAAGATTTCTTCCAACTCTCTACTATTATTTCTAAAATCCTCCACATATGCCAAATACCCCCCTCACATCATTTCCTTGACCATTTACTAGTAGTCAAACAAAATAAGACAGTTCGAAAGTATCTTACATTCTTCTGGAAAATTAAACTCCTTTTGTCCATATCCTGAACACTACATTTTTTTTTCTAGAACAATCAACCCAGACATAATACGTCGACATCCAATTCATTCCCAAAATCAAATGAAAATCTATCATATTCAAAGGTAATAGATCAACTTCAGATTCTCTATCACTAATACGAATCACACAACCCTTGTAAACATTTATGATTATCACTGTTGTTATTTGTCTAAGTTTCAAACATATCCAAACATGGTCTAAAGTTGGTTAATGTCCAAACCAATTATGGGATATCAAATTTTAGCAAGTTATAAGGTTGCACACATGTGTGTGCTTCAATTTTGAGCATAAGAAGGTCAGGCACACTGCTGTGGAAGTTTCTGCCCACAGGTAGGAGGTGTGCGCACAGCATCAGGAGGCTGCAGCATCAGGTCACGCCGCAGCACACAGCACATGGCTGCACACATGATCCAGCATGCATAAGACCTCTCCAATCATGTGTGCACCACACCAAAACGCACAGCATCACTTGGAGAGTGATGAAGGGCTGCGATTAAAGGAAGAACATGATCAAAGGGTCAAGAATGATTCACAAGATTGTCCAAGAATTAAGAGGCTATAAAAAGGGTTTCTTAGCCTCATTTCAAGTGGTGAAAAAGGTGTGTGAGAGAACCACATAGGTTGTGACATTGTGAGATCATTGTAAACACAAGAGAGAATTATGTAAGAGACATAAACACAAGAGGGACTCTTGTAGTGAGGCTGGTTGTAAAGAAAAAAGGTTAGTAGAGAATTGATAGAAAGCATTGTAATAGGTCTATCACTTTCTCGTTCTCTTTTTAGTTCTTCAAGAACTTGGATTCTTGAAGGGGATTGCTGTAACTTTGTAAGAACCATTGAGATAGTGCAGAGAGTTCAGAGGAACTCACGGGGACGTAGGCACATTGCCGAACCTCGACAACAAATTACTTGTCTTCTTTCTTTCTTTGATTTTCTGTTCTTATGTTCGATTGCTGAAATTCTTTCTACAAGTCATTCAAGACTTAGGTGTTTGGAAGATCACCACCTGGGCATCTTGTCAAGGTGATTTCCAACAATCACTTTATCTCTAGTTGGAATTTCAGCAATACTATTATGCATCAAAGGATTGATTCATGCATCAATAAACTTCATAAATACATTGGATGAAAAATAATGGGTTGCACCAGGATCAACCAACATTGATATGTCCACATTTTCTACATACAAAACACTTCAAATTAGGATAATTCCAGGATAAATATCTTATATGATTACATCTATAATAAGCTTCTGTCTCTCGATCATACATCAGATTACCACTTCTCTTTGGTGGCATACTTACTTCCCCTGCCACGACTCCCAGTTCTCATAACCTATCTCTCAACTCTAAGGGTCCCATCGATAGTACTCTAAGCTACAGAAACAATAGATCTTGTTTGCCTCCGACTCTATACTACAGTTTCTTGTGTTGAGAAATCACCTTGATATACCCAGGTGGTGATCTGCTAAACACCTAAGTCTAGAATGACTTGTAATGATCATAAACAGAAACAGAAATCAAAGAAAAGAAAGAACACAACAATTGTTATCGAGGTTCGACAATAGCTTATGTCCCCGTGAGTTCCTCTGAACTCTCCGCGCTAAATCAATGAGTTCTTACAAGTTACAACAACCCTCTTCAAGAATCCACAAGTTCTTGAAGAACCAAAGAAGAGAAGAAAGAAAGTGATAAAAACAATTACAAAGCCCTCTAACCACAATCTATGCTACTCTCTCTTTACAACCAGCCTCTCTTTTGAGATCTATTCTAGTGCCTCTCCTGTGTTTTGTGTCTTTACACTCTCACACTTGCACTTGAATTCTCTTGTATGATGATCACTTGTATGTCAATTATGTTGAGATTGAAGCTAGGTGACCCTTTATATAGTGCACCACTTCTTGAGCCAATCTTTGAAATCAATCTCCACCCTTAAATCTTGAGGACCAATCAATCATAGCCCTACATCAATGCTTAGTGATCCTGTGCATTTTGTTAATGTATCCATGCACCTCTTAAAAGGCTAAAGAAACTAGTCTCAGTGTGTCTGGAACCGCGGCCTAGAACAGGGCAGGCCGCGGCTCAAGCCAGGGCACACATGCATCACTTTCTGGGCGCCGCGGCTTGGGGGAGGCTGAGCCACGGCGCACACCTCCTCCAGGCTTCCTCCATGCTGGGCGCTGCGGCCTGGGAAGGCTGGGCCATGGCTTGACATGATGCTGCACTCTTCTTGACTTGCTGTGCGCTGAAGCGCACACTTTGTGTGCTGAGGCACCAAGGTCTTATGAAAAACCTTTTCAAACCATGTTTAAACCTTAGACAAACACCAACAATCTCTACCTTTGTCTAAGCGATCCGACCTCATTGTGCAGAGAACTCAGGATCCAAACTAATCTTGAGTCATCATTCAACCGACTCCAATCCTAAGAAGTCCAAGGCAATGATTAAACTTACTTAGAGGTAGAACCTTGGTGCCTAAATCTGTAGGATTTTCTTTCGTGGCTACCTTGTCCACATGAATGCATTCTTCTGTAACATTTTCCCGAATGAAATAATACCGAACATCCATGTGCTTTGTCCTCTCATGGAACACTGGATTCTTACACAAGTGCAACGCACTTTGGTATTCCGAATACACCACCACCTACTCTTTCAGGACCTTCAACTCTTCCAACAACCCTTGGCACCACATAGCCTCCTTAATAGCTTCCGTTGCCACTATGTACTCAGCCTTAGTTGTTGAGAGTGCTACCACTGGCTGCAACTGAGCCTTCCAACTTATACAACATCTGTTTAAGTTAAAGAAGTAGGAGGTAATTGATCTTCTTTTATCCTGGTCTGCTCCATAGTCCAAATCGGTATAACCCTCAAGACAGATGGACGTACCCCTCTTCTCATAAATCAACCCTACTTCTGGGCTTCCCTTCAAGTACCTCAGCAACAACTTCATCCCAAGCCAATGCTCATTTTCAGGATTACTCATAAACCTGCTGAGAACGCTTATTGCATAAGCAATATCAGGTCTAGTGCTTACCATGGTGAACATAATTGAACCAACCGCATTAGAGTAAGGGACCTTTTCCATTTCCTTCTTCTCCACCTCCGATCTCGGACATTGATCGCTAGAGAACTTGAAATGACCAGCAAGGAGAACCTTCACTGGTTTATTATCTTCCATAGAGAACTTAGATATCATCTTCTCTATGTAGGAAGTCTGAGAAATCTTCAATCTGTTTCTCTCCCTTTCCTGGATTATATTCATCCCAAGGATCTTCTGTGCATGGCCAAGATCCTTCATCTCAAAGTCCGAACTGAGTTGAGACTTCAATTCTTTTATCCTCTCCATGCTGCTCCCAACCAGCAACATATCATCAACATAGATGAGGATTATCACCACTTCCTCCACCTTGTGCCCCTTATAGTACAAGCACGAATCATAGTAGCTCCTCATGAAACCCAAGCTAGTTACAACGGAATCAAACCTCTTATTCCATTACCGAGGTGATTGTTTCAGGCTATAGAGAGATTTCTTCAATTGGCACACCAACTCTCCCTTCCTTCCTTCCTCATAGCCTTCGCGTTGCCTCACGTAGATGGTCTCATCAAGCCTTCCATGTAAGAACAATGTCTTCACATCTATTTGGTCGTTTCCCAATTGAATTGGACCACCATTGCCAATATTATCCGTATCGTCTTGTACTTCACAACCGGTGAGAATATTTTGGTGAAATCTATGCCTTATCTTTATGTGAACCCCTTCGCCACCAGCCTAGCTTTATACCGGACTACATCCCCTAGAGTGTTCTCTTCTTTGATATTGTAGCCACCTACAATCCAAAACTCTCTATTTTTCTAGTTTGGGCACCAATTCCCAAGAGTTGTTCTTCCTCAAAGAATCTATTTTTTTCCTCCATAGCTAGCTGCCACTTTGACGAATCCTTACACTCCATGGCTTCCATGTAAGTTTCTAGTTCAACCATCCCTCTTTTTGTCCCAAGAGCTGCTACATTAGCATCCGCAAACCCATATCTCAAAGGTGGTTTGACCACCCTCCTTTCCCGGTCCCTTATGAGCTGATAGTCATTCTGACTTGCTGCATCGTCCCTTTCCAGTTCAGCCTCCTCTTGAGTATCCTGAGCATGGCCTTCATTAATGGGCTCTACCTGGTTTAAACCTTCTTGCCTTCCTTACACTACTTGAACTAAATTTTCCTTGATGCGATGCTTCACAAATTTTGGGCTGGTTTGCTCACTAGCCCCTGCAGGGTTAGTTTTCTCCAAATAGAGAAATAACAATTCATTAAAAATAAAATCCCTACTTATTATGAGTTTCATTGCTTTTGGTTCTAAGGACCATAACCTATACCCCTGATGAGAGTCATAAAATGCGTCTAAACAATACTTAATTGTTAACATTTTAGGGTTGATCTTGGTCGTAATCGCACTTTTACATGTTGATAACTCTAAAGTGATATTCATAAATCATTGACTTAATTCGATGCATTTTTAGGTGCTTTGAGTACAAAAGAGATAATAAAACGATCAATGTTTAAATCACCAAAAGATCTTGGGTGTCGGTGCTTGTTTTTGTCCAAGGTTTAGACGTGTCCAAACATGATTCAAAGATGGTTAAAGTCTAAACCAAGGCTGGAGTAATAAAGTACAGTAAGTTAAAAGACTGGACACAAGTGTGTGCATCACTTTGGAGCAAGTTAAGGGTAGGCACACTAGTGTGTGCACTTCTGCATACAAGCTGAAGGAGTTTCACTAAATTGCCAGAATTTCCCGTACAGATCAATCATCTTTGCAGATTAAACTGTATTGATGTGGGAAGAACCATGAGATGAGCCATATATTTTTAGAAAGATCCAGAAGTCTATTTTCTGGAGAATTTTACGGTTCATAAAACGGATTTTTCTAGAGAAAGTTATGGCAGTTTTAGTGGAAATAGTTCAGGCCAGCAAAGCAGGCCCAGACGCATAGCACGGCCCACTCGCCTCTTGACATGATTAGGGCGAGCAAGTGACATTTTTACAAGACCAAAATACCCGTAGCTACTACTTTTAATCTATAAATACCTCCTTAAGGAGTGTGCAGTCGGGCATTCAAATAATTCAAGAGAGAAAGGAAGCAAGGAAGGAAGGAAGATAGAAAAACAGAGAGGATCTTGGATCCCAAATCCAGCATTCTTCCATTTTTTTTCTAAGTTTCTTGAGGGCTAGAAATCAAGGGGGGAGAGCATCCATATTGTTCTTCCACGTTGAACTCCATGGCCAAATCAAGGAGAGAGCATCCTTATTGTTCTTCCACCTTGATTTCCATGGCCAACTAGTCTTCACACAAGGGAAAAGGATGAATCCTTAGGGATTTATTGTTCCTTATTTCCTTCTTGATTCAGTTGTACGGATTTAATGTCGAATATTTTTTTATGAATTATTCATTGATTAAGTAAGAAGGATTTGAGTTCATGTGATAGATGCACTTTTTATTCTTCTTCTTTTAGATTCTCTTAATCCGGTGATTGCATCCTTCTCCTCCATTGAGGTTGTTTGGATGTGATTGATTCCGGTAGATTTATTTTACTGATTGTCCATTACTACGATATTGTCATTGTGATATATTGTCGTTTCTTGATAATCTTTAAGATCGGTCATGTGTGCTTGAGCCGAAATCAATGAGTAATTTGTAGCAATTATATTAGAGTTATAAATGTGCTTGATTGAATATATTCTGATTGCTTGTTTGGGATGTGAAACTTATAGTCGAGATAAAATCAATTGAATCAAGAGTGGAAATAGGGAACGAACCTAAGGAGGATTCCCGGAATCTTGTTATTTCTCATTTATATTTCATTTACAATTACGCAAATTTTCTTACATTATTTCACCATCAAAACCCAGAAATCTTTCGTGTAACTTTTATCGTTCGTTTTAAGGTTTACACATTTTCCTTTGTACTTAACTTGTTTCCCTGTGGAATCGATATCCCAAAGCCGTACTACAATAACCATGTTATACTTTGGGCGTAATCAAATTTTGGCGTCGTTGCCGGGGAAACGCGCTTAAGTGTAAGGAAACTTGTCAACTTTGAGTGTGACGGTAAAAAAAAAAAAAATTCGTAAATATATTTCTTTTCAGCAGTTTGTAAATATGGTAATATCATTCTTTTACTTTTGTTTTGATATTCTAATTTTCTTTTATTATTCTGTTTTATTTATCTGTTTATTATTCTGTTTTTATTTATCTGTTTATTATTCTGTTTTTATTTATCTGTTTATTATTTTATTTTATTTTTATTTATCTGTTTATTATTCTGTTTTTATTTATTTGTTTATTATTCTGTTTTATTTTTCTGTTTATTACTCTGTTTTATTTATTTGTTTATTATTCTATTTTATTTATTTATTTATTATTATGTTTTATTTATTTGTTTATTATATTGTTTTATTTATTTATTCTCCCTCTAAATTAATTGGTACATGCTTAGACCGAGAGATTCGCGAGGTAGATTCATTAGAGGACCCGAATTAGAGTTACCCCCTCCTTCTACCTCCATTGGTGAAACCTCGTCCAGATTAAACCACAGTGCACCCCATCAGAGAATTTAGAGGATTTTGTTAACATGGCTGAAAATCCTAATGAGAATAGTGCTAGGACACTTAAAGATTACCTACATCCTAGCCGGACAGCCACACCATCGTGCATTATGTTTCTAGCCAATACCTATCATCAAGATTTTAAAACAGAGATGATACAACTTCTCCCTACTTTTCATGGCATGGAAAACGAAAACCTCTATGTGCACATTAGAGAATTTGAGGAAGTAGTTGCGACTTTCCATAGTGACGATGCAACTAATGATATTGTGAGACTCAAGTTTTTTCCTTTCTCCTTGAAGGATAAAGCTAAGAGTTGGTTATACTCGCTGAGACCACGATCAATTGGGTATTGGAATGAGATGACCCAAGTCTTTTTTAACAAGTACTTCCCTCAACATAAGACTAATGTTTTGAAAAGACAAATCTCCACCTTTGCACAAAAGGAAAACGAGACTTTGTATCAGTCTTGGGAGAAATTTAAAGAGCTGTTAAGTATGTGTCCACATCATGAGTACGAAAATTGGTGTTTAGTGAGCTATTTCTATGAGGGTCTTACCTATAGAGAATGCCAATTTGTCGAGATGATGTGTAATGGAGAGTTTCTGCAAAAAAACCCTGATGAGGCTATTGAGTACCTCAATGAGCTTGCTGAGAAAGCTCACACATGGACTGGACCTAGTGCTACTGAGAGCACAAATAGGTCACGACCTAGTGGTGGAGGAATCTTACCATCTTAGGGAAGAGGATAACCTCAAGGCCAAGGTCGAAATGCTTACTAGGGAGTTGGAGGCATTAAAAACGAAAAAACCAACACACATGGTTAATCAGGCCGAACTTTTAGAATCATGTTTTGTGTGTGGTGGGGTTGATCATCCCGCGCAAGATTGTCCCACATTTGTTGACATGAGAGGGCTATACGAGGAACAATGCAATACCTTAGGCATGTACAAGAAGCCCTCAACACCCTTCTCTAACACTTATAATCCGGGGTGGCGAAATCACCCTAACTTTAGTTGGAAATCTGAAAATCAGCAGCATGTGCAGCCCCTTAGATCGTACCCAGCACCTTATCATGCACCCTCATCCTCTAGGAACTCTTTAGAAGACACCTTACATACTTTTATAGAAGCAAAAGGCAAGACAAACCAAAAGTGGGAGGCATTAATTACACAGTTGGTTGAGGAAAACAAAGGAATAAGGAGCCAAGTGTCTAAATTAATGAGCTCCTTGAGTGTCACTGAGCGAGGTAAGTTCCCTGCCCAAGCTCAGTCCATACCTCACGATCAACATATGGCACAAAGAAATGTGAAAGATGTAAATGCCATTGTGACCCGAAGTGGTAAGTCATTACACATTCCACCAGAGAATAAACCCGAGAATGTGAAGGGTCAAACCAGTAGTGAAACCGAGTTGCCTACAGACCCTGAAGTGACCAAAAGTCCTATTAA
The DNA here is from genome assembly GCA_023935145.1 of Bretschneidera sinensis. NCBI lineage: Eukaryota > Viridiplantae > Streptophyta > Magnoliopsida > Brassicales > Akaniaceae > Bretschneidera > Bretschneidera sinensis. Next base: position 109,616,595 of record CM043700.1, read on the forward strand.
GGCCCCATTCCCCCAAGCCTTAAAATCCAATAAGAAAAATCTGGAAATGAATGACGAAATCCTTGAGAACTTAAGGCAAGTGAAACTTAATCTCCCCTTTTTGCATGTGATTAAACAAGTCCCCACCTATGCAAAAGTTCTCAAATATTTATGCACAATTAAGAGGAAACATCATGTCAAGAAAACAACTTTCCTAACTGAGCAAGTTAGTGCACTAATTGAGCAAAGAATTCCCCCGAAACATAAAGATCCGGGTTGCCCTACCATTGCTTGCAGCATTGGAAATCATGAGGTTGGACAAGCCTTACTAGATCTAGGAGCTAGTGTAAACCTGATGCCATTTTCCATTTACTTACAGCTGGGGTTAGGAGAAATCAAACCAACCGGCGTGGTATTACAATTGGCTGATCGCTCAGTCAAAGTACCCCGAGGTGTGGTTGAGGATGTTTTGATTCAAATTGATAAATTTTATTATCCTGTTGATTTATTAATTCTTGATACTACTTCTACTGTAGACACTAACTCTAAAATCCCTTTGATTTTGGGTAGACCTTTTCTTGCTACTGCGAATGCTCTAATAAATTGTAGGAATGGTCTTATGAAACTATCCTTTGGCAACATGACCCTTGAAGTACATATTTTCAATGTTGCAAAACAGCCCAAAGATGAGGACGAAAACCACCAGCTTTACATGATCAAGTCACTCGTCAATGAGGGAGTTTTCTTAACTCATGATTATGACCCTCTTGAAAATTTTCTTGTTAATTCTGAGATAGATTTATTTGATGATAAAATTGATATAATTGATATATGTGTTGTTTTTGACAAATCTCAGGATTATGGAAACCAGGTATGGCAACCAAGGTTTGAGGAGCTGCCCGAAAGAAGCAAGACTCAAGTCCCCTCAAGTGTGGAAGCACCTAAAGTCGAATTAAAGCCACTACCTAAGGGTCTAAAACATGCCTTTCTCAGTCCAGGTGATACCTTTCCTGTTATTATTTCTTTTGAATTATCTGAGACCCAAGGTAAGAGATTAATTCAAACTTTAAATGAACACAAATCAGCCCTGGGATGGAGCATGGCTGATTTAAAGGGATTTAAAATAAATTTGGATGAAAGAACCAGTCCTCGTAGAGACCCTCAACGTAGGCTTAACCCCACTATGAAATAAGTAGTGAAAAATGAAGTACTGAAACTATTAGATGCGGGTATTATATATCCCATAGCTGATAGTAAGTGGGTAAGCCCTACGCAAGTCGTCCCGAAAAAGTCCGGAGTCACAGTGATAAAAAATGACCTAGGAGAGTTAGTCCCTACCAAACTTGTGAACGGGTGGCGTGTGTGCACTGATTACAGAAAATTAAATGCTGCCACCAAGAAAGACCATTTCCCACTCCCTTTTATTGATCAAATTCTTGAGCGTGTAGCTGGTCATCCCTTCTACTGTTTTCTAGATGGTTATTCTGGTTATTATCAAATAGAAATTGCATTAGAAGACCAAGAAAAGACCACCTTTACTTGTCCCTTTGGCACCTATGCTTTTCGTAGAATGCCTTTCGGATTACGTAACGCCCCTGCTACTTTTCAACGCTGCATGATGAGCATTTTTAGTGACATGGTTGAAAATTGCATGGAGATTTTTATGGATGACCTAACTGTTTTTGGATCTTCATTTGAAACATGCTTAATGAATTTAGAAAGTATTAATTCGCTGTGAGGAAAAAGAATTGGTTTTAAATTGGGAAAAGTGCTATTTCATGGTACTATCTGGTATTGTCTTAGGGTATATTGTCTCTTCTAAAGGAATAGAGGTTGATCAATCTAAGATTGAGTTAATCTCTAAATTGCCTACCCCTAAGACAATAAAGGATGTGAGATCTTTCCTTGGTCATGCAGGTTTTTATAGGAGGTTCATACAAAATTTTTCAAAAATATCTAGACCACTATATGCCCTCCTAGTTAAAGATATCCCCTTTGAGTGGAGTCAAGCTTGTCAAGAGGCCTTTAAAACGTTGATTGGCAAGCTTACTTCTGCACCTATAATGCAGTCACCAGATTGGACTTTACCTTTTGAAATCTTGTGCGATGCTAGTGACTACGCTGTAGGTACTGTTCTTGGACAGCGAAGGGAAGGTAAACCTTTTGTCATTTACTATGCTAGTAAGACTTTAAATAGTGCTCAAATGAATTACTCTACAACTGAAAAAGAGTTGCTAGCTGTAGTATTTGCTTTAGATAAATTTTGTGCTCATCTAATTGGTTCTCCTATCCTTATTTTTACAGATCATGCAGCCCTCAAGTATCTTCTTACGAAGAAGGATGCTAAGGCACGACTAATCCGATGGATCCTCCTCTTGCAAGAATTTGATATCACCATCAAGGATAAAAAAAGGAGTGGAGAACGTAGTAGCTGACCATTTATCCAGACTCACTTTTGAGGACACTTGTGATGACATGCCCATCAAAGATGATTTTCCCGATGAGCAATTACTCTCCATTACTTCTCTACCATGATTTGCTCACATCGTAAATTATTTGGCTACAAGTGAGATACCTATGGATTAGAGCGCTCAATACAAGAGGAAATTCTTATATGAGGTACATAATTTTTATTAGGATGACCCCTATCTTTTCAAGTACTGCCCTGACCAAATTCTAAGGCGTTGCATCCCTAATGAAGAGATTTCGAGTGTCTTAGAATTTTGTCACTCCCAAGCTTGTGGAGGCCACTTTTCGATGAAAAAAAACTGCTGCAAAAATTTTACAGTGTGGATTTTATTGGCCTATTTTGTTTAAAGATACAAACACCTATTGTTGCTCTTGTGAAAGATGTCAAAAGTTAGGAGTTGTGTCTCGCCGAAATATGATGCCCTGAACCCTATTTTAGTGATTGGAATCTTTGATTGTTGAGGCATCGATTTCATGGGACCCTTCCCTCCTTCCTTCGGGTACCAGTATATCATTGTAGCAATAGATTATGTATCCAAGTGGGTAGAGGCAGCAGCTTGTCGAAACAATGATAATGGAACGGTGATTAAATTCCTTAAAGAAAAGGTGCTATCTCGATTTGGTACACCACGTGCTATAATTAGTGATCGAGGTACACATTTTTGCAACCGTTCCTTTGAAGCTTTAATGAAAAAATTTACGGTATTACATAAAATCTCTACTGCCTATCATCCTCAGACTAGTGGACAAGTAGAGCTTGCTAATAGGGAGATTAAACAAATTTTAGAAAAAAACGGTTAACCCAGATCACAAAGATTGGTCTTTGAGACTAACTGATGCGCTTTGGGCTTACCGTACAGCCTTTAAAACTCCCTTAGGTATGTCGCCCTATCGGCTTGTTTTTGGAAAGCCTTGCCACTTACCCGTGGAGCTCGAGCATCGAGCTTATTGGGCCATCAAGTCTTTCAATTTTGACATGGGCGAAGCGGGTAAACTTCGAAAATATCAGCTGATCGAGTTAGAAGAATTAAGAAACGATGCTTATGAAAATTCTAGAATCTATAAAGCTAAGATGAAAGTATTCCATGACAAAAACATTTTGAGGAAAACATTTAAACCCAATGATCGGGTATTCTTATACGACTCTAGACTTCATAAGCATCCTAGAAAAATTCGGTCAAGATGGACCGGCCCTTTTATAGTAAAAAATGTTTTTGAAAATGGGGCGGTAGAAATTGAGGATACTAGAGATGGTCGGGTCTTTAAAGTAAACGGTCAATGACTTAAGATCTTAATTGATAGACATGATCTGGAGATGGAAGACATTCCGCTTATGGATCCGGTCTATTCACCTTGACCACACAACAAAGGTACGTTATTCCTTTTAATTTTTGTTCTGTTTTTAGTTAGTTTTCATTCAATCTTAATTGTTAAGTTTTTAGTTTAGTTCAAATTTCAAAAAATAAAAATAAAAAAAATATCAATATTTCGTTGTCAAGTCTTTATTAACTTAGAATTTTGGTTGTGTTAAGTCTATTTTAATTTTTAGTTTCTAGTTGATTTCAGCGAAAAGAACGGTATACAGTTCAATTGGTGGTGCGCAATTTTCAGCTTCTGTGCATTTTTGGCCACACAGGGAGTTTCCTTTCCTTTTTCTTTTACATTGAGGTCAATGCAATGTTTAGGTTGGGGGTGGAGGAAACATATTTCTTTTCTTTTTTTTTCATTGAACTGCTTGGTGTCACTTTCTTTCTTTTCGTTGTTAGGATAAAAAAAAAATGTTTGTTTGTTTTTAGCATGCTTTGTGTTAGCCTTGGAGTTAATTCACATGTAAATGATATGAGCTTAATTGAGATAGCATATAGCATTTAGAAGAAGTTAAATCTTGCTTCGCTTTGAGAATAAATTAAATGTCAATTTTTCTTTGGTTTGAGACTCTTGTTTGTGGTAAGATTGCATGATTAGTCTAAAGCATTTGGAGAAGTTTTATGCGCGGTTGTTTTGTGAATACTTTTGCGGTCTCTACAAGCTCTAGAACTTATTTGATAATCACTTGAGGCAAAAATCATAGAATGCACACTACTTAGGATATGATATAGGCCATTTTTGGACCGTTTGAGCCTTTTTAAACTTACTCCTTATTATATTTATCGCTAGTCATCTATTTGAGCCTTTTTCTTGAAAAGAAAAATTGAACCTTGTTTCTTTCGATAAACCATTTACTTATCTTTATGAGCCTAAAAATATTTTATCTTTACATCTCTTTTAAAAGAACTTAGTTATACACATGTTGTGAGAAGCACTTAAAAGGAGTAAGGGTGGAAATATGAGAAAATATTACTACCATAACCCAAGTACATTAAAAGAGATAAGTTGGGGGTTGTGGAAAAGAAAATAAAAGAATGAAAGAGGATGTGAATGGTCTTATGCCAAAATAAAAAATAAAAAACGAATTATGACAAAGAAAGAAGAAGAAAAAAATGGTGATTTATTGCGAGAAATGCTCGAAAAATGGTTGAAAGAGTTGAGTGTTGAAGTAAGGTTATCTTATACTTAAAGTGGTTGTGTTTAAATTAAGAGACTTAGTTCTTTTATTTGTTTAAACTTTCCCGTTCTTTCTTGACCTTTACCCTAACCTAACGTTGCAAGCTTATTAAAGACCTATTGATCCGATGAAGTGTGATTTTTCTACGTAGTGGAGAGTGATTTGAAAAGTGAGCATATGGAGCCTGATTTGTGATTGATGTCACGCAAATTAATATTTTTTTAGAGGCCAAGACTTGTATTCATGCTATGTTGTGTATAAAATCATCCAGGTGTTCAGACTAATGTATTATGGTAAGATGGATGGTGAGAGTCGATAACGATTTTAAGGTTGATATTTGGATTATTCTTGGACCTGAGTGATATTTAATGATTCTATGTGCTATACGTTATGCATGATTTTTGAGACAGATTTTTGAATCACTCTTGGTTAACGCCAACATTGCTGATTTTGTTTTGATTTCTAAATAAAGAATTCATTTCATATCTTTCGCTTGAATTGCTAGGGACTAGCAATAAGCTAGTTGGGGGTTGTGATAAGAGTCATAAAATGCATCTAAACAATACTTAATTGTTAACATTTTAGGGTTGATCTCGGTCGTAATCACACTTTTACATGTTGATAACTCTAAAGTGATATTCATAAATCATTGACTTAATTCGATGCATTTTCAGGTGCTTTGAGTACAAAAGAGAAAATAAAGCGATCCATGTTTAAAGCACCAAAAGATCTTGGGTGTCGGTGCTCGTTTTTGTCCAAGGTTTAGACGTGTCCAAACATGATTCAAAGATGGTTAAAGTCTAAACCAAGGCTGGAGTAATAAATTAAAGTAAGTTAAAAGACTGCACAAAAGTGTGTGCATCACTTTGGAGCAAGTTAAGGGTAGGCACACTAGTGTGTGCACTTCTGCATACAAGCTGAAGGAGTTTCACTGAATTGCCAGAATTTCCCGTACAGATCAATCATCTTTGCAGATTAAACTGTATTTATGTAGGAAGAACCAGGATATGAGCCATATATTCTTAGAAAGATCCAGAAGTCTATTTTCTGAAGAATTTTACGGTTCGTAAAAAGGATTTTTCTAGAGAAAGTTATGGTAGTTTTAGTGGAAATAGTTTAGGCCAGCACAGCAGGCCCAGACGCACAGCACGGCCCACTCGCCTCTTGACCTGATTAGGGCGAGTGATAGACCGTTTATTTCGGTCATCAACAAACCCTGCAGAAGATTGTAGTAAAGTGATTAGTAGGGTATCGTTATTGGCCGGGGATTGCGGGTACTCTATACTTCATAAAAATAATAATAAATGATTTGATTGGTTTAATTAGCAGTTTATAAACAAATATAAATCTACATCTATTAACATTACATAAGATTAGGGGGTTTTCATGATCTGATTTTTCTTTTTACTAATTTTACTAAGGAAATTAAAGAACAATTATTTACAATTGATCATTTTCTCTCACAATTCAGAAAATCAAGTTTGTTAAATGACTAATCAAATTGTTTCAATGTAGACAACGAATTCGTGCCTCAATCACATATCAGAATTGAATCAAAGTGCAAGCCTAAAGAGATCATGCACTTTATAAATTCCTTCTTAGATAATCACTAAGCTTAGGAAAAGTCCATCAGCTAGTTATTTTGTTTAAGCAATCAAGTTAATACTCAGCGCATCCTTACAATTACTTAAACAAATCATTAAGATCAAAAGGAATTATGATTCAATAACATGTTCCTTATTCCTATGAAAAAGTCCATGGATAAAGAACATGCAATTTCCAGAACATTGGCTATTGTTCATAGCTTTTACCACTTTAAATCGTACTCCAGATCAATTAGGTGATCGAAAGTGCGATTATGGCTTCAATGATTTGCAATATCAAAGTTTTCAATATAACAGAACTGAAAATTCAACATATGTAATGAATTAATATGTCTACATATCATGAACAATTCAAAAACATTAAAGAATAAATCTGAAAATTAACCAACTCATTGAATTAATAATAATATCTAACATAAGAATCCAAGGCTGAAACAATTAAAAAGAATAGCCGTAAGGGGTACACTTCTTGAACACACTCAAGGAAGCTTGAGATGTTAATGGTGATGAACCTCACGGCTATGATGATAGATGAAGGAGAACACATTTTGGAAAAGTCCTAATGTGCTCACAATTGGAGAAGGAATGGTGGAGTGTTTTAGCCTTTTGCTTCTTGAATTTTGAGTAGAGATGGTTCCAAGAGAAAAGATGATCTCTTTCAGCTTATAAACACCCTATTTATAGAGCTTAGAACAACCCTCTAAGCTTAGGAAAAGCAAGAAAATAATGCTAAAAACAAGCCATGAAACATGCAAGGAAACAATCCCTAAAACATGCAAGGAAACAATCCCTAAAACATGCAAAGAATCAAGGAATGGCCAAAAGTAAGAAAGAGGAATACAATCCCGAAATTTCAGGAGGACCCAACTAGTAGAATTCAAACGGTCATATCTTCTTCCACACATCTCCAAATGAGCTGAAACTTGTTGGGCTGGAAAGAAGACGTCTTGAACTTCAATTTGGACCTAAGAAAGTCTCAAAAATGATATTTTTTGGGCCTGTTATGATGGGCCAAAATCCAGTAGGCTGTTGCATCCGAATCTTCCTCTACTTTGGGCTTGGACCTTGCACCTTGCTTAGTTGACAAGAGATTATGTGATTTTTTGTTGGGCAAGCCCATGTTAGGTTGGACATACCCATGTCACTAATGGACTCCAATATTCTCTTGTGTTTTGACACATCATCCAAATAATTCCAAGGTGGAACCCTACAAAGAAATCAGCAAATAATAGATAAGGAAAGTTTCCATAATTAGAAAAGTTTCTTAGAATGATAAGACTATTTTCTTAATTCACTTAGATTTCCTAAAGTAACTAGGAAAACTCATTTTAGCGCCTTATTTTACCATTCCCACGTTCACAAGCTTTTTAAATACTAAGAAAAGAAACTAAGCTCAAAATAACAAAGTTAAGAGAATTGCAAAGCCAAATAGGGTAGGAAATGCATTAAAAACGTAACACAAAGTGTTCCTATCAGCGAGCAAGTGACATTTTTCCAAGACCAAAATACCCCTAGCTACTACTTGTAATCTATAAATACCTCCTTAAGGTGTGTGCAGTCGGGCATTCAAATAATTTAAGAGAGAAAGGAAGCAAGGAAGGAAGGAAGAGAGAAAAACAGAGAGGATCTTGGATCCCAAATCCAGCATTCTTCCATTTTATTTCTAAGTTTCTTGAGGGCTAGAAATCAAGGGGGGAGAGCATCCATATTGTTCTTCCACGTTGAACTCCATGGCCAAATCAAGGAGAGAGCATCCTTATTGTTCTTCCACCTTGATTTCCATGGCCAACTAGTCTTCACACAAGGGAAAATGATGAATCCTTAGGGATTTATTGTTCCTTATTTCCTTCTTGATTTAGTTGTACGGATTTAATGTCGAATATTATTTTATGAATTATTCATTGATTAAGTAAGAAGGATTTGAGTTCATGTGATAAATGCACTTTTTATTCTTCTTCTTTTAGATTCTCTTAATCCGGTGATTGCATCATTCTCCTCCATTGAGGTTGTTTGGATGTGATTGATTCCTGTAGATTTATTTTACTGATTGTCCATTACTGCGATATTGTCATTGTGATGTATTGTCGTTTCTTGATAATCTTTAAGATTGGTCATGTGTGCTTGAACCGAAATCAATGAGTAATTTGTAGCAATTATATTAAAGTTATAAATGTGCTTGATCGAATATATTCCGATTGTTTGTTTGGGATGTGAAACTTGCAATCGAGATAAAATCAATTGAATCAATAGTGGAAATAGGGAACGAACCTAAGGAGGATTCCCGGAACCTTGCTATTTCTCATTTATATTTCATTTACAATTACACAAATTTTCTTACATTATTTCACCATCAAAACCCAGAAATCTTTCGTGTAACTTTTATCGTTCGTTTTAAGGTTTACACATTTTCCTTTGTACTTAACTTGTTTCCCTGTGGAATCGACACCCTAAAGCCGTACTACAATAACCGTGTTATACTTTTGGCGTAATCAACCCCTTAACCCCATCACCATACCCTAGAAACACACATTTTCTATACCTTGGGTTAAGTTTATCATCCTTTTGATGTGCAAATGCAGCACACCCAAAAGTACTAAGGTTGCTCAACTCAGGGGGTTTCCCACTCCACATCTCCATGGGAGACTTGAGCTCTAAAGCTCTAGAGGGTGATCTATTAACCAAATATGCAGTAGTAGACATAGCTTCCCCCCAAAAATATTTTGGTAAACCAGACCCAATTAACATGCACCTAACCTTTTCCATAACGGTCCTATTCATCCTCTCAGCAACTCTATTTTGCTGAGGTGTTTTTATAACCGTCTATGTCTTAGAATGCCATTTAACTCACAAAATTTATCAAAATCCTTATTGCAAAATTCTAAGCCATTATCAATTCATAAAACCTTAACTACCCTACCCATTTGAGTCTCCAACAACTTTTTCCACTCCACAAATTTATTCAAAGCATTTAATTTATTTTTAAGCAAATAAACCAAAACCTTTCTTGAATAATCATCAATTAAAGACAGAAAGTAAAAGTTACCTCCTTATGTTGTTGTTCTTGCTGGTCCCCAAAGGTCAAAATGAATGTAGTCAAGAATCCACTTAGACTTGTGCACTCCGGTGTTGAAGCTGACCCGGTGTTGCTTCCCAAGAACGTAACACTCGCAGAAATCAAGTTTATCTACTTTGTCTCCTCCAAGTAAACCATCCTTGATTTTTGTCTCTCTGATCATCTCATAGAGTCCATCTTTTATTACTGCTTTGATCACTATCAAAGATCCCTTGGCCACCTTGATCTTTCCTCTCTCTGCTTTGTATGTATACCCTATGGAATCCAACTGCCCCAATGAGATCAAATTCCTCTTCAAATCTGAAAGATACCTCACATTTCACAGCAGCCTCGTGACTCCATCAAACATCCGCAACTGGATGTCTCATATCCCCATCACTTGGCAAGAAGTGTCATTACGCAAGAAAACCTTTCCATCATTGATTTCCTTGAAATCTTGAACCAATCCTTGTGAGGGCACATGTAATAAGTGCACCCGAAATCCAGAATCCATTTCTTGCTGCCTTGCCTCCTGGTCACATTTGAGCACACAACAAGAACATCATCTTGTTGTTCTTTGACAACCAAAGCCTCTCTATTGTTGGTATGGCTTTTTCCTCTCTCATCCTACATCTTCTTCTTGCAATCTTTCCTGAAATGTCCCTCCTTGTTATAGTAGAAGCATCTATTTCTTCCAAATCTCAGTTTGGAATGATATCTCCCATGGCTCTGCCCTCTACTTCTTGATTTCTCTCGGTAGTTGCCATGAATGCTACTGCCATTCCGAGTTGCTGGCCTTCCTTTAACGAACAACCTTTCTCCACTTGATGCTTCCCTCATTTTGGCTTTGAAATCATGAGCCCTTATGGCATTGATCACGATTTCCTTGGTTAGTGTATCTCTTCCATATTCAATAGCATTAATCAAATTATCAAAACAATCAGGAAGAGAATTTAACAAAATAACAACCAATTGTTCATCCGGGAATGTAATGTTACAGCTATTCAAATCTTGAACTAGCTTATTAAACACATCAAGATTATCTTACAACTCTTTATTAGGATCCATTTTAAAAGCAAAGATTCTTTTAAGAAGATAAATCTTAGGAAGAGTTTTGGTAAGAAACAACTCATCTAGTTTCTTCCATATGACAGTAGGATCTTCTGAGTCCCCGCACTCCCTTGTCACGCTATTTGACATGTGCAAGAAAATAGTGTTGTATTCCATCTTCTTCATCTAATCCACTGGTCCTCCATGATACTTGCTGGAAAAGCATCATCTTCTCTAATAGCCAAGTCCACCTTCTGTTGCATAAAAACAGCCTTGATCTTCTACTTCCAAAGAGCAAAGTCTCCCTTTCTATCAAACTTCTTAACAATGGAATTTGAAGCCATCTTGCAGAGAAAATCCCAGATTTATGCAGCACTCACAATTGCTTTCCAACTTTTTCTAAACCTCAAGAACATGATCAGATCTTGATCTTTACTCCGTTCTTAAATCACCCAAGAAGTTGATCTTTGATTCTTGGAGTCTTAACTCCGATACTTTCTGTTCCAACTCCGATACCCACTCACCAAAGCTCCTCCAGCTCTGATACCATTGTTGGGAAATCACCTTGATATGCCCAGGTGGTGATCTTCCAAACATCCAAATCTAGAATGACTTGTAATGATTAGAAACAGAAATAGAAATCAAAGAAAAGAAAGAACACAACAATTGTTATCGAGGTTCGCAATAGCTTACATCCCCGTGAGTTCCTTTGAACTCTCTGCACTAAATCAATGAGTTCTTACAAGTTACAGTAACCCTCTTCAAGAATCCACAACTTCTTGAAGAACCAAAGAAGAGAAGAAAGAAAGTGATAAGAACTATTACAAAGGCCTCTACCCACAATCTATGCTACTCTCTCTTTACAACCAGCCTCTCTTTTGAGATCTATTCTAGTGCCTCTCTTGTATTTTATGTCTTTGCACTCTCACACTTGCGTTTGAATTCTCTTGTACGATAATCACTTGTATTTCAATTGTGTTGAGATTGAAGCTAGGTGACCCTTTATATAGTGCACCACTTCTTAAGTCAATCTTTGAAGTCAATCTCCACCCTTAGATCTTGAGGATCGATCAATCATAGCCCTACATCAATCCTTAGTGATCTTGTGCATTTTGTTTATGCATCCACGCACCTCTCAAAAGGCTGAATAAACTAGTCTCAGTGTGTCTGGCACCGCGGCCCAGAATAGCGCAGGTTACGGCTCAAGCCAGAGCACACATGCATCACTTTCTGGGCACCGTGGCCCGGGGGAGGCTGAGCCACAGCGCACACCTCCTCCAGGCTTCCTCCATGCTGGGTGACGCGGCCTGGGAAGGCTAGGCCGCGGCTTGACCTGATGCTACACTCTTCTTGACTTGTTGTGCGTTGAGGCGCACACTTTGTGTGCTGAGGCGCCAAGGTCTTATGAAGAACCCTTTCAAACCATGTTTAAACCTTAGACAAACACCAACACCTTGTAACAAAGAACACTCCATCTGGGGTAGTCTCTTACCTTGTACACTCATACTACCAGTACCTCTAGAACCTTCATGTCTAAGCCTTTTTAACCACTCATTCTTTTTCCCTTAAATTTCATCATATCTTTCTCAATCTGAAGTCATATATCCACCAACCTAACATAATTCATATGTCTTATGTAAAATAGTTTTGATTTAATCTCAAAATGTACTCCATCTATGAACCTCATATACTCTTTCTCTTTTATGTCTACCATTTTCGATACAAACCTTGTCAAAGCCACAAATATGCTATCATACTGAGTCACAGTTGACATATTTTACCTCAAATAAATAAAATCTCTCTTCTGTTGGGCTCTGAAGGTGTATGAGCAATATTTATAAAAGAAAAAGCCTCTTTAAACCTACTCTAAGTTAAAGGTTTATCAACATATGCACTTACCCTTGGAAGAGTATCCTTCCACCATTCTAAAGCTTCTCCTTCTAATTTGAACGTAGCAAAGGCGACCCTCTGCCTGTCAGTTACTGGTAAAATACCAAATAATCTCTCTACATGTTTCACCCAAAACTCAGGCTTAAAAGGATTCATAGATCCTTTAAACAACAAAGCATTCAACTTAATATATCTAACAAAATAATTTCTCAGCATCTCATGTATAAACTCACTTTCCCCCTTTTTAAACGTTTACCAATTACTAGATTTGTAACTACCACAGGCACCGCTCCAGCCTGTTCATCAAGTTTGTGCTATGCTATAGACTATCAACTCTATCATTTGTTACATCCATTTTCTCAAGAGCATGTGTAAGAGCTTATCTTAGCTCATCTTTTTCAACTTTAGATTCTCTCATACCCCTACTAATGTCAATTATACTGTCAACAGGTTCCCTTCTAGGAACCACAGATTCAGACTCAATCTCAACTTGTCAAAATATTGGGGGCCTACCACACACTCTCAAATCAACAACTCTAACTCTAGCTCTAGCACGTCCACGTGTCATCTTCAGAATATTCATTAGAATATAATTTGTTTTAATCTTCCACTATAACGACCTATCCCGAATTGGCCACCCCTGAGACGGTGTCATCACATTTGAGAATCCTAGCATGACACATATATGCAACAATAAAATAATACTAACAATTTTTTTTATTTTAATTCTCAACCTTCAGCAGGGGAGGTACATAAATCTGATATTAACTTACACATAATATACAATGTACAATGCATGAATATTTACAAATAAAAATTTTAATTTATTTTCTCACTAGTCTAAGGATATTGACACGTACGTGGCTTATAGAAAATGAATCCGTCTGACTTTCAACCCACCAGACTATTTGTCCTGTCTACTACCTGAAATCATTGTACAATGAGGGATGAGCTTCACAAGCTCAGTAAATTAAATTTACTAAAAGTATTCCAATTTAATAAATAGCCTGTTAACATTTAATCATTTATTTCTCCTATAACTGGATAATAGCATGATGCCCAACATTTAAATAATTCCTATCTTATCATATTTCTATGTCTTTTTCTCACTGTAACTATCTCTCTGGGAGACTTATCCATCTATAAATAAATTTACAATAATACTCCACACATCAGCATAATAATGCAAGTAATACTTGAAACAGATGCAATGCATGAATTATTATTATGGGAACGTCCTCCCACTAGTTGACAGGTTGTTATTATCTTAGACCGGCCCCTTTCCAGTTCTTTACAGCTTATCTCAGCTATCATGGAATTTATTTCCAGCATATACCGACTATCACGGTGTCCCTTTTATTTCCAGCGTATACCGGCTGTCATGGTTATTCCATTAGACAGGCCCCTTCCCAGTTCTTTCGGTTATCTTATTTAATGCATATGCATATGAACAATGATATAAAATATGTATATGAACAGTAATATAAACACCACATGAATTCAAAATATTTAAATTAACTATCTGATCTTTCCTCAACTTTCTGCTTAATAAATTTCACAATTTTCTTCTCCTCATATATCACATCAATTTATTCACCAACTAGTCAAAGTCTCTTTATCACATCATTATTAAATCAACTCATTTTTCTAAAAATATTTCTTTTCACATAATAATTTTCTACGTGTCCAATATTCATATTATACATGTCAATTTAATTTTTATCTACTACCAAGCATAAGCTAATAATTTATTTTAATATTATTACTAAATATTTTCTTTTTATTTAGATTACTTAAAGTAAATCCAACTCACCACGTAGCACTTAAAGCTACCTTTGGATCACTTCCTTGCCTTTCCCGTTCCTCTCAGAAATTTCTTCTAATTGATGATTGTCACCACCTGACATAATATTTGTTTTAAATTTCTAATTATTTCTTCAATTATTCATAAACCACACCCTTTGAAAATTCTCACTTTGAATTCCGGGAAATTTAATAAATGCTAAAAATTCAAAAATAAATATTACGTTATTACCTTCTATTTTTCCGACAGCTTCTTGTAACTCTCTATAAAATTGCACCGTAAACCCCTTCAATTTTGCTATTTCAACCTTTCTTTCGATCCCCAAGTGTTTAAAGAAGACCCGTAATGGAAGGAAAACTAAACGAGTTGGATAAGTGTAACTTAACGTTTACATATAAGCGTAATATATATAGATGATTTGCTACAACGGCATCTCACAATTGCTTGCCAAAATGCATTTGGCAACTTCTAAAAACTCACCGCCTATATGCCTTGTTGTAACATAACCAAGGCTTGTAAAAGCATTTGGCAATCCCAAATCAAGTTGGCAGCAGGTGGCTGCCACCTGCTGCCACGTTTTACTATTTGTACATTGTTTTTTTTACTTTTCAGTTTTGTCTTCTTCTTTCTTTCTCAGTCTGCTATTGTTTGGGACCTGAACGTCCTAGATTTTTTTTTTAAGAATTGCTTTATTCAAATAATAATAAACCTTTCACATAGACTTTATTTTAATTCCATGTCATATTTATTAACTTACTTCTTTACCCTTACTTTACAAATACGAGTATTACAATTCTACCCGCCTTACAAAAATTTTGTTCCCGAAATTTCCTTAACTAAAATCAAGAAAAGAGTTGGGGGTAATCCTTCCTCATTCTTGTTTCATGCTCCCATGTGACTTCTTCGACATCTTTATTTCGCCATAATACTTGAATCAAAGAAATGACTTTATTGCGCAAGACATATTTCTTTCTGTTTAGGATTCTGATTAGTACTAGCATAAAAGTCAAATCTTCCTGAATTTTTATTGTCTGATTAGAGACACTATGAGATTCATCGTGTAAGTACTTTCTCAATAGTGACACATGAAACACATTATGTAATTGATTTAATTCTGGAGACAAATTCAAACGATATGCTACTGGTCTAACTTTCTCGATCACCTCATACGGTCCCACAAATCTCGGGCTCAGCTTTCCCTTCTTCTTAAATCTCAAAACTCCTTTCCAGAGAAATATCTTCAAAAATACCCAATCACCAACTTGAAACTCGAGAGGTCGTCTTCTTTTATCAGCATATCATTTCTGTCTGTTCTAAGCTGCTATGAGATTCTCTCTAACCAGTTTGATCCTCTCAGAAGTCAAGTCTATCATTTCTAGGCCATATATCTTTCTCTCTCCAACTTCTTCCCAGCATACTGGAGTTCTACACCTTCTACCATATAACGCCTCGAAGGATGCCATCCCAATACTAGTTTGATACTGTTTGCACATTTTTTTTTGCTTTTTAGTTTTGTCTTCTTCTTTCTTTCTCTGTCTGTTGCTGTCTGGGACCTAAACATCCCAAAAAATTTTTTTAGAATTGCTTTATTCAAATAATAATAAACCTTTCACATAGACTTTATTTTAATTCCATATCATATTTATTAACTTACTTCTTTACCCTTACTTTACAAATACTGGTATTACATCCACTTTCTTACTTTTTATACAGTCTACAGAATCATAAAACCTAATACTCTGATACCAAAATTGTAACGACCTATCCCGGGTTGACCACCCCTGAGACGGTGTTGTCACAGTTTGAAAATCTCAGCACGACACATATATGCAACAATAAAAAATAATACCAATTGAAATTTTTGCATCAATCCTCACCCCTTAACAGGAGAGACACATCATTCTGATCTTGACTTAAACATTATATACAATGTAATATTCATGAATATTTACAAATAAATTTTTATTTATTTTTTCATTAGTCTGAGAATGTGGACACATATTTGGCTTACAAAAAATAATTTCGTCCGAACCTCAACTCACCAAACTATCTATCCTGCCTGCTACCAAAATCATTATACAATGAGGAATGAGCTTCACAAGCTCAGTGAATTAAATTTACTAGAAGTATTCAATTTTATACTTCTAGTTACATCTTATAATTCAATTACTTCAAAAAAAAATCTTTTGATATTCATTTATCTTTTTCCTCAAATAATTCAATAACAATATTCTGTAATCATTAATCAATATCATAATTCCCTTATTACACAATCTCTTCTTAAGTTACTCATCAGACATATCAATCTTTCAATCATATACTTAATCATCTCTAAATTCTCAATTCAACATTATTATTTACCTCATTATGAGATTCCAACATATAATAACTCACTCAAACAATTCTCATCGTATCATATTTCCATATTTCTTCCTTAACATAATTGTCTCTCTGTGAGACTCATTCATCTATAAATTTGTAATTATGAATTGCACTTTAGCATCTCAAGTAATAACAATCAATATTTAAGCAAATGCAATGTATGAACTTAAATGTTATTATTATTGGGAACGTCTTCTCACATGTCGACATGTTTTTATCTTAGACCGGCATTCTTCTTGGTTCTTTCATTCTCATTTAGACCGACTGTCTTCCCTGTTCTTTAATTCTCATTTAGATCGGTTACCTTCCTGATTCTTTTATTCTCATTTAGATCGGCTGCCCTCTCGATTCTTTTATTTTTATTTAGACCGACTACCTTCTTTGATCTTTTATTTTCATTTAGACCGGCTGCCTTCTCGGTTCTTTTATTTCATGCATACATATATGAATAATGATATAAAATATGCATATGAACAATACTATAGAAATAAGCATGAATTCAAACATATAAATTAGTTGTCCTTATTATTCTCAAATTATTATTTAAAAAAATTTCACTAAATTCGTCTCCTCATAAATCATATCAAATCATCAACCATAACGCATAAAAAATTTCACTTATCACCATTATTATTAAATCGACTCATTATTCCAATTATATTATTTCTCATAAAATAATCCTCTATACATCCACTATTCCTATCATACCTATCAACCAACTTTCATCTATCACCAAATCATAAGTTAATGATTTATTCAAATACTATCAATATATATTTCATATTTATCTTAATTACTTTAGGTAAATCTAACTCACCACGTAGCACTTTGAGCTACCCGTGGATCACCTCCTTACCTTTCCTACTCCTTTCAGCAATTTTCCCTGGTTGCTGATCGTCAACACCAGACATAATATTTATATTAAAATTTCTAATTTTTTTCTTTAATTCTTCCATAATTCACACCCTTTGAAAATTCTCACTTTGAATTCCGAGAAATTTCATGTATGCTACATTTCAAAAATAAAAGTCATGTTATTACCTTTTGTTTTTCTTAGAGCTTCCCCTGATTCTCTATAAAATTCTCTCGTAAACCCCTTCAAAATTTTACTCTTTCAGTTCCCAAGTGTTTAAAGAAATAGAGTAATTTGTATTGAAGAAGGGAGAAAACCAAACAGGACTTGGTAAAGCTAATAAAACAAAACTAAAAATTTCATTTTATACCAACTCTCTCTGCCACCACCGTCTTGCTGTCCATTTACGTGTTAAACATGCATAATTTGCATGTTTTGGAAGTCCCACATCCATGTGTTTTATTCTTGGCCCCTTTTTTATTCCTTTCTTCATTTTTTTTCCTTAAAATCATAAAATTTACACCTTGACGTTCCAGGCGTCTAGGTTTTTTTTTTTTTATTTTTTTTATTTTTATATATACCTTTAAAATTACAATTATGCCATCAGCCTATTAAATTAAAGTTCTGTCATTCATTATTTACAATTCTACCATTACTTAATTACAGTTCTGTCACCAGTCCTTAACTCTTTAATTTTTACAGTTTTACTATTCTTTATTTACAGTTCTGCCACTGGTCCTTAGCCCTTTATTTTTTTTTATGGTTTTTCCATTTGTTTTAAAAATCAAGTTTTTTAATATTTTCTTCCCTCAAAATTTATTTATTTATTTTTAAAATTACAAAAATATTTAGAAACTTGTATTTTCTTGCAACAAATTTTTTAATTAATTTTTCTTCAACCTCATTCTATATTTTTCTTCAAAAATTCTTTCATTTCGACTTGAAATTTCATAATTTTTTGTACTTTCTTCTTAAAAAATTATATATTTTTCAATAAATTTCTCATTGTCATCTTTCAGTTATTATTTCAAATTAATGATAAATCCTTCATATCTGCATAATTTAATTCAATATAATATATATTAAATTACCTCTTTATCCTTACTTTAGGAACATAGGTATTACACACATTTCTAGATATGAACAAGCTTGATATACGTAAGCTTCCTGAGTATATCTAGATAAACACAGGTTGCATATAAGGTCAAAATTTTGGATAAATTTTTTACTAGCTTTATCTCATCCTTTAAGCTTTGTGGATCAACTAAGAGTGATCAGATTAGCTCTAGAGAATTTTGTTTTTATTCATACACCAAGATACCTATTCATGATTAACTCATTAACTTAAGCACTATAAATAGGACCTTTGGGTTCATCATTTGACACAAGGGAAATACAGAGAAAAATACAAAAAAAAAAAAATAAAGGGAGAAATATGGGAAAAACTGAGCTTAAAACTCTTAAGCTTTAATAATTTTCTCTAGAGAAATTTTGAGAGTTTATCGTCAAATTAAAAGCTTTTAAGCATTTGAGTGAATCCAAACATGGGTGTGAGTTTCTTAATTGGGTTTATTTAAATACTAAGGAAACACTTGAGTGATGGTTCTAATTTTAATATTATCAACCATCATCGTGCTAAGCCATAATTGAAGAAGGGAACTGCTGCAATCATCTCCAACAATCAGAATTGACATCTTCTTCTTGAGAGTAAACCACAAAATTCTAGTATCCAAATTAAAGGCAAGTGTGGGCTAGGAACGTGCAATTATGTGGATCCAGTAACACTTCTTAAAGGCAGGTGTGGATATATATTTATTTCAGTAAAAGCCATAATTTGTATAATTGTATTATTTGAAACAATATGAAATTAACTGTTCGGGTGATTTGATGTGAAAGCATGCTTGATAAATGATGCCATGATATTTTGTGAAACTATGCATGTCAAAATTTACTATAAAATGATAGTTTGATAGTTGCTTAATAGAATTTATGCTGTATTTGAATCTGCTACAGGTTTGAACCAGGGTTTCACTATGGTATGTGTTCCCTTCATCATTTTATGCTGAAAATTTGACAGTAACCTGATATTTTTGCATGCAATCGAATTGTGAACTCATAGAATTGTTTATGTGTTATATGAAAGTTGCACTGATCTAGAGTTGCACAGGCCTGTTGCACATATCTAGATATGTGCAGGCTATGTTTTGAGTCAAACTATGCTTATCTTTTTTTCAGTCGCTTAGAAAATTGTATGATAACATGTTTAAGTACAATGAACAACATGATGCATGTTTAGGCCCGAAACTGATGAAATATGATTTGATTTTCTTGCTGCCATGTTTCTATGAGAATTTGATAACTCATTGAATACAATATGCACCTTGTATTGTGCACTGATTAAACATGTTTATATGGTTAACTTGGTATGGTGTGTTTACTTGTTTTAATTTTTTTTTATTGTTTTCTTTGTTTGCTTTGATATAATTGATTCATTCACCATGATATTGCTTTCTTCATATAGTTGCTTGAATGTTTGATCACGGAAAGAAAACTTGGAAGATAGAAGTAAAATGTTCTTATCTAAATTGTCCCTTGATTGAGAAAAAGTAGAGGCTAGGACTTTTTTAGCCTAGATACATGTGGGGTGCTCTTCCCTTCGACCTTCTCACAATGTACTCTAAGTCCCGAATCTAATCTCTCTTTTTGACTAGTGGCTAAGGGTTCTTGACTAGTGGCTAAGGGTTCTATATTCTCTAAGTTATCCAAGTGGCAACTCCAATCAAATTTCTCTACTTTTGACCTTATGTCTCAAGTTCGTTATTTCTTTTATTGGAGTTGACCATTCGGATTAGCCTATGTTCAAAGAGATATGATACATGAGGCATTGTTGAAAGGTTTAAAGGGAAGATACCTCATGATAGAACTCTTGTGTTCCATTATTCATAACCACTCTGACCTGCACCCTCTCTCATTGATCTTCCTTGGGAAGGAATAGTCTTGAGTATTAAGTCAAAGTTGTGGAGATGAAATCTTGAGAGGGTGCACTACAACTAAATCTCGATATTAAAAATTATAATAATAATATATTTAAATATTATATATAGGTATATATAAACTTCCTATAAATTGTTGTGGTTGAAAGGTAATGTTCACTTTATGTACAAGTGTATGGGTTTGGTTTTCTTTCTTTACTATGTGACATTAATTTCGACATTTACATCTTTGCTTTGGTAGTGATGTACCTAATTACCCATTTCTAAATTAGAAGAAATGAACTACTACATACATATTATCAACGATTCATCTTTCAATGTACATTCATGCATGTAAATCTACGATAAAAGAAAACAAAATTCAATGGAGTTTCAATGATTAATGAGATATTGGTTATTAGATTCCTATAAATCATTATAAATAAGATACTATTCAGTTGTTTTTACTAAACATTTTGCTTAACAGTTTTGAGAGCTAAGAGATATTTATAACAAATAAAACATGACGATTTTTTGTGCAACACTGATGACGTAGTGCAAAGTAAAAGCAATAAATATGTTCAAATAAGGTTGTCTTAGTTTCACTTTCAATGTTTATTATTTTTTTAGTACTAACATAATACTATTGTTTCATAAATTGAAATAAACCTAATTTATTAGATGATATTTTAAGGTGAAGAATCTGTACATTTGATAGAAGAAAAGCAATAACAATTGAAAAATAAATAAATTTTATATAAAAATCATTTTAAAAGCAAATCCATGCATAGCACGAGGTAAAAAAAAACTAGTAGAGATATAAAACCATCATGCAACTAGTAGCTATGCAGATATTGTTTTTTTCATCTTTATAAATTTGCATTAATTTTCTCTAATCAAAACCCTCAAAATATTATGATGACATCTTGTCAAAAGATGCAAAGGTCAAATAAGTAATCAAACGCAAAAGGAGATAGCAAAAAGGCGGGCTAGCTTGGGTTCAAGTTCATGTATATATGGATCGAGTTGGGTTTGGATTATTTCATGTTCGTGTCCTTTGGATTGCAAGTCATTTCGCATCAAATCTTCTCGAGTTTCAAGTGAGTTTTTGATTGATCTATCGGGTCAACTCAAATTTTTGTTATTTTTATTTTCTTTTCTAATTTCTGGAGATTTCATTTTATCCCTTTTATATGTTCAAATTGACCCACTAAATTAGCTTAATTTTATTGAATTTCCTTGTATTTAAGTTCACAGTAAGTTAGTAATAATTTAATATAAAGAAATTTTGTTCTTAATTTTTTCTTATAAGAGATAAAATTATATTTATTGGTAATAAGTCGGTATTGTCTGTTTTTTAAAGTTTATAAACATGTTTTTCTATCAAGAAAATTATGATCAATATTGATTAAGACTAGTGAAGAACTCATTTTATTATCGAGACAAATATAATTTTAACTAAATAATAAAAAAATTATCATTGTTTTATCATATTTTTTATTTATAGCAGTAATCTAATCTATCATTAATCCTTATCTGCCCACACAACAACTTTTTTTATCCATAAGAGAGTTGTTGGCATGAAAAATCAAACTCAAGATCTCAACGCATTCATAGTAATAACCACTGAGCCAAAAGGTTGTTGGTTACTCAACAATAACTTACAAAGCCGAAAATTGATATTTGTGAAAGAAGCAATTTACAATATGATGTTTTTCTAAAAATAAATTTCACTATTTATTATTCTTTTAGTTCACTAGCAATTATAATATGAGACAATGTCTTTCACTTGACTACGATTGGTTTAATAAACAACTTTTGCTTATACAAAAACTTAGGTTAATTTGGGTTTGGATTTCGAGTTGTCTTGTGTTTTGGGTTGGTTGGGTTTGAGTTCGGGTTCGTATTATCTCAAGTTTCAAATTGTAAAGGTTCAGGTTATTTTGAACTCCTATTTTTTTTTTAAATTTCGGTTTTCTTAGGTTCGAGATAGTTAGAACTTGAATCATTTTAGATTTTGAATCACTCGATTTCGAGTTAAGTTGTATTTGTATTAAATTAATTTAATATATTTTCAAGTTTAGGCGAATTAGATTGCATAAGAGTCAAGTCAGTTTTTCGGTCGGATTAAGTTTTGTAACCTCTAAACAAAAATATAAAATGATCATTGTATAGATAAGAAGGCTGCATATAATTTGAGTGTACAAACAAATCCTCTATCATGAAAGCCCGAAAGACGGGAACCATTTTATTGACTTTATGCGTATCTTAATCATATGTGTGTGACAGCATGTAACATAGTCTTAGGATATTGTGTCACATTAGATTTTTTTTGTAATTTGACTTAAGATAATTAGGTCAATAAAATAGTAAAGCTATGGGTTTTATTAGACAGAATTAGATGTGAAAAAAAGGAGGAAAAAAAAGGAAAGAAAAGAAAGAATCCTCATAGTGGATGCACTTGATGGGTGTAACGACCCATCATGGGTTGGCCACCCCCGAGATGGTGTTGTCACATTTTGAAAATCCCAGCACAACACATATATGTAACAATAAAAATAAATAACAGAACTTATTTTACATCAATCATCAACCCTCAATAGGGGAGATACATCATCTGATATTAACTTAAACATAATATACAATATATAATGCATGAATATTTACAAATAAATTTTCATATTTCATTTTCTCACTAGTCTGAGGATGTTGACACGTACGTGGTTTATAGAAAATGATTTCGTCTGAACCTCAACTCGCCAAACTAATTGTCCTGCCTGCTACCTGAAATCATTGTACAATGAGGGGTGAGCTTCAAAAGCTCAGTGAATTAAATTTACTAGAAGTACTCAATTTATATAGTTGGTATTTCAATAAAAATCAATTATATCTCACATAACTTGATAATAGAATTCTACTATCACTACACATGTTATAAGATCCATTCTTTATCAATCTTTTTCTCGTATTTATTGGTTCACCTCAAGACCATCAATCCTCTCATAATTACCTCGCAATGAGGTTCACATCATAAAGTCTACCATTTAGATGGTTCTTATCACCATAATTGTCTCTCTGTGAGACTCATCCATTTATAAATAAATTTACAATAACACACCACACATCAACACTTCAATAATGCAAGCAATAATTAAAACAAATGCAATGTATGAATTATTATTAGGGGAATGTCTTCCCATATGTCGACATATTTTTATTATCTTAGACTGGCCCCCTCCCGGTTCTTTTCTTTACAGCTTATCCCAGCTGTCACAGATTTATTTCCAACATATATCGGCTGTCATGGTGTCCCTTTTATTTCCAGTATATATCGGCTGTCACGGTTTTTCAATTAGACTTGCCCCTTCCTGGTTCTTTCGGTTCTCTTAATTAATGCACATGCATATGAACAATAATATAAAATATACATATGAACAAAAATATAAAAATCGCATGAATTCAAAATATTTAAATTAACTATCCTGATTTTTCTTAAATTATATAAAAATTTCCATTAAATTCCTCTCATCATAAATCACATCAAATCATCCATCAAAGTTTGTCAAGATCCATTAAATTTCATCACAAATCACATCAAATCATTCATCAAAGCTTTTCAAAATCCACCAATTTTCATCTTCTCAAAATTCATATCAAAACATCCACCATAGCTCATCAAGAATTTATTTATCACCATCATTATTAAATCAACTTATTATTCTAAAAATATTTTTTTCACATAATAATTTTCTACGTGTCCAATATTTATACCATACCTATCAACCAAATATTTATCTACCAGCAAAGCATACGTAATAATTAAATTTAATATTATCACTAGATATTTGATTTTTATTTAGACTGCTTAAAGTAAATCTAACTCACCACGTAGCACTTAAAGCTACCCGTGGATCACCTCCTTGCCTTTTTCGTTCCTTTAAGAAGTTTTTCCCTGTAGCAGATCGTCAATACCTGACATAATATTTATATTGAATTTCTAATTATTTCTTTAATTCTTCATAAACCATACCCTTTGAAAATTTCCTATTTGAATTTCGGGAAATTCATGAATGTTAAAAATTCAAAAATAAACACTACATTATTACCTTTTGCTTTTTTGATAGCTTCTCGTGATTCTCTATGAAATTCCGCAGTAAATTCCTTCGAAATTTTTCTCTTTCAACCTTTCTTTGGGTCTCCAAATGTTTAAAGAAAACGAGTAATGGAAATAAAGCTAAATGAATTCAGTAAGTAAAATTAACGATTATATATATAATAAAATTTGCAAACTTTGGCAGCCAAACCTTCTCAGCCTTTCACTCCCCCAGCCTCCACGTATTGTGTCTTGCTGTTAAACATGCAAGACTTCATTGTTGCACCTTTTTGTTTTCCTTTTTTTTTGAATTTCTTTTTCTTTTTCTTTTTCTTTTTCTTTATAACTACGTCCCACGCGTCTATTTTTTCTAAAGAATTATTTTATTCAATACTAACTCCTTCGCATAAATATATTATTTTAATTTCATGTCATTTTTATTAAATTACTTCTTTACCTTTACTTTTTGAATACGAGTATTACAATTCTACACACCTTACAAAAATTTCGTCCCCGAAATTTCCT
The DNA here is from genome assembly GCA_023935145.1 of Bretschneidera sinensis. Classification (NCBI taxonomy): domain Eukaryota; kingdom Viridiplantae; phylum Streptophyta; class Magnoliopsida; order Brassicales; family Akaniaceae; genus Bretschneidera; species Bretschneidera sinensis. Next base: position 109,641,813 of record CM043700.1, read on the forward strand.
TACTGTACTCCAAAAACAAATGTGAATAATATTTCATCATAATTGTTCATGCTTTCATGTAATCTCTTCAACATCCTTATTCCGCCACAGAACTTAAACTAATGCAATTATTTTATTATACAAGATTTGTTCTTTTTGTCTAAAATTCTCACTGGTACTTGTATATAAGCTCAATCTTTCTGAATTTCTATAACTTAGCTCGAAATATTATAATACTTATCATGTAAACACTTTCTTAAAAGTGAAACATGAAATACGTTATGCCACTGCTTCAACTCTGTAGGTAAATTCAGGCTATTCATAACTAGCCCAACTTTTTCAACAACCTTATAGGGTCCCACATACCTCGGATTCAACTTTACTTTCTTTTTGATCCTCAACACACCTTTTCATGGAGATATTTTTAATTACACCCAATCACCTACTTGAAATTCAAGAGGTCTTTCTTTATTATTAACATAGTTATTCGGTCTACTTTGTGTTGCTTTACAGTTCTCTCTAACTAATTTGATCCTCTCAGCTGTTAACTCAATGATTGATAGACCAGATATATTTCTCTCTCCCATTCCTTCCCAACATATAGGAGTTCTACACCTCTTACCATACAATGTCTCAATCGGTGTCATCCCAATACTAGTTTGATATTGATTATTATGAGCAATTTAAATCGATGACATGTAAGCATCCCAACTTGCTAAGAAATTCATCACATTTGTCCTTAACATATCTTCTAGTTCTCTAAAAATCCTTTCTGTCTGAGCATAAAAAATTATATTAAATTACAACTGTGTACCCATGGCTTTTTGAAGGCCTCTCCAAAACTAAGATGTAAATCTAGCATCTCTGTTTGACACTATGCTTAATGGTGCTCCATACAACCTCACAATCTCAGCTACATCCTTCTTCAATCCTGACCACCAGAAATTCTGTCTCCATCCTCTATACAACTTATTATTACTTGGTTGCATCGAATCTACATCATTATGTGGCTTTCTCATTATCTCCTTTCTCAACTCGGCATTATTGGGAACACAACTCCTATTTTCCAATACCAAAATACCCTCACTTCAAATTTTGAACTCATATTGCTTTCTAGTAAGCACTCAATGTTTAATCTTTTCTATATCTTCATTTCTACCTTGTATCTCTAAGCATTTTACTATGGATGATTGTACAACCATATTCGTTAACCATGATCCTTTATCACTGATATTCAACTTCATTCTTATCTCTTTTAAATCTATCATCAATTTCACATCAGGACTCCCAATAGTAGTTAACCTTCTTGTAGACCTTATACTCAATGCATTAGCTATCACCTTCGCATTTTTTAGATGATAGTGAATTGTACAGTCATAGTTATTAATCAACTCCATCCACCATCTTTGACTCACATTCAACTTTCCCTAAGCAGATAAGTATGTCAAACTCTTATAACCCATGAATATCTCACAAGTGGCTCCATATAGATGATGTCTCCAATCTTTAAAGTAAACACTATAGCAGCCAACTCTAAGTCACTAGTAGGGTAAATTTCTATCATGAATCTTTAATTTCCTAGAAGTATGGGCCATCGTTTTCCTATGTTACATATATCTCAATCATTGATGTGATTTATCACTATACACCACAAATCCTTCATTACCAGAAGGAAACACCAATACTGGAGCTGTAGTCAATTTCTCCTTTAGTAATTGAAAATTTTTCTCACACTTCCCTCACCATACAAATCTCACATCTTTCCTAGTCAGTCTATTCAACAGTATTTCAATAATAAAAAATTTCTAAAAGAATCTTCTATAATAACCAGCAAACCCCAAGAAGATTCAAATCTCATTCATATTATTTAGTATCTCTCAACTTAACATTGTCTCTACCTTTTGTGGACAACTGTAATGCCATTTTCTGATATTACATGTTCCAAGAAAGTCATTTTTTTCAGTCAACATTCACATTTAGGAAAATTATAGCATACAATCTCTCCACTCAAAATTTCTAACAGAATTTCTAAATGTTTTGCATGTTCTTCCTTAGTCTTAGAATACACTAAGATGTTATCGATGAATACAACCACCATATTATCAAGAAATGGTTCGGACATTTTATTTATCAAGTCCATGAATGTTTCTGGAACATTAGTCAATCCAAATGACATCTCAAGAAACTTATGACCATAACGTGTCCTAAAAATAATCTTAGGCACGTCTCCCTTCTTTATCCTCAATTGGTGATAACCTGATCTCATGTTTATCTTAGAAAATACTCTCACTCCTTGCAACTGCTCAAACAATTTATTTATCCTGGAAAAGATATTTGTTTCTATTCAACTATTTGTAATCTGTAACCAATCTCATCGTTCCATCTTCCTCCTTCACGAACAACACAGGAGCTCCCCAATTACATTAGGTCCGATCAATTGTTTATCTAAAAATTCTTGAACTTTCAATTCTCTTAACTCAATGGGTGTCTTTCTTAAGAGTGTTATAGATATATGTGATGATCCTAGTATCACATCAATAGAGAATTTTTTCTTCCTACTTGGAAGCAACCTAGACAACTCATTAATAATTTCACTAGAATAATCTTTCACCACTAAGATTTATTCTAACTTCCTATTTTTCCTTTTTAGAATCCATTATGTATGCCAAATACTACTCACAACCCTTCTTCAACCATCTCCTAGTGGTCAGAGTAAAATGAGATAGTTCGAGAGTCTTTTATGTTCTCTCTGAAATTAAACTCCTTATGTCCATATCTAGAACACTATCTTCTTTCTAAAACAATCAACCGTATTCAAAGATAATAAATTAGCTTCAGATTCTCTATCACTGATACGAATCACACAACCCTTGTAAACATTTATGATTATCACTCCATCTTTAGTGAGAACTTTAACAAAATATTTTTCATCCAATGACTAATACATACTGCAATAGACTTCATATAAATACTAGATGCAAAAGAATGGGTTGCATCAAGGTCAATCAATATTGATATGTCCACCTTCTCCACACATAAAAAACTTCAAATTTTGGCAACTCTGAGATAAAGATCTTATCTGATTACATCTATAACAAACTTTTGTTTCTCAATCCTACATTAGATTACCACTTTTCCTTGGTGGCATACTTACTTCCTCTGCCATGACTCCCAGTTCCCATAACCTGTCTTCCAACTTTAAGGGTTCTACCAATAGTATTTTGAGCTATAGAAGTAGCAGATCTTGCTTGTCTCTGACTTTGTACTTCAGTTTCCTATGACAAGTAATGTCTCATCTGAGTGGTCTTCCACCCTACACACTCATACTGGTACCACCTCTAGGTTCCTCAAATCTAGACCTTTTTCGTCGATTCCTCCTACCTCTGATTTCCATCACATCCTTCTTAATCTGAAGTGTTATATTAACTAATCTAACATAATTCATAAGCCTTGTGTAAGATAGTTTCAATCAAATCTTAAAACATAATTCATCTTTGAACCTCTTACACTTCTTCTCCTCTAGGTCTACCTTTTTCGGTACAACCATTGACAGAACCACAAATCTCTTATCATACTGAGCCATGGTCAACACATTTACCTCAAATAAAATCTCTATCTTGTTAGGCTTTAAAGTTCTAAGGAAAATATTTATCAAGGAAAACCTCCTTAAACCTATTCTAGATCAAGGGTCTATCAATATCTGTACTTACCTGGGAAGAGTATCCTCCCACCATTCTAAAACTTTCCTTCTAATTTAAACGAAGCAAAGATAGCCATCTGCCTATCAGTTATTGGTAGAATACCAAATAATCTCTCTACATGTTCCTCCCAGAACTCAGGTGTAAAAGGATTCATAGATCCTTTAAATAACACGACATTCAACTTAACAATCTCCTGGCATCTCATGCATAAACTCACTTTTTCCCATTTTTAAACGTCTATCATTACTGGATTAACAACCTCAAGCATTGCTCTAACCTGTTCATTAAATCTATGATATAGCTATCAACTCTATCATCTATTACATTCGTTTTCTCAAGAGCATGTGTAATAGTTTATCTTAGCTAATCTCTTTCAACTTCAGATTATCTCACACCTTTACTAATATTAATTATATTGTCAACACGTTCCTTTTTAGGAACTATAGATTCAGACTCAACCTCGACTTGTCAAAAAAATATTGGAGGCCTACCACACCTTCTCAAATCAACAATTCTAACTCTAACTCTAGCACGTCCACGTGTCATCCTCATACTGTTCATTAAAATATAATTTATTTTAATCTTCTACTTTCTTTCTTTTTATGCAGTCTACAGAATCTAAAACCAAATGCTCTAATACCAGAAATTGTAATGACCTATCCCGGGCTGGCCACCCCCGAGATAGTGTCGTCACATTTTGAAAATCCCAGCACGACACATATATACAACAATAAAAATAAATAATAAAACTTCTTTTACATTAATCATCAACCCTCAACAGGGGAGATACATCATCTAATGTTAACTTAAACATAATATACAATATAAAATGCATGAATATTTACAAATAAACTTTTATATTTTATTTTCTCACTAGTCTGAGGATGTTGACACGTACATGGCTTATAGAAAATGATTTCGTTTGAATCTCAACTCACCAAACTAATTGTCCTGCCTGCTACCTGAAATCATTGTAAAATGAGGGGTGAGCTTCACAAGCTCAGTGAATTAAATTTACTAGAAGTACTCAATCTGTATAATTGGTATTTCAATATAAATAAATTATATCTCACATAACTTGATAATAGAATTCTACTATCACTACACATGTCATAAGATCCATTCTTTATCAATCTCTTTCTCGTATTTATTGGTTTACCTCAAGACCATCAATCCTCTCATAATTACCTCGTAATGAAGTTCACATCATAAAGTCTACCATTTAGATGGTTCTTATCACCATAACTGTCTCTCTGTGAGACTCATCCATCTATAAATAAATTTACAATAACACACCACACATCAGCATTTCAATAATGTAAGCACTAATTAAAATAGATACACTGCATGAATTATTATTATAGGAACGTCTTCCCACATGTCGACATGTTTTTATTATCTTAGACCAGCCTCCTCCCGGTTTTTTTCTTTATAGCTTATCTCGACTGTCACGGATTTATTTTCAGCATATATCGGCTATCACAGTGTCTCTTTTATTTCCAGCATATACCGGTTGTTATGGTTTTTCAATTAGACCGACCATTTCCTAGTTCTTTTGGTTCTCTTATTTAATGCACATGCATATGAACAATGATATAAAATATGCATATGAACAGAAATATTAAAATCACATGAATTCAAAATATTTAAATTAACTATCCTGATTTTTCTTAAATTATATAAAAAGTTTCCACTAAATTCCTCTCATCATAAATCACATCAAATCATCCATCAAAGCTTGTCAAGATCCATTAAATTTCATCCCAAATCACATCAAATCATTCATCAAAGCTTGTCAAGATCCACAATTTTTTATCTCCTCAAAATTCATATCAAAACTTCCACCATAGCTCATCAAGAATCTATTTATCACCATCATTATTAAATCAACTTATTATTCTGAAAATATTTCTTTTCACATAATAATTTTCTATGTATGCAGTATTTATACCATACTTATCAACCAAATATTTATCTACCACCAAAGCATATGCTAATAATTAAATTTAATATTATCACCATATATTTGATTTTTATTTAGACTACTTAAAGTAAATTCAACTCAACACGTAGCACTTAAAGCTACCCGTAGATCACCTTCTTGTCTTTCTTGTTCTTCTCAAAAATTTCTCCTGGTTGCAGATCGTCAACACCTGACATAATATTTGTATTGAATTTCTAATTATTTCTTCAATTCTTCATAAACCACACCGAAAATTTCCACTATGAATTTTGGGAAATTTCATGAATGCTAAAAATTCAAAAATAAACACTATGTTATTACCTTTTGCTTTTCTGATTGCTTTTCGTGATTCTCTATGAAATTCCACAGTAAATCCCTTCAAAATTTTACTCTTTCAACCTTTTTTTGGGTCCCCAAATATTTAAAGAAAACGAGTAATGGAAATAAAACTAAATGAATTCGGTACGTAAAATTAACGATTATATATATATAAAATAAAATTTGCAAACTTTGACAGCCAAACCTTCTCAGCCTTTCACTCCCTCAGCCACTTGCTGCCACGTATTTGTTTTCCTTTTTTTTTTTGAAAACATTTTTTTTTATTTTTCCTTTTCTCTCTTTGCTGGACGTCCAGATTTTTTTTCTTTTTCTTTTTTTTTCTTTGTAACTACATCCCACGGGTGTAGTTTTTTCTAAAGAATTATTTTATTAAATCTAATTCTTACGCATAAATATATTATTTTTATTTCATGTCATATTTATTAAATTACTTCTTTACCCTTACTTTTCGAATACATGTATTACAATGGGCTTACAATATTCATCAAGATTAGGTGAGAATTTGAGAGCCTTGAACCCTTTACTAGCATATTTTGAGAAATAATGGCAAGTACAATACTTTTTTTTTTAATATAGGTAAATAGAAAGCTAAACATAAAATTTGTCCTACATATACAACTAAGTCAAGCTATAACATGGTTCACTCTAAATAACTTTTTTTTAATCATGATAACTTTCTAATTAAATCTCAATTGAGGCGTGGTACCAGGGGCGCGGCCAAGCACAATTTTGCATTGTCGGTCTCCTCAAAGTGAAAAAAAAAAACTTACTACTATAAGGTCTTTATAGGGTTGGACATGCAAACCGGTGAATTCGTGAACTCGATTCAAACTAATGTAATAAGTTGAATTGGGTTGAGTTGAAGTTTTTAAAAATTGAATTAGGTTTAGATTGATAAATTTTTTAACCCAGTAAATTGGATTGGGTCACATATTAAAACTTTCATCCCGATCCAAACCGATAAACTGATCATTATATAATTATATTTAATATATTTAAAATATAATTACTTTAATAATAATGGACTACATTCGTATTTTGGTAAATTAGTTTGGATTGTAATATAATATATATATATATATATATATATATATATATATATATATATATATATATTCTCATTTCTTTTCCTTTTTCTTCTTAGAACCGTCCAATAAAAAACACCAATTTCCATAAATAAAAAAACACCAATTAGAATTTAAATATGTTATGAGTGTTGTGAGTTTTAAATTATTCGCAAGCGCACAGATCGTTTGCAATATAGTGTTGTGCAAGTGCGAGGTCGAATCCACAGGGAGTGCGTTGTGAAAATAGCTTTTTATCTAAACTAACTTTATTTTAACCTAGTTCCGAATTGTGAATTATATTTTTGCAAAACAAACATAAACTAAACTAAATTGATTTAATAACTAATGATGAAAACACTAAGGTTTCCAAATACACCCAATCAAAGTAAAACATATATCTTCATGTTCTATATAAAAATAATCTGTCCAAACATTCCATGAATCCAACTTAAACAAAAAACAATGAATATCCCAATTAAACCAAAAGCATTCAATGTATCCGCTTTTAAAAAATCATAAAGGAAATCCAATTTAATCAAAAAGGATTCAATGTATCCATCGGATGAATCACACAAAATATCCAACAGAACAATTAAAAACTATCAATCGTAAAAATTTACTCAAACAATTGAAATAGAACATTTAAACTAAACATATCAGAATTGTATAAACATATCTGAAAATATAATGCTAAACAATGGCGAGGTTTCATCTTCAACCTTAGCTGAAGATTTTAGCCACCCATCATCATGAAACTAAATTTCACAATAAAAAGTGCTAAGCATTAAAAACTTGAAAAGAATTAAAACTTACTGTACATTGGGAGAAATTGCACACGCTGTTGAGCAGCACTTCCCTCGGTGGTGGCAAAAGCTCTTAGGAGATCTACTAGAATGCTAGTAGAAATCCACCAGACTGCACACTGAATAATGAGGTGAGATAGTGTTTATATAAGGGAATTCTCGGAGTACAATGAGTTGTAAATTTGATGTGGGATACTGCCTCTTTGCGATCGATCACAAGTCTAGTGCGATCGATCGTAGCATGGTGCGATGCAATACGTCTGGCGCACTGTAAGTACTTCCTATCCGATGTGGGATATGCAAGTCAACTGCGATCGATCGCAGCCCTGTTACGCTCGAGCGCATCACAGTGCGCTGTAATATATATGCAGTATCAAATGTTTCCTTTTCAATGTGGGATGTGCGAGTCACTTGCGATCGATCGTAGCCCAGTTGCGCTCGAGCGAATCACAGTGCGTTGTAATATATATGCAGTATCAAATGTTTCCTTTGCAATGTGGGATGTGCGAGTCACTTGCGATCTTTCGCAAGTCTGGTGCGCTTGAGTGCAAGTGCGATTGATCTCATGCCGTGTGCGCATGATCGCAGGTGCGATCGATCGCACGTCCTGTGCGCTCGATCGCATTAGGCATCCTCAGCTTTGCTCTTTAAGCCCTGAAGTTTCCATATTGCTTCATTTTATTCCAAAACCTATAAAAACACAGAAAATAGATAAAATAGCACGAAATAACATAATTAAGAACTCAACAAATGTAAACTAAAGGGCTAAAACATGTAATATTTAGCACTCATCAAATACCCCCAAACTTACATATTGCTAGTCCCATAGCAATACGAAACTAAAAACTAAATGAAAAACAAAGAATATAAAGATAAGTTCATAACTCATGGTATCCAAAGATTTTAGGAGCACACACCATCATGAAAATGATTCATGAACAAGCTTAAAAATATAAACCCATCTTCGTAATGAATAGAAATGTTAAAATCTAATTACTTACAAAAGGCAGGTTAATGCATCATAAGTCTGACTCAGTGTAAAGTGAATTAGCAAATAAAAATGAAGCTTCCGAATGAGTCCAATGTGTAAGGTCTCTATGTCTCAAGATTCACCGCATTTCCCATCAGAATGAACGAAAATGGCATAGTTTTTATTTTCTATTTTTTTTTATTATTATTATTATTTTTTTATTATTATAATAAGGCTCAGCTATGTTTAGTTCCCTTAAGCTTTCTAATTGACCCATGTAGCGAGTGTTGAGTCAATGACTCCCAAACCAGATGGTTTTAGGGCATTAGGTGTACAGACACCTCTTAGGACTTACTAATTCGAGTCAAAAAGGCTACGAAATTAAACTGGCCTTAATACTATTAGACAAAATTCCAACCTTTTGATGTGAACACTCACTGCTTACTGAGGCAAGAGGTCCAGTTACTCAGTGGAAAGTTTATTTATGATCATCATTTTCATTTCATCATCATTTTTTTTATATGCCAAAGTGTTAATCCAACAAGTCATCCAGTTTCAGTTAAGACAGAAATATACACATTAAAATCACATGTCATACCTCACATAATGTGTACTAATGTGCTCGTGTTAGATTCGAGATCAAACATGTGAATTCTCAAATGCCTCAAGTAAGTAACTAAATTTTAAAACTTTATCAACAGATCATGTGTTCCAAAATTTAAGCTCACCAATGAATCACATCACAGAAATTGTTTAGATCAACCAAAATTTCAAAATAACATGAGCATGCATTAAAAAAACAACAAATTAGGATAAAGTGTGTGTAATGTGTCTCCCATACCCCCAAACTTAAATTACACATTGACCCCAATGTGTGAATAATATGGAAAGAGTTGACCTGGGATATGAAGAACTATCTGGACTGGTATGGCTCATAGCATACCCCCAAACTTGATCTGCAGTACGCGTTATCTCTGAAAAATAAAGACTAGAAAACAAAAAATACTAGAAACAAACATTAAGCATAAATATGTAAAATAATAAACAAATAAAAAGATAAGCTGTGGGGTGCCTCCCATGAGTGCTAAGTTTAAAGTCTTTAGCCAGACTCTCCTTAGTAGATGACCCTCAATCAGAGTAAATAAGATCCGTTAACAATATTGTCTTAATGTCTGGACTCCTCAACTCCAAGAATGGTTTTAGCCTCTGCCCATTTACCTTAAAAGTGTTACCATTCTTTGGATCCTCAATCTCGATAGCCCCATGAGAAAAAACTGACCGAATAATAAAGGAGCCGGTCCATCGAGACTTGAGCTTGCCTGGGAAAAGATGCAAGCGTGAGATGTAAAGAAGAACTTTTTAACCCGGCTCGAAAGCTCGTCTCAAAATGTTTTGGTCATGAGTCTTCTTCATTTGTGCTTTGTATGACCGTGCACACTCATATGCATCATTTTGCAACTCCTCTAATTCATTGAGTTGGAGCTTCCTTTGGGATCCAACCTTCAAAAGATTAAAGTTCAGCTGTTTGATAGCCCAATAGGCTCTATGCTCTAATTCGACTGGAAGGTGATAGGCTTTTCCGTACACAATATGGTATGGAGACATGCCAATTGGCGTCTTGAATGCCATTCGATATGCCCACAGTGCATCAGTCAATCGCAGAGACCAGTCCTTTCTATTAGGGTTCACAGTTTTCTCCAAAATGTGCTTAATCTTGCGATTGGAAATTTCCACTTGTCCACTCGTCTGTGGGTGATACGGGGTGGCAACTTTGTGTGTGATGAAATACTTCTTCATCAACTGCTCAAAAATCCTGTTGCAAAAGTGCTTACCTCCATCACTTATAATTGCTCGAGGAATACCAAAACAAGCAAGATATTGTTCTTCAAAAATTAGACCATAACTCTATGGTCATTGGTCTTGCATGCAATTGCTTCCACCTATTTGGACAGATAGTCCACAGCAACTAGAATGTACAGATAGCCAAAGAAGTTTGGGAAAGGTCTCATAAAATCAATGCCCCACATATCAAAAATCTCAACAATCAGAATGGGGTTGAGGCGCATCATATTCCTCCTAGAAATACTCCCTAGCTTTTAGCAACACTCACAAGATACACAGTAAGTGTGAGAGTCTCGGAACAGGGTAGGCCAATAGAAACCGCACTGCAAAATCTTCGCAGCGGTTTTTTTAGCACTGAAATGGCCTCCACAAGCATGATCATGACAAAAGGTGATGACATTAGATTGGTCATGCTCAGGAATACACCTTCTGATGATCTGATTGGGACAATACTTGAACAGGTAAGGATCATCCCAGAAAAAATGTTTTACCATGGCCAAAAACTTTGATTTATCTTGTTGCCTCCAATGCAAAGGCATTTGACTGGTGACATGGTAGTTCACTATATCAGCAAACCATGGCGCGGGATTATAAGCAATGTGCATCAATTACTCATCAGGAAAGGTCTCAGAAATGGGAGTGGCGACCTTAGTGAAATCCACAATCAATCTAGACAAATGGTCGGACACCATATTTTCGGAACCTTTCTTATCCCGAATTTCTATGTCGAACTCTTGAAGTAGCAAGATCCATCGGATAAGACGAGATTTAGCATCTTTTTTAGAGAAAAGGTACTTGAATGCTGTATGGTTCAAGTAGATAATGACTTTAGATCCTAACAAGTAGGATCTGAACTTGTCTAATGCAAAAACGACTGCTAGCAACTCTTTTTCAGTGGTAAAGTAATTGAGTTGTGCGTCGTTTAGAGTTTGACTTGCATAATAGATAACATGGGGAAGTTTGTCAACACACTGCCCCAAAACAGCTCCAACAGCATAGTCTGATGCGTCACACATAATTTCAAAAGGCATACCCCAGTTGGGTGGCTGAATAATGGGTGTGGACATCAGAATCTTCTTCAGATCCCCAAATGCTTTCTTACAATCTTTATCAAATACAAATGGGCCATCCTTCATTAATAACTTGCACAAGGGCCGGGTGATCTTGCTGAAATTCTGGATAAATCGCTTGTAGAATCCTGCATAGCCCAGAAAAGAATGAACCTCCTTCACTGTACGTGGGGGTGGAAGGTTGAAAATCAGGTCCACCTTCGCTTTATCGACCTCAATCCCCCGATGGGATATGACGTACCCCAATACAATACCTTGCTTGACCATAAAATGACACTTCTCTCAATTAAACACCAGGTTCTTCTCCTTGCACCGCACTAAAACCAAAGTGAGATGGTGCAGACACTCCTCAAATGATGAACCAAAGACGGAGAAGTCATCCATGAAAATCTCTAAAGAACGTTCCACCATGTCAAAGAATATGCTGACCATGCACCGCTGAAAAGTAGCAAGTGCATTACATAACCCAAAGGGCATGCGACGGTAGGCGAATGTCCCAAAAGGACAGGTAAATGTTGTCTTCTCCTGATCTTTGGGGTCCATGAGGACCTGGTTATATCTAGAATAACCATCCAAAAAACAATAATACTCGTGCCCAGCCAAACGTTCCACCATCTGATCAATAAATAGGAGTGGAAAATGATCTTTTCTTGTGGCAGCGTTCAGTTTACGGTAGTCTATACACACTCTCCACCCTGACTGAACACGAGTTGGCAACAACTCATCGTCCTTATTCTTCACTACTGTTAATCCAGCTCGCTTGGGCACGACATGAATCGGGCTCACCCACTTGCTATCAGAGATGGGATAAATGATCCATGCATCTAACAGCTTCATTACTTCTGCCCTTATAACCTCTTACATAGCTGGGTTGAGCCTTCTTTGTGGCTTCCTCGATGGCTTAGCATTCTCCTCCAAATGTATCTTGTGCATTACCAACGAGGGGCTGATTCCTTTAATATCCTCAATGGTCCAGCCTATAGCTTCCTTGTGTTCTCTTAAAACATATAATAATTTCTCCTCTTGAGCCTCAACCAAATCTGAAGCTATAATCACAGGCAAAGACTCTGTTGGACATAGGAACTTATACTGAAGATTGTTCGGTAAGGGTTTAAGTTCCTTCTTAGGATGCTCAAGTTATTCAGTCTCTTCCTTCTCACTACTCTCCATAGGAGCAGACTCTAAAATGGCATTTGTCTGCTCAAGTAACTTATCCAAATCCAGATCCTCTCCAAACTGAGCAAAGCATGCCTCCAGGGGGTCCTCTATGCTTGATTCATCCACCATATCTTCAATAATCTCCTCTATTAAGCATATATTTCTCACTTCAGTAAATTCCAGTGGTTGCTTAGTGATATAAAAAATATTCAACTCCACTGTTATATTTTCGAAGGAAATCTTCATCACCCCTGTCCTACAATTGATTAGGGCGTTAGCCGTGGCTAAGAATAGTGGCCCTAGAATCACCGATATCTGAATCTCTATATTCTGGATCGGCTCTATATCTAGCACAATAAAATCCACGGGGAAATAAAACTGATCTACCTTTATCAAAACGTCCTCAACTACTCCCCGTGGTATTTTCACTAACCTGTCAGCCAATTGAAGTGTTGTGGATGTGGGCTTCAATTCTCCTTACCCCAACTGCAAATAGACTGAATAGGGTAGAAGATTCACACTGGCTCCTAAATCCAATAGAGCCCTCTCAATCTGGCTGACTCTTATCATGCAAGAGATGGTAGGACACTCTGGGTCCTTATACTTGATCGGTAGCTTGCACTAAAGGATTGAGCTAACCCGCTCAGTCAAAAATGCCTTCTTCAGGACATTCGTCCTCCTCTTGATAGTGATCAAGTCCTTTAAGAACTTGGCATATGATGGCACTTGCTCGATGGAGTCTAAAAGTGGAATATTGATTTGGACTCACTTGAACACCTCAAGAATTTCTTCAAACTTCCCTCATTTCTTGGGCGCTTGTAATCTCTCAGGGTAAGGTGCTTTAGGTACAAATGACCTAGGAGGGTCATTCACAGTAGGAGTGGCTGTAGATGGCTCAGCATCTCTCTTCTCCTTGTTGCCACTTTCTTGCCCTTGCTGCATAGTAGGGCTCTCTTTCACTCAATTGTCCATTTGTCTCCCAGATCTTAATGTGACAATCGATTGCACTTGTTCCTCCCCGTGCGTAGAAGTTGATGAATTTCCAATCACAAATTGTCTCTTCGGGTTGGTCACGGGCTGACTAGGGAACTTTCCATTTTCTTTTTTACCCAAGTGACTTGCGATTTGCCCCATTTGACTCTCTAGATTGGCAATCACTTGGGTGTTTACTATTGTCGCACTCCTCACTTCGCTGATGGATTGGTCGGTCATCTTCATGAACTCCTTGAAGGTGTCCTCCAATGACTGTGAAACCGGTGTTGGTGCTTGAGTGGGAGTATGGTAAGCAGAAGCTGGTGCTGGATGGATTGAGCGGCCATGACTTGGAATTGGTGGAGGCAATCCATGAGGGTACTGATTGTGAGCATGATGAGGGGCTCCTCCCTGATTCAGAGATTAGTTCTGCTTCCATGAAAAATTAGGGTGGTTCCGCCACCCTGGATTGTAAGTCTCAGAGTAGGATCCACCTGATTACCTCCTATAGTCATTGAAAGCGTTTACATGTTCCGTGGGACACTCGGCAAAAGCCAGCCTAGATGGACAATTATGCGCTAAATGCATAGGACTAGCACAGATGGAACAACAATCGTCATTAATTGTATTGGCAGCATTGATGGACTCGCCCATAGTGAGAGCGTCAATTTTCTTGGTGAGAGCATCTATCTTTATCTTCAAGTCAGTCTCCTCCTTAATCTCATAGATGCCTCCTTTCCTAGGAGCACGAATGGACTTATCCCAACAGCTTGAAAAATCCCACTACTGCGAGTTGTCGGACAGTTTGTCCAATGCCTTGTATTCTTCATCCCCTCTCAGACTTAAGAATGCCCCCCCAGTCATAGACTCGATCATGCTACGGTTAGGTTGAGTCAACCCTTGGTAGAAGAACTGAACAAGTCTCCACTTCTCATATCCATGTGGAGGGTATCTAATCAGTAACTCTTTAAAATGCTCCCAACTCTCAGAAAACTTCTCATCCTCCTCCTGAGTGAAAGAACTAATCTCCTTTTGGTACTCATTCACTCTAGACATTGGGAAAAAATTATTATAGAATTTACTCAGCAGATTTTCCCAAGATGTAATAGACCCGGACGTGTTGGAATCCAACCATGCCCTAGCTCTATCATGAAGATAAAAAAGGAAAAGTCTAAGATGGACTGACTCCTCAGAGAAGTTCTGGAACTTGATTGTGGCACAAATATCTTTGAACTTCTTTACATGGCTGTAAAGATTTTCAAGATCTAAGCCATGAAATGAGGGTAAGAGTTGGATGACATGTGGCTTTAAATCAAAATGGGTAGCATTGATGGGTGGCAACACGATGCAGGAAGATGAGTTAGTCGCAACTGGTGCGAAAAAATCTCTCAGGGACGTGGTGGAGTCCACGTTCCACGCTCCAGGTTGCTCTTGGTTCCTCAAGTTTTCTCCCATCTCAATTATCTCTTGTTCAGCAAGTGACTTCTTCTGTCTCTTAAGAGTTCTTTCTAAATCGGGATCTAAATGTGTCAATTCTAAATTCAGGGATCTCTGATCAAGCATACACCAAACAGAAAACAGTAAAACAAACTAACTAGCAGAAGCAGCAAAATAAGATAAAACAGAAAGAAAAATAAAACAAAAATGCTAACTAAACTAGTAGAAAAATAAAATCAATTTAGACAAAAATTTCACAAACAAAAACAATCCCCGGCAACGGCGCCAAAAACTTGTTGTGAGTTTTAAATTACTCGCAAGTGCACGAATCGTTTACAATATAGTGTTGTGCAAGTGCGAGGTCGAATCCATAGGGAGTGCGTTGTGAAAATAGCTTTTTATCTAAACTAACCTTATTTTAACCTAGTTCCGAATTGTGAATTATATTTTTGCAAAACAAATATAAACTAAACTAAATTGATTTAATAACTAATAATGAAAACACTAAGGTTTCTGAATCCACCCAACCAAAGTAAAACATATATCTTCATGTTCTATATAAAAATAATCTATCCAAACATTCTATGAATCCAACTTAAACAAAAAACAATGGATATCCCAATTAAACCAAAAGCATCCAATGTATCCGCTTTTAACCAATCATAAAGGAAATCCAATTTAATCGAAAAGGATTCGATGTATCCATCGGATGAATCACACAAAATATCCAACAGAACAATTAAAAACTATCAATCGTAAGAATTTACTCAAACAATTGAAATAGAACATTTAAACTAAACATATCAGAATTGTATAAACATATCTGAAAATATAATGCTAAACAATGGCGAGGCTTCATCTTCAACCTTAGCTGAAGATTTTAGCCACCCATCATCATGAAACTAAATTTCACAATAAAAAGTGCTAAGCATTAAAAACTTGAAAAGAATTAAAACTGACTGTACATTGGGAGAAATTCTACACGCTGTTGGGCAGCACTTCCCTCGGTGGTGGTAAAAGCCCTTAGGAGATCTACTAGAATGCTAATAGAAATCCACCAGACTGCACACTGAATAATGAGGTGAGATAGTGTTTATATAAGGGAATTCTCGGAGTACAATGAGCTGTAAATTCGATGTGGGATACTGCCTCTTTGCGATCGATCGCAAGTATGGTGCGATCGATCGCAGCATGGTGCGATGCAATGCGTCTGGCATGCTGTAAGTGCTTCCTATCCGATGTGGGATGTGCGAGTCAACTGTGATCGATCGCAGCCCTGTTACGCTCGAGTGCATCACAGTTCGCTGTAATATATATGCAGTATCAGATGTTTCCTTTCCAATGTAGGGTGTGCGAGTCACTTGCGATCGATCGCAGCCCTATTGCACTCGAGTGCATCACAGTGCGTTGTAATATATATGCAGTATCAAATGTTTCCTTTGCAATGTGGGATGTGCGAGTCACTTGCGATCGATCGCAAGTCTGATGCACTCGAGCGTAGGTACGATTGATCTCATGCCATGTACGCACGATCGCAGGTGCGATTGATCGCACGTCCTGTGCGCTCGATCGCACTAGGCATCCTTAGCTTTGCTCTTTAAGCCCTGAAGTTTCCACATTACTTTATTTTATTCCAAAACCTATAAAAACACAGAAAACACATAAAATATATAAAATAGCACGAAATAACATAATTAGGAACTCAACAAATGTAAACTAAGGGGCTAAAACATGTAATATTTAGCACTCATCAATGAGCAGGTTTCTTTTAACACTTTTTAGTTGAAGAATACCGTTCATTCTTGTGAAAGTTGTTTTGGATTTTCAATATGCTTTCCAAAAGCTTGTTGAATTAATTTGTTTATCCTATGTTGATTCACTTTCTATTTTTTGTATGATATAACTTGGTTATGGAGATTCTATGATGAAGTCTACACGAGTGTTGAAATTTTAAAAAAAATTTGATTAATTGAACACCTTTAAAATCTAGTTTTTATTTACTTTTGTATGGTTTGTATTAAGTTAAGATTGTTTGAACTTTGTGTGAAGTAATTTAAAGTACTTAATTTGTAAATGATAGTTTGTAAGATTTAATAAATTCTTGCATAGATTTGATTTTGGATCTAATGAATGATGAATAATTGTAGTAATTTTTTTTTTCTTACGTAATATGTTTGTATTACATTTTAAGTGAAAAAAAAATACTAAATCAATAACTCAAACCAATCCAATACGATTTAAATAGATTTAGTTCAGCTGGAGTTGAATGGGCCATAGGTTGTGTTAGGTTGAGATTTTTTCAGTTTGGTATAATTGGGTTGGGTTAAATTTTTTAGGTTAATCTGACCCAGACCGACCCATACTCGTGTTTTAATGGTACAATTGAGATTTTTTTAATGTGTTTTAAGGGCATAAGTTAAGAACTAGTTAATACCTTCATAACAACCTCCCCTCCACTATCTAGATAATCTAACTTCATTAATAAAATAAACTTTCAGATTTGATATTGACTAAAATAACCTTATATACTAATAAAATCAATGTATCCAAACAAATATCCCTTTCAATAATTTTTAGTTTAATTACAAAAAATACTATACGGTTGACTGTGTTTTCAAAAAATACCTTGAGATTTTTTGTGGTAAAAAATATCTTGTGGTTGACTCCATTTTTAAAAAATACCGTGAAGATTGCGGTATGTTTCTGTTAGCAAAAAATACTCTTCACCTCCACCATCTCGACAAAAGTAATTTATGGAACTCACTCGACTAGTAGTGGGTTTAGCTGCTAAACTCAAGGGGCAGGCTCACCCCCCTTCGCCTCCACTGTCTCAATAAAGCCTTCGGTCGACGAGGCATCTGAATTTCAATCGACCAGCCTACAGTCAATCCACCACTAGATCCTCTCCTAACTCTGTGTCGAAATCGCGAGGTTTCTCCACTTTAAAAAACTACACCGATTTGGACAAAAAGATGAAAGAGATGGACAGAAGGATATTAAAATCTTTTAAAGGAATAGGTACTAATGTTTTGGATGAACTCAACTCCCAAGCTCCTCCTTTCATGTAAGATATTCTCGACACTCCTCATTTCACGCAAGATATTCTTGACACTCCTCTCCTACATCATTTTAAAATGACCATCATCAAGGCTTATGACGGCACTATAGATCTTATAGATCATCTTCAACTTTACAAGATGACCATGCTACTGCATTGCCATTCGGATGCGGTGATGTGTCGAGTCTTTCCTCTGACCCTCGAAAAGGTCGTTAGCACTTAATACTCTCACCTTAAGCTGAAATCATCAGTTCTTTTAAAGACCTAAGTCATGCCTACGTGACATACTTCCTCAACAGCAAAGGACCCCAAAAAACCTCGGAAAGTCTCTTCAGCATCATTCAATGCAGGGGGAGAGACCCTGAGAATACATTTCACGGTTCAATGTTGTAATTTGGGAGATTTTGGACTTTAATCCCACAATACAGACTCTAGCGTTCAAAAATCGGCTCAGCTTGGGATCTTTTAGCTCCAAGTTGACCAGACGCTCTCCTAAAGATATGAATTAAATCCTCGCTCAGGCTGAGGAATACATGATTGCTGAAGATGATCAAGTGTTTCGAAAGGAAAGAGGAGAAAGGCGAGAGAAGAAGAAAAAGAAAACTACTGAACCAAAAGATGGTCTATCGAAGAGGCCCCACCAAGAGGGCAATCCAAAAGTAACCTTCTGTTTAACATTTATACCCTGCTCAATGCACCCAAGTCCAATATACTGATGAATGTCCAAAACCGATACATCCTCCATTAGCCTTCAAAACCTCTATACACTAGCGAAAACAAGATCGAACCAAGTGGCGCTGCTTTCACAAGGATTACGGGCATGATACTTAGGAGTGTCATACCTTAAAGAATATATCGGGCCACACACATTCCAAAGTAATGAAGATCGCCCTCTGCAGAATGCTAGGCGCCCATTCAGGACGAATGTTAAACGGCTGAATGGACACAATTTTGAGCGAAGTGATCTTTGAAGCCCCAAGCGAAGCCCTTGGCCAAGTCCGAGGAGAAATGGCCAAGACGATAGGCACTGCTAAGACAACATAGATCATATGACCACGGTAGCGAGAACCATCAAGACAATTTATTAGGGATTTCCAGTTGGAGGACAATCCTCACAAGCAAGGAAAGCTTATGCTCGATCGGTGGCGTCCGTCAGTGGACCACATAAAAAAGTTAAAACAGGCTAGACGATCTTTTTCACAGATGATGATCTAAAGGGGCTACAGGCACCCCATAACGACACCGTGGTTGTTACACTTTTTGTCACTAATTGCAATGTCGAAAGAATTTTAGTCGACAACGGAAGTTTGGCAGACATCCTATACTAAGACTCTTTCAAGAAAATGAAGCTGGGAGATGACCAGTTTAAACTTATGGCCTCCTCACTTTACAGCTTCTTAGGGATACCAATGTATGCCGAAGGCAGTATAGTCTTCCTTGTTATCAAAGGATCGGGCCCATAGATTATCATAATGACCACGTTTCTTGTGGTCAAGCACCCATCTTCATACAACATTATTCTTGAAAGACCCACTTTGAATTAGATGAGAGTGGTGATCTCGATCTACCACTTGAAGATGAAGTTCCCCACAGAACATGGTGTCGGGGAAATCCAAGGAAATCAGCAAACATCTCGAATCTTGTTACCTCAACTCCATCAAAAGACACAAGAAGGCCGAAACTCTACCTCTAGAAATTAAAGATTACAAGATGAGCTCAAGGTTCCACAGGGCCAACCTACGGAAGAATTTATAGTTGTCCCTCTGAATAAGGAGAGAGACTTGAAAACCGTTCAAATTAGGTCTAGCCTATCTGAGGACCTCAAGGAATCATTAGTATTATTCCTCCAAAGAAACTAAGATGTGTTTGCATGGTCAGTCTCCGACATGCCAGGAATAAACCCACAAGTATCGTCCACAGGTTGAATGTGGACCCAAACCACAAACCTATTGTCTAGAAGAAGTGTTCTTTCACTCCAGATAGACAAGTAGCCATAGAAAAAGAAGTAGACAAACTCCTCATAGTCGACTTCAACCGGGAGGCCCACTATCCGAACTGGGTCACCAACATAGTTATGATGAAGAAAGCGAACAAAAGCTGACTTCCCAAAAGATTGTTTTTCTCTCTCTCGAATAGACCAGTTGGTCGATGCCAACTCTGGGCAAGAACTATCTAACTTCATGGATGCAAACTCAAGATATAACCAGATCCTCATGCACGAACCAGACTACTCAAATACCACTTTTGTTATTGACCAGGGTTTTCATTGCTATAAGGTTATGCCATTCGGGTTTAAAACGTAGGGATAACCTACTAAAGACTAGTCAATAAGCTCTTTAAGAAACAAATTGAAAGAAATATGGAAGTATATATTGATGACATGCTGGTCAAAAATATTAAATCCAAAGATCATGAATCTGACCTAGAAGAAGCTTTCGGAATACTCAAACACCACTAAATGAACTGAAACCCTAGAAAGTGCGCATTCAAAGTCACTTCTGGTAAACTTTTCAGCTTCATGGTTACTCAGCGGGAATATAAGCCAATCCCGAGAAGATAAAAGAAGTTCTAGATATAAGCCCACTTCGCAACATCAAGGAAGTCCAACGGTTGATTGGACGCATTGCCGCTCTCAGTCGCTTCATGTTAAAATCGGTCGAGAAATGTCTATCATTCTTCAAAGTGATCAGAAAGGCAAAAAATTTTGCATGGACCGAGGAAGGCTAAGAAGATTTTGAATAACTCAAAGAGTATCTAAGCTTGCCCCCTCTTTTGACCAAGTGCATTGTCGGGGAAAAACTTTTTCTCCACATTTCAATGAGTTAGGATGTTGTGGCCTCAGTCTTGATCCAAGTAGAGAGCGGGGTCTAAAAGGCCATATATTATGTCAGTAGTCCTCCACGATACTGAAACACAATACCTTCCTATTGAGAAATTGGCATACACTCTCCTAATTATGGCTCGAAAGCTAAGGTCTTACTTTCAGGCTCATACTATCACCTTACTGACCGATCAGTCCCTAAGACAAGTACTCCACAAGCCCGACGTCTTAGGAAGGTTGGTAAAATAATCCATAGAATTGGGGGAGTTTGACATCCGTTACAAGCTTCGAACAACTATCAAAGCCCAAGCCTTAGCTATTTTCATAGTGGAGACTATGCTCCTTGAAATGCCCTCTGAGAGACAAGATCCAGAAAGAACGCAAACAAGTGCCAGGTTGGACACTTTACATTGATGGATCTTCAAATAGTATTAGTAGTGAAGCTGGGCTTATCCTCACCAGCCTCGAAGGCTTTACAGTTGAGTATGCCCTCCGATTAGAGCTCAAGGCTTCAAACAATGAAACCAAGTATAAAGCATTGAATGTAGGAATGAAGCTTATGAGTACGTTGACTGCTCAAGCCTTGGAAGTATACAATGATTCACAACTTGTGGTCAATCAGATGATTGAAGAATATGAAGCAAGAGGAGTAAAGATCATCAGATACCTAGAGAAAGCTCATGAACTCACCGTAACTTTCAAAAAGTTCTGAATAGCATAAGTGCCTTAAGCATAAAATTTGAAAGCAAATACATTAGCGTGATTCGCCTCTTCTAGACAGTCTGAACTCACTTAAACAGTCTATTTAAAGACTCTTACCATACCCAACATTGACGAAACCACGATCATACTAGTTGTCGAGGAATAAAACTAGATGGACCCGATCCTCTAGTACTTTAACGACGGAAGAATCCTCGATCAAAAGAACGATGCTAATAAAATCATCTCCTACGCTTTGCAATTTACAATCATCGAGGAATAGTTATATAAAAAAGGTCTCACCACTCCATATTTGAAGTGCCTTGGGCCAACCGATGCAGATTAAACTCTCCGAGAGGTTCACGAAGGCATATGCGGCAACCACCTTAGAGGCCGAGCTCTGGCCTACAAAATTCTATAACATGGGTATTACTGGCCTAGGATGCTACAAGAAGCCATTGTTATGGTTGAAAAATGCAAGATGTATCAATAGCATGCCCTAGTGTTTCGATGACCCTCTAATCCATTAACATCCATCACCAGCCCTCTTCTTTCATTATGTAGGGAATGGATATCCTTGGATCGTTTCGGGAAGTCCCAGAGCATAGGACGCACTTGATAGTCATCATAGACTACTTCACCAAATGAACAAAGGCTGAGCTCCTTACTGATCACCAAACCCCGGATTTCGTATAGAAGTCCATTGTTTGCCGATTTGGGATACTAAGGATACTCTTCACTGATAATGGAAAGCAGTTTGATAGCTTTCTATTCAATTTTTTTGCTGAGATCTTGAGATTGAACATCGTTTGTCTTCTGTAGGCTACCCCCAAGCTAATGGGCAAGCCGAAATAACTAACATGACCCTCTTACAAAGAATCAAGAAGATGCTAGAAAATGTTGACAAACAATCGATTAGACACTTTCCAAATGTCCTTTGGACTTACCAGAAGACTACTTGGACTTCAACCGGAGAAACTCTTTTCTTTTTAGCCTACATATCGGAATCAATCATTCCCCTCAAAATAAGAGCCCCCTCACTATGAGTACAACACTTTGACGAGGCCAAAAACAAAGAGGCCGTCAAGATGAATGTCAACTTTATCGACGAGGCAATGGACCAAGCTTAAATCAAACTTTTCGCCTACCACCAGAGGGTATCACGATACTACAATTCCCGAGATAAAAGAAGAACATTCAGGTTACATGATTTAGTACTTAGAATAAAGAAAGTATTTCATCTTTGGAAAACAAGAAAGCTCTTCCCAAACTGGGAAGGACCCTATCGCATCAAAAGAGTCTGCCGAGCTGGAACCTTCGAGCTTGAAGACCTAAGTGGTAATCCAATACCTCAGACTTGGAACGCTGAAAATCTTCGAATTCTATCAGTAGAATTCACTCATTCTTTTATTTATCACTTAAAGTCGTGTAGTCTCTAGACATTATTAATAAAATTTTGATTCTATTCTATCACCTATTTAGTTAAAGGGGAAAGGGCCCCAAGTTCCTATTTCATTCGGAATATTTGCTAAAGGTCAAGGGAAAGGCCCTGAACTCATTCCCCCCTTAAAACACCTACTTGAACAAAAACCAAGGAAATGGCCTTAAGCTCATTCTTTCCTCGAAGCAACTACTTAAATAAAGGCTGAGGAAGAGGCCCCGAGCTCTTCCTCCTCGGATCTCTCCTCTGCCAAAAACCAAAGGAAGAATCCATGGGATCTCCCCAAAGCAATCATCAAGGAAAATTATGAACTCAACACAAAAGTGGAGAAAGATAAGTAAACAATAAAGAAAGCTTGTTTCATTAACTTAGAAAGTTTGTACAAGAAAAGGCATTATTGGCCCAAACTACATAAAAAAAGAAAAAAAATGGCACTACTGACCTCACATATATAGATAAGGGGTATGTACTCATCCTTCACTACATCAACCTCATCAGTCTCCTCTTCCCCTTGTGCCTTGGTCTTGGCTTCACCCCCCGCCTCAACTTTTTGGTCGTCATCAGCTACAACGGTGGTATCATCTTCAGAAAGCTCAACTATATAGAAGTCATGGTCAGGGAATACCTCGATCGCCTTACACTTAGCTTCCTCAAAACCATTGAAGTAGTACTTCTCTTCTGTAATACCAACTGGGACCGAAAAAATTCTGGGAACCCTTGAAGACCTCCACAACCCTTTTTCCAACTGACTCTCTTTCAGCCTCAATGGCATCAGATGACTGATAATCCTTGACAGCCTCATTCCCAGTTTCCTCCATATGGGTTTTCAGAATCGAGTTGTCTCCTCAAAACTAGCCAACTTAGCCTTCAAGAGCTTGATCTCCTCATCCTTCTTACTAAGGGTAGTTTGTTGGTCAGTGACCAAGGCCTGGTACTCCTCCAGCTTTCTGTTGACATTGAGAAAGTGATGAGATAACATGTTCGAGACAATGCTCGCCTAAAAAGAAATAAACACAAGTCAGTATACCTTGGCCTCGAACCAATAACAATAATAGAAAAGGTGGAAGAGTACCTTAGAAACCAACTCTTCTATCATTCCTGAAAGAGACTCAAGGGGTTACATAGTCAAGCCAGCCATGTCCCGCAGGGGATGCCCTTGATGAGGTGTTTTCTAGCAATTTGATGATTCCCAAAGATCGACTCCCCTCGCTTCACGAACCAGTTTACTCTTAAGACATCTAGGATCGATGGATCGCTAATCGGAGATCGCAACCCCATAACTAGAGAGCTATGAGGGGTGGGCACAAGACTTTCAACCCTAGCAAGAGGTGTCGGATGAGGAAGATGAACATTGTCAGAAGGCACTTGAGAAGACAATTCACGCCTCTTCTTCTCCATAAGCTGACTCCCAGATGTGTCATCAAGAAGCTTATTTTTCTTAGCTTTCTTGACCTCACTACGAATCTGAGCAATATCAAGTTGCATATTTGCATAAGAAAAAGAATGTCAGTCTCAAGCAAATATAGCAATAAAAAGGGGAAAAAAGGTCAAGATTTTAAACTTATACCCTCTTTAGGATAGAGGCTGAGTCTAACTAAGTCAAAGTTGCTCTCTAAGGCTGAAGCTCTTATAGCCCTAGCGACCATGTTCTTCACCGAGTCTTCCTTGACCTTATTAAGGTTGACTTCTTATTTTTTCTCTAATAAATCAAATCCCACATCTTCTAAATCCCAAAGGTACTGTCGCTCTGAACGAAGAAGAATTTATTCTTCCCCATTTTTTTTTTTATAGAAGTTGGTTTTTCCTCCAACACACCCTTCTTTTCCCTTTGGCTTAAGACAACCCAACCATACTCTATGTGGTGATTGATCTGGAAGATGGTTTTAAAGATATTTATATTAAGGAGTCCTTCTACCTTTTGACAAACATAAATAAATGCTGTTGATAAGCAAATGGAGTTGGGCACTAACTGACAAAAAGCAATACCATAGTGGTTTAAGATGAATCAAATGAAAAGGTAAAGAGGGAACCTGAGACCAACCTTCAGCGAGTGTGTGTACACATACAACTCGTAAGGACTAACCTCTCGATCATTGTGACAAGCTCTCTCTCCTATTCCAATCATCATAAGTGAATATTCAGTTGGGATCCTATACTTTGCTCTAAAGCCTTCAAATTCATCTTTCCCCAATTCGTTTGGCTCCCTATAGGCACTAAAGACAATTTACCTAAAACCTACGACCATGTTCTCTTACAAATCATTCAAGGTATGATTACCTTCCAAGGTGCTAATCACCTCGACCTCTGAAAAACTACAAGAACTATCACTAGGAAGAGACATTTACAAAAAAGAAAAAAAAAACAAAAGACTCATTTAAGAATGGAAAATGAATTTTGAGAATGATGATCCCAAAAGCTCTGAGGGCTCTCACACTAAAAGCTTCAAGGGCTCTCACACCAAAAGCTCCGAAGACTCTCACACCAAAAATTCTGAGGGTTCTCAAAGATTGTTTGAAAGAAAGTATTACAAAATGAAGTGGGGACTGCTTGAGGATCCTTCATTCTTATAAAGGGAAATAAATGGATTAGATCAATCTAAATGATCAGCTCAGATCATGACGTTTTAAATTTCGAGGAGATGCAACGGTTTGACTCACCCACCAAAGGTTCTAGAAACATTCCAAAAGCCCTCAATGGACCCCAAGGTTACAAATCTTGGCTCAGCTAATGGTCCCCAAGGTTACGAATCTTAGCCCAACTAATAGGTCTTAAGGTTACAAATCTTAGCCCACCCTATGGGCCACAAGTCTTAACTCAGCTAATGGGCCTTAACCTATTGGGCCAAACACCTACAACTGTATTTAAACAAACCAACTCACCTACATACAATCTGAAGAAGCCTTGGCCTAAGAGGCTTGTAGAGTGCTTAAACCTCAACCAAAAGAAGATAGAAGCCTCAAACTCCATATCTCATTTAGTTTCGAGGAGATAACCCCGAACTGTTTCACTCATCGGACACTACAGTTCAGCTCCAGAGAGATAGCCCCAAGTTGTTTCACTCCTCGGACATTGTAGTTCAGTTATG
Source organism: Bretschneidera sinensis (assembly GCA_023935145.1). Taxonomy (NCBI): domain Eukaryota; kingdom Viridiplantae; phylum Streptophyta; class Magnoliopsida; order Brassicales; family Akaniaceae; genus Bretschneidera; species Bretschneidera sinensis. The sequence continues at coordinate 109,668,218 of CM043700.1, forward strand.
AGGAGATAGCCCCGAGCTTTCATCCTCATCGAACATGATAGTTCAGCTCTGGGGAGATAGTCCTAAGTTGTTTCACTCCTTGAACACCACAAGATGAACTCCAAGAAGCTCAAACTCAACATACTCTTGCTTTGGGGAGATAGCATCGAGCTTCTTATTCTCCTCGAACTTCACATAAGTTCTATCTCCAAGGAGATAGTGCCAAGCCTTCTCATTCTCCTCAGACCTCGCAACATACTCTTACTCCGAAGAGATAGTACTGAGCTTCTCATTCTCCTCGGACCTCAGATATGTTCTTGGTCTGAGTAGATAACACCAAGCTTCTCATTCTCCTCGGACCACACATACGTTTTTTCTTTAAGGAGATAGTGTTGAGCTTCTCATTCTCCTCGGACCTCACATATGTTCTCTCTCTGAGGAGATAAAATTGATCTTCTCATTCTCTTTAGACCTCACACACATTCTCTCTCCGAGGAGGCTACGCCGAGCTTTCTTCATAGGACTCAAATCATTTAGATATTCGAGGGAATAGCAACAAGCTATCCTCTTCTTACTACAAATCGGAGCCATTATTCTCAACTTTTTAATACTTGGGTATCCAGACAACCTCAGACCTGATCTAAGTTACAAAACACAGAAAAGAACTATACCATTCATATCTCAAACAACTTACTTCCTCGACTGCATAACAACACTCTAGGAAGTGAGAGGCATCTGATGGAGGAGAAAATTTCTCATCTAAAGACATAACAACACGTGGCACCTTCATGGGTGAAAAAGGTAATTTTGTAAACAAGATAAAGTAACCAATCAGAAAAATACACATGACAAATGACATAACGATAATTTTACACCGAGACCCTAATCCTACTACAACACTCTAACTTATGGATAAATATCCCAAACTATGGGTATCCCAATCCTATCACAACACTCAATAATCAAACACTCTCATAATTGGACTCTGTTCAAAGATATTACATAAGGGGGCTCTCACCATTAGAGGTATTCATTCACAATTCACTCTAAATTCTCTAACTTTTTTTATTATCAAAAGTCTTATACTAACTTAAGCATTGAGGAGTCTCCACTGAGGCACAACCCCTCCAGTCCTTTGATGACTTTTAAGTTTTTTTTTCTTTGTCTTTACATGCACAGGCATTGTACTTGGCAGATTTTTGATATCAACAAATCTCAACCCTTGATTTTTTAATTGACGATATGTATTTTTGTCATTGGAAGAGAAAAATATGTTTTTTATATGAAGTTTTTTCTAAATGGTTTAGAATATGGGGTTAAATTCTAATGTTTGATTTTTCAAATGATGATATATTATTTTCTTATTAAAAAAGAGATATTATTTGAGAATGAGGTCAAAGATGAAAACCAAACCGGATGCGGGTTTATTAAATGCTTTGTAAGGAACAATTTAAAAAACCTCAAAGATATGATTGAATATTTTTCAATATAATTATCAAAATTGCTTTTTTTAATTAACATTTTTAACTGTCCTTTCATAGTACTTGCATGAGTGCCAATTCAACAAATTGAGGAATTAATTTTAGTTCATAAATTTGGATATTTTAGTTAAACTTGATTTGATATTACAATAATGCTTTAGAGTGATTGTATATGACATTTAAATCTTATTCATGTATTTATCGTATAAATGGCAATTATAGTAACATTCATTTTACATGCTATGATCTAATCCATGCTATGATCTTTGATCTAATCCATTTCAAACTTTCAATTTTTCTTAAACAATTTAATAGATCCACAAGGCATATGTGTACACATGTGCTGACCAAACGACAAATATCATCTAAATTATTTAATTTTCTTATATAGTATTTAAAGGTTCAAGTTGCAGTTAAAATATTATTAAAAAAAACCCTCAAACATGGTTGAAAATGAATAAAATAATAAATAAATTTGTAAATAAATATATAAATATATATATATATACCGTATAATACAAGTATTAGTTATCGGCACGGAACTGCAGAGGCTTTTGAGTAGTACAGGCAAATCCTCAGTATTTATTACTTACATGTATTTTGGACACAAATCCTACTCGTATCCAGCTGTATTACATGTATTTGGAAACAAATACGCTCACAGTAAAAATTCAAAAATTTCAGAAATTAACTATAGTAAAACCCATGCAGTGGACCCCACCTGTAAATGCTTTTCTTCTCCTCCTCCTTCTTCATTCCTTCTTCATTCGTCTCTCGTTCTCATCCGTCTCCTATTTTTTCTCTGTCTACACTTTGTGGACTCATATTATTCTTTGCTTTCTAGAGAGAGAAAATAACACATTTTCTTTTTACTCTCGAGGGAAATAATAAACAAAAAAAGAAACAAGTGATTTTGGGTGTTTCATTGATATCAAACATTCCATTATGCTTGTGATTGAATTTGAGGTCATAGCCAAATCTTTGTTGCTCATGTGGATTTTTCTTTGACAGTAAGTCACCGTGTTTTTTTTTTTCTCTTTCTTTCCTTTTCTATACTTATTCTTGTGTTAAGAGCTCGAAAATGGCAACTTTATTTCGGTAAAATAGTAATGAGTATTTTTTTTCCTTTTGATTTTTTAAGATTTTATTTCTGATTACGAATTATGGAAACTCAAGATTGATTGGTTGGAGATTTTATCCGATTTCATAGATCAATTAGGCTATAAAAGCGTTGTGGGTAATTGAGTTTTCTTTCTTATTTGTCTGTTCTTGCTTTTGCATTGAAGTTTTTTGAATTTCTTTTGACTTGTTTTATCACTTTGTGGTGTTTCTCTTTGTAAAGCTAGCAATTCAAGACTTTGGTATGCCCACTTGTCTCTATTTTGCCTTCTTTTGTATCAAACAATAATTTATTTTTACAAATTTTTTAATATAATTTGAGTTTTCGTTGTTCTATTTATACTATTTAATCTTCTTGATTTTTTTTTAATTTGATTTAGCATTTGATTAGTTGAATAAACGGGTTCCTGATCTTGGTACTGCGAAATAAGTATTTGTTGGGTTCTGGACTAGATGTTTGGATTGCTTGTTTTTTTGAGTGAATTATGTCTCGGTCTCTGATCAAGTATTTAGTGTTTGGTTGTGGAGTGTTAATTGCGTTGAATAAATACGAGCGTAAATTATTTAGTTGTTAGCTATCTTAGATTCTTTAGGCTTTTGAATTTGATTTTGAATCTAGGTGCATCATATAATCTGGTCAATTCTTAGATCTTCTTGTTTCCTCTCTTTTTTGTATTGAGTATCCGGGTTTGGCTCTCTATGCTTTCTGTTCTGATTGATTTTGACAGAGGCTCTTTTATTTGTTTCTATTCTCTCTGTTGTTCTTTGCTTTTTTCTTTCTTTTATTTGTTTCTATTCTTTCTGTTGTTCTTTGCTTTGTTCTTTTTTGGGTGGGGGTGAGCCTTGGTGGGCGGGGAGTGTTGTTGTAGGTGAATCTTAGCCAACATACACCTTAGAGGAGAGCTCTCGTGGGCACTGTTAAACAAAGTATGTTACTTGTGAGGGTATGGTTCATTTATTGTGTAGAAGAAAATGAATTTTCAACTTAAGGATTTGTTATTTTTTGGTTCGTGGGAACTTTCTAAACTGGTGTATGGTAAGGAAGGAGGGTTGTCCCCTGTACATTGTGTTTGTTTTGGGTTTTGGATATTGATTTGAAGTTTTGACTATTCTCATAAATGGGGACTATGTTTGCCTTTTGGACTCTAACATTTTATTATTCATTTTGATGCTATTGAATTCCAGTTTTTGATTTGTGTCCTACATGAAATATTGGTCTGTTAAGTGTAGGATTTCTTTAGATTTTCAAGTCTGTGACTGATTATTCTGTGTTGATCCTCTTTATTTATTGTCTTAGGTGAATGCTTTTCAAATTACTTTATTTCCCATTTATGTAGTAGTTCTGGGTCTCGCAAGTATGTCAGATATACAAATTCAGTTCACTCAGTTGTGATCTTAATTATGAAATGGATTTCATAGAGAATTATATTACAGAGCTATTTATATTTTTCTTTCATTTCAGATATCATTTTAAAAAAATTCTTGAATCAATGGGGATCAAGGTTGGACCTCGTTTACAATAGTCCAGTTGCTGGAGTTACTTTTGCTTAAGATGTGTAGTGTGTGTCATTATTGCGGTGCTGTACTGAGTAAGTCAGAGGACAAAAGGAAACAGGAGAATGGGAATTCTTTGAAATTAAACAGTGGCCCCATTGGATCCTGTAAATGTTGTTGGGAGAATCAAAATAGAGAATGTCTAAAGCAGGATGGTTTTAGTCCTTTTGCAACACCATTGATGAGTCCGGCAACTTCATTGTCGAGCAGTGATAACTCTTTCTCAAGCTGCAGTATATTTCTTTCTTTTTTATGAAACTTTGACTTCTGGATTATAAGATTGTTCCATGCCATTATATTCTAATACTTTTGTTATCTGTCGTTTCAGGTGAGTTTTCGGTAGATGGAATCTCATATGACAGGTAGGTATCACTTCTGTTGAAATATAGTACCTGGTAGACTACTTGTCTTGTGGTGTTTGAATAATTTCCGTCCTGTTGATTTTTGTTAGGGGTAATCAAGAGGAAGGTACACTAGACAAGAGTAAAGAGGATTTGAATTATAGGATGAATGGTCGAATGCAGAACTCAAGGTTAGAATGTCCGGTTAATGGAAGTGATATTTCTAATACAGTAACAGAAAATAGCAATAATGTGACTGATGGTGAGACAGTGAGAGATGTGGAAATAATTCAACTTACTAATGTCAAAGAAGGAAAAGAAAATGGTGTTGAAAACACGTTCAGATCCCCTGATGAAGGGTGTGAGAGTTCTAGTCTTGACGATGATCAAATGGATGCCCAAATTTGGGAACCTCCAGAACCAGAAGACCCAGAGGATGACTTGGAAGGTAGTGTGGCTTATAATGATGACGACGATGACGATGAGTGTGGTGATGGCACCAAGTGGGGAAAGCCAAGTTCTTTGAGTCATTTTCGAGATGAAGGTAGTCGAAGCTACAGGTTTAAAGAAGACAAAAAAAGAGCAATGAAAGAGGTGATAAATGGGAAGTTTAAAACAATTGTGAGTCAACTTCTTAAATCAGTGCATATTTTACCATCCGAAAAAGATGGTGAAAATTGGGTTGACATAGTTACTTCTTTATCCTGGGAAGCTGCTTCATTTTTGAAGCCTGATGCTATTGATGGCAAACCAATGGATCCAGATGGCTATGTGAAAGTGAAATGCATTGCAACTGGTTCTCGTAGCCAAAGGTGATATGTTAAGCCTGTGTACTTATTTTAATTATGTTTACTTCTACTAAATGTTCACGCAGTAATTAATTTATGATAAATAGTGATAACTGACAACACAAACATTCTTAATCCTTATGGTTTTCTTTGTTAAATTACTCCTAATGGGTTTTCAAAACATGCTTTCTAAATGCATTGTCTTCATATGATTAGTTCTTACAAAATCTGTTGACAAAATATGTGCTTTTTCCAGAAATTTATTTGATTGGGAAAGCAATAATCTTCTATTGTTGCTTGTTTTCCTTTACTTGTCCATATGGTAAGATTCATATCTCTTTATCTAATCATTCTTTTAGCAGTTTTTATTTTGTTCTTTGGCCTATCAATCACATTTTTTTTAATGGAATGAACAAAAGCACATGTCAAGTGGCATTTCAAGTGTTTTATTTTTCCTTTTAATTTAGAAGGCATGCTGCTAACTTTTGAATCTGGTGGCCAAGCACCTACTTAGTCACCAAATATCAGGTATTTTTTATTTGATTTTATCGGCCACCCATAAATTAATATTTTTTTTTCTTGCAGTCATGTAGTCAAAGGATTGGTTTTCAAAAAGCATGCTGCTCACAAGCACATGCCGACTAAGTACAAGAACCCAAGGTTATTGTTGATCCGGGGTGTGCTTGGTCAGTCTTCCAGTGGTTTCTCATCATTCAAATCAATGGAGCAGGTATCATAAGCTTTCCCAGCCTCTACATCATGGTAGTTTGCTATTATTTTTCTCATAATTTTTTGCAAACAGGAAAAAGAACATCTGAAGTCTGTCATTGAGATGATAGAAATGTCCCATCCGGATGTTGTTTTAGTGGAAAAAACTGTTTCTCGTGATGTGCAAGAGTCTATTCTTGCCAAAGGAATGACACTGGTGTATGACATGAAGCTCCATCGCCTAGAGAGAGTTGCTCGTTTTACTGGTTCACAAATTGTATCATCTTACACTACGACAGGTCAAAAGCTAAAGCAGTGCGACTCCTTTAACATTGAGAAGTTTGTAGAGGAGCATGCTGCTTTTGGTGAAGGGGGAAAGCAGCCAAGTAAAACATTGATGTTTCTTGAGGGCTGTCCCACACATCTAGGCTGCACTGTAAGTTTTTGAGTTTGTAATAAAATATATTTAAGTTTATCTGCCAGTGATGTCCCCTGGCCCTATAAAGAGTATCTTTGGCCTATCTTCTTTTAATCACAGTCTGCCTTCCTGTAGATTTGATGTTTCTTATACAGATGTTATTGTTGTTGCTTGCAGTAAGTTCCTTTGAGTAGTTACCAATGTTTATTCCTGCCATTCATCTGAAACAGTTATCCTTTGATATCTGGACTTGACTGTACCCTTACTATAATGTTTTTCCCATTAGTGAGAATCTGTCATGGGTTACCAATTGCAGATCCTAGGACAAGATTATTTCTTTAATTGGCAGTATGACCTGATATTGCAGGTTATGCTGAAAGGAAGTCACAGTGATGAATTGAAGAGAATTAAATGTGTGGTACAGTGTGCAGTCGTCATGGCATATCATTTAATCCTTGAGACTTCTTTCCTTTTTGATCGGAAAGCAATGTTCTCCACAATTCCTTTTTCTGGAGTGGCGGAAGCCTTGCCAACAGATCAACAATCCCCTGCATTAGGAGCTGGTGATATAAGTGTTCCTTTCTTTGATGAGTCTACTACTGAAACTGGGTTAAATACAATTGATATTCCTGTTTCTAGTGGATACCATGAGGAAAGTTACCTTGTAAAAGAGGGATTGGATGGTGATAAAATTGTCAACGGGGTATTAGATGGAAACTCGGCATTATCTTATGAGCCATATAATCCAGCCATTTTTACTGGGTTATCATCTCTTTCATCCTCGCTAAAGAAAGTTATAGGGAACAGTTTACCTATTTCCTCTGCTACTTACCGATCCCTATCTGCATACTTTGGCTTAATTGGAAGGGAATCCAATGATCATTTCTCGGAAGCAGTTCCAGTCTCAACAATTTCAGAGGTTTCTAACCATTGCGATGTTGAAGCCAAAGGTATTTCAGATAAAGAGAAATCAGTTGATGTACCCCTGTCTTCATCAGTTTATACTGGAGCCGCTATAGATATAAGAATTGATGATGCCAATAAAGAAAATGATATGCAAAGTAAGAAGGAAATCAACGCAGTGTTGGATTCTCAAAGTATTTTGGTTTTGATGTCTAGCCGGAATGCCTTAAGAGGAACTATTTGTGAGCAGAGCCATTTTTCTCATATCATGTTCTACAAGAAGTTTGATGTTCCCCTTGGAAAGTTTCTTCGAGACAATTTACTCAATCAGGTTTCCCAGATCTCCTTTCATTAAACAAGTTTTATATTTATGTAGTTTGTCGTGGGTCTAGGTCAGTCAAAGTTTAGGTAGGGTTTCAACTAGTATACTGCACAAATGTGTTTTTCTTTTTCATGTTTGGTGAACTTGCTTTTGTGGTTTAATTAATATATAGTTTATGCACCTTTAGTGCGTTGACTTTAAAGTAATCATCAATGTAGCAAAAGCAGAATGTTAACTGGGTTTTCAAACTATTTTCTAGTGTTGGGTTTTATTAACTCGTGTGGACTGATAGGAACTGTTCTTTTGCAGACAAGGCAGTGCCTGACGTGCGGCGAACTGCCAGAAGCTCACTTTTACTGTTATGCACATCATAACAAGCAGCTCACAATACAAATTAAACGGATTCCGATGAAGAAACAATTGTCTGGAGAAGCAGAAGGAAAACTTTGGATGTGGAGTCGCTCTTGTAAGTGTAAAACTGCGAACGGAACTTCAAAATCTACAAAAAGAGTGGTACTTTCTACTGCTGCACGTGGTCTGTCATTTGGAAAGTTCTTGGAGCTTAGCTTTCCTCACCATTCTTTATCTAGTAGATTATACAGCTGTGGGCATTCTCTGGACAGGGACTTCCTCTACTTCTTTGGGTATGGTCCATTATTTCTGCTATCTAGATGAACTTGCCAAATAAATAAATAAATGAAATTTCCCTGATGTTCAAGGATTGGGACTTCAATTTCTGGAGATGGATTCCCAACCACTGTTCGGTGGGGGCTGACACTAGGATGGATTAGCATTCACAGGTTTTTAGGAGCTTATGATTGGGAACCATGTCCAAGTTGAGTTCTATTTTATCATGGTGCCAGTGCAAAACAGTTAAACTTTTAGAGAATTCGAGCACTAAATGCACATAATTGCTGTAAAGCTCTTTTTTACTTATTAGGAAACTATGTGATTTTTGTTTTTGTTTATAACAATGATGCCAAGGACTGTCTTTCAATTTTTCTTGCCCATATAAATTATGTTATCTTCATGCTACTGCAGATTAGGCCCCATGGTTGCAATGTTCAGATACTCTCAAGTTACAACTTATTCTGTGTCGTTGCCTCCTCAAAAGCTGGAGTTCAGCAATTCTATTAGACTAGACTGGCTTAAGGAAGAATTTGAGAATGTATGTCTTTACTCATTATGCCTGTGGTTTTAGTCTCTTTTAACTTTAAGATGTTTCTTTCGCCATTGTTGGAATATAATTTGTCCTTTCCAATTTGATTAGTTAGTCTTTTATTTTTTTAATTTGAAGTGACCATTTCTTTTATCTTATTCAAGGTTTACACAAAAGGGATAGTACTGTTCAAAGAGGTTGAAAGCTCTTTGAAGCAGATAAGATCTCAGTTCATTGGTTCAACTCTAAACCTTCAAGGCTCGTTTAAAGATTTCTTGGATATTGAAGAGATGTTGAAGAAGGAAACTTCTGAATTTGAGGTTAGTTTTCTCTTGGTACTTTTTGCGGCATTTTACCTCTATGAAATTATGTGCTTGATGTGAGCGCTCAGGCACACAATGCACTCTCACAAATTGGGTGGCTCACTGAATCCTTTGAGGTTCAAGAATCTTTTTGTCTCCTACACTCTGTAAAGCCAGATTTATAATGAACTGTACTTTTATATATTTGCCAGTGCCAAATGTGGCTGTAATAATGTTGCAATATAAGTTCTTCTAAATTGCTTAGATCTCTAAACTGACGAGTGTTTTTTGCTAGGGATGCTTGAGCTTGCATCCCTAGGGATATTCTATGGGGTTCAAATTTCCTGATTGATTGAGAAATATTTCTCAATCCTTGAATGAAATGGTTGTTAAGCAAATGTTATATTAGCACCCATGATTCTTGACATGCATTCTGCATTAGTCTATTATACCTCCTTCCTGCCTTTGTTTTTTAATCAAACTAATTTCGTTTATCTTTTTTCTGTTTGCTTGCATCATTGAAAATTATAGGTAAACATTCAGAACGCTGTTGCGAAGAATAGGAATCAAGACGAGGCTTTCCACAAACTTCTCAGCTTGAATCGAATGCGGTGGGAGCTTCTACTGGAATCATACATCTGGGATCGTCGTGTGCATCATCTGCTCTTGCCTGATCCGACTCTAGTCGTAACTGGTGTCAGTGAGAAAATTTCACAAGAACAATTGAATTCAACACCAGCAGGAAATGAGGGGACAGGAGCTAATTTGGAAAATGGCCATAGAGTTTCTAATAATAGTTGCAATTTGAAAATTTTGTCAGACACGCCTGCTGAATCAAATGTTTTTTCAGTCAAAAGAATTCCAGTTAATAGTCATGTCCAGTATTCTGAAGAGTGTGATGTGTTGAGCTCAAACACATCTACTATTTCTGCCGACCATCATCATGGTGATGACAGTTGTCCAGCAGATAACATTCCTTTGTCTGATCATGTACAAGTGGACAGAACAATTCCAATTACTACAGAAACTGGAAGCAATGATTGTGTTCCCAATTCAAATGAATCTAGAAAGGGTACATCTCCATGTTCACTCTTATCGAGCTTAGAAAGATCAAATGGATGGTTCTGGATGCCATTTTCAGAAATCCGACAGATGCACATGAAGGATCTTCAGAGAGGTTACTTGCCAAAATTTGAATCTGTCAATGGCTACACTATGGAACACTTACCCACAGCATATCAACTAATCAGTGAGGAAGGCTCTAGGCTACACATACCTCTGGGAGATGATAATTTTATTGTGTCAGATTATGAGGGTGAACTCTCTAGCATAATTTCATGTGCACTGTCCTTGGTCAAAGATCTACCTATTTCTGCAGAAGTTGTTAATGAGGATAGTAGAAGGGAGAGTGGAATCACTACTACAACCATTGAAAGTTTACATACCCTAACTCGAATACCTACCATAACGTCCCCACATTGGTCTCTTAGTGGATCTTTTGATTCAGATTCAGTCTACTCTACAGTAAACATTTCTACGGAAGAGTCACGCTTCACCAGTTTTGATGGGTTGAATTTGTTGGATTCTCTGAGTCCTCCTGAAGGTCTCAACATAGAAGTGTCTCTTGGGGCTGGAAAATCATTTGGAAAGGGAAAATACTCAGTAATATGTCTATATGCTAACCAGTTCCGTAATCTTCGGAATATGTGCTGCCAATCGGAGATTGATTATATTGCTTCCCTCAGCCGTTGTAGAAACTGGGATGCCAAAGGTGGGAAGAGTAAATCTTTTTTTGCTAAAACACTCGATGACAGGTTCATTATAAAGGAAATTAAGAAAACAGAATATGATTCGTTCGAGAAGTTTGCTCCACATTATTTCAAGTACATGAAACAGTCATTTGAGTCTGGCAACCAAACTTGTCTTGCAAAAATTCTCGGGATTTATCAGGTTCGTACTTCTAATTTCTAACCTTCAATGACTTCTTTGTTCTCCCTCCTTAATGCTTGAATACCTTTGCAGGTAATTATAAGGCAGTCGAAAGGCGGGAAAGAAAAAATCCATGACCTCATGGTGATAGAGAATCTCACCTTTGGTCAAAACATTACTCGTCAGTATGATCTTAAAGGGGCTCTACATGCTCGATACAATTCAGCTGCTGATGTTTCAGGAGATGTTCTTTTGGATCAGAACTTTGTGAATGACATGAATACTTCTCCGTTATATGTTAGTTTTACAGCAAAGCGTCTCTTGCAACGGGCTGTTTGGAATGACACCAATTTCCTCAATGTGAGTTCGCAGTTTATTCTTTCTATTAATAGATTAATGCCACTGCAACTAGTATATTTGTATACGAAACTGTCCCTGAATCATATTTTGTATCTCTTTAGCTTGATTTAGCATTTAGCTCTGTATACCTAACAAATAATTGATGAATATGCTGGATACGCTGGATTTAATTTTAGAAGTAAGCAACAACCAGTCTCTCTCTCTCTTACACTTGCTAGTTTGCTCTCTCTACTCCTGCCATAATATTTTTTATTTATTTCTTTTCCTTTTCCTCTTTTTGTTTTAAAATTTTAGTCTGAACATTATGTTTTAGCTCTTGACAGTTTCATGTTTATGTCCAGTCGATCAATGTCATGGATTATTCTTTACTTGTGGGAGTGGATGCTCAGCGGCAGGAGCTTGTATGCGGGATTATTGATTATCTTAGACAGTATACTTGGGATAAGCAACTGGAGACATGGGTTAAGTCTTCACTTGTGGTTCCTAAGAATGTTTTGCCGACTGTCATTTCTCCAAAAGAGTATAAAAAAAGATTCAGAAAGTTCATGTCTACACACTTCTTGAGTGTCCCAGATAATTGGTGCTTGCGAGGATCTTCCAACCCTTGTGAACTTTGTGGCATTAGAGATGATCATTTACCTCAATATAAGTCCCAAAACAAAGGGGTTTGAATGGTTTTCCTTCGTAGGTCTTTGCATCTGGTTTCCCAAATTTTCTTTTTAATTTTCATCTACACAGCGAGTTCGTTATTCCTGTAAATAGATTTTATCATTCACAGTTTTATACCCAACCCGTCATTCTGCAATTTTTAGCAAATTTCTGGGGATGGTTTCAGTTGTAGAGGTCTGCCACATCCAGCTCAATATTCATAAGTTCTGTTGAGTCCGGCAAGTGTAGCGAACTGTGATGGTTTATGGCTGATTTATTTTGATTCAATGAAAAGTTGCAGTCATTATCATTTCAATGTGGAATTTTTGCTGCTAGTTTGTATGAACCTTCGAAAATATATAGAGAAAATAGTTAATATTCTTCTCATGCTTTAGTGAGTATTTTACCTTATAGATAACACTAAATCTACCTTTTCCAAACTTATTTTTATCACAGAAGTTACCTATCGCAGTTCTGACAGTGCCAAATTGAATCTCAAGAAGCCAACTTTACAAAACATAAAAATCAGTATACAGCCAAATAAAAAATGTGAATCTATACAGGTTAAATAGAAGAAATGTATTGGTTGTTACTATTTATCTAGTATTCACTCTTAATTTTCTCTATGTAACCGTAAAAAAAAATCGTTTAAAATGATTTGGCATAAATGAGTATATTAAAATATAAATTAAATCTTGTGCTATTATAGTGTATAGGCTGCATGCGTACATATATATGCAGAGACAGTTTAGGATTCGGGAATAAATGCAAAGAAAGGGAGGAAAAAGGAGAAAATGTATTGTACACGTGGTGCAACCACAATGTACATGACTATTTTATATATATACTACTTGTGTAACTCGTGCAAAGCACGAGTATTGTAAAGAATATATGAAATATGATTATTATTGCAAAAAGAAAACTCATAATTCAAATAAGTACATAGATCTTATACTTGAGTAAGAAATATACACTAATAGAAGAAAATCCGTAAAATATATCTTAAGTATATATATCAATGATTAAAAACTCACATGTGATTGTGATTGAAGCTTATTTATTTATTTATTTATTTATTTATTCATAATACAATCACAATAATTCAATTTTTTGAAAATCTGTTTTGGTTTATACTATTGATTAAATTGAAATTATATTTTATTTTTTATTTTTCAATATTTATAAGTTTGACTTTATAATAAAATAATGATACTAAATCTAAATCTATCAAATGAAAATGAAAATAAAGCTTGAAATAAGAGTTACTTGTTTCTTTTCTTTTATTTACTTTTAAAATATGAAATTATACGTTAGTGTAAGTTCGTTTGCTATATATTTTTTTTACTTTGAAACATTTAAAGATTTGATAATATTATTTTAGGCATTAGTAGGGTATATAGAGCATGAATTATATAACTACTAATCAAAGACTAAGCCATGTTAGTGTTAAAAAAAGGGATATGAGCTTTTATTGAACATTAAAGTTTAAACTATTCATAAAATATTTTAGTTAATGCTGTTAATTTTTTTATTTTATTCATTTAAAATTTCAAAAATTAATCATTATTGTTATTGATAAAATTTTATATAATTAATTAACATAATGTTTGAATACCAATAAAAAAATATTGCAAGTGCACAAAAATGTCAAATAAAAAAAGAACTTATGATATTAATTTTAAATTTAATCTTAAAAATTAATAAAATAAATAACTATTTGTTATATATATGTATTTTTTTATCAACACAACATAACATATGGGTATATATTGTAAATATATAAGTTATAAATTTGAAATTTAATCTTATAAATAATTAAATAGTAAAATCAAAAATATGTGGAGAAAACCAAAATATTGAGATATTGATATTTAATATATTAGAAAAAATTATTTATGGTAAAAACTGTTATTATCTTCTTTTACATTTTTGGAATACAATCTCATAAATTAATTTTATTGAAATTAATGCTATACATTGAATTTAATAATAAAGTATCATAACATTGAATCTCAATCTATCAAATAATTAAAAAAAATTGTGTCAATAAATCTATTTTTAACTCATTCTTATAAATTCAATTAGCTTACTATTTAAATAAATCATATTATTTAATTTTGTTACTCAATATATTGAATTTTTTATTTTGGTTTTGATAAACTTTACAAATTGATATATCATGCAAATAAGAAGCCAACAATATTATTTTACATTTACTTGATATATCTAATTTGATTTCAATTAATAGAAATATAAATATAAAAATACATGAATGGTCAATGGTGAAACCCTATATTGTGAAATATTGTTTAATAAATTTATCTTTTGAATATTTAATTAAATTTAGTTTATTACTTATCTTGATTGAATTGTTTATTTAACGCGTTTTAACTTTATTTTATTATTTTATACCTTCACAGGATTTCTAGATTGAGGTTTATATAGCTCGCATAATTATAAATACCAAAATTATATATGTTGTGTTGAAAAAAAATATTTAGAAAAAAGTCAGTATCTTTTTATTTTTATGATGTAATTTTATTGAATATCTAATTTTACTTTACTGTTTAACTATGAAGTTAAATATTTTTTTTTATTGAATTCTTACTAAAAATATTCTTTAAATCTAGTTTTTAGTTTATTGAGTTTTATAATTTTAAGCTTTTATAAAGTTTATATAATGGGCTTTATATCAAAATTAATTATAAAACCAAAGCTATTTTATTGAACTTTATTATTTTAGACTTTTATAGAGTTTATTGAACTTTATATCCCAATTAATTATAAAATCAAAACTATGTAGTTTTATGTTTAAAGTTAAAAAAAAAATTGGACACATATCATGATAATAACACTCCTTAAAAGACACATGTCATGTTAATAAGCCTTAAAAAAAACTCTTAAATACTTATATTTACATATATATATATATATATTAGATTTTTTTTTTATAAATTTATGTTGAATTAATAAAAGAGGGCATATGTTTCATTTTGGAAACAATTTATGTATGATAAGTTGGTGAAATTCAAATAAGTTAAAATATCATTTAAGACTTTATGGTCAATTTATATTATAAAATAAAATTTTCAAAATATTAGTATAAAATAATTAAAGAACAACTTTTACTTTAAAAAAAATTAAAAGACTAACTTTTAATATTTACAATAAACTGATAGATGAACAATTTTGTTAGAGAGACTCAAAGAGGATTTTTTATCATATTTTGGGAGTTGAGATTTCATTATCTTTCTACAACCATTAATACTAAGTCATAAATAATAAGGATAAAATTGTTTAATGAATATGATATCATTTATGAGGCAACGATCCCACTCTAATAAATCATCTAAAACATTTATATGAATTACTAATTAATGTGGCTATTGGCGCAACATTACTTCTTTATATATATATATATATAGATTATTGTTAATAAGAAATATTTTTAAATTTTAACATGAAAATCATAGAAGTATCTTTTCAAAACTTATAGTGTGTTTAATAAGAGAGAAAAGTCAGATGAAAGAAAACTAAGAAGATTGATGTTTTCTTTTATGTATTTAGTAGAGATGATGAAAACTAAGATAAAAGAAAATAGTTTTTTCCTATCCTTGTTTGGTAGAGTGAAAAAGTGAGAGAAAAGAAAATATAGTAGTATTATTTTTATCAATATATCCTTTATAATGTTGATAGATATTAAAGTGAGAGATTAGATGGAGATTAATTGGTAAAATAATAATCTCATCTCTTTTCTCTCATATTTTTCACTCTCAAATCCTCCCAATTTTGGTATCTTATAGTCATGGTATGCAACTATTGCAAGTAAAATCCTAATGGATTAAGCATGGCCACTGGAGAGAAGGTTTCTTCAAAGTCAATTTCTTGTATTTGCTTGAAACCTTTCACCACTAGCATTGCCTTATAGGTTTCTACTTTTTCATCCACTATAATCTTTCTCTTAAAAACCAATTTGCAACCTATTGGTATTATACCTTCAGGTGAATCAATCAAAGTCCACACTTTGTTGGAGTATATTGAATCAATTTCGGATTTCATGACTTGCCATTTTTATAAATTAATGTCTAAGATTGTAGCAGCTTCTAGCCATTACAATATTTCTCTTAAAGGCTCATTTGCAACCTATTAGTACTACACCTGTGAGGCATCGGAATGCCACATCGCTTGGTGATGCATGTGACTAGGTTGTTTATAAGTGATTGTCACATTTACTTGCACAATGTGTTTTAAAGCCGTAAGGTCTAGTGTGCCAATGTAGACAATATTGTGCTAAGTGGGAGGTCAGGTCGTTATAAATGGTATCAGAGCCTGCACCGACCGAAAATGTGGGGCCACCTAGGACAAACAGTGCATCCCACTGCTCGGTTACCCTCAGTCCGACAAGGGATTGTAACACCGAGGACGGTGGCAAAAATGTGGTGGGCCTGTGAGCCCCTAGATTCCCACATCACCTAGTGATGCATGCGATTAGGCTGTTTATAAGTGATTGTCACCTCTACTTGCACAACGTGTTTTAAAGCCGTGAGGTCTAGTGTACCAAAGCGAACAATATTGTGCCAAGTGGGAGATTATGTCGTTACAATACCTTCAGGTGAATTGACCAAAGTCCACACTTTGTTGGAGTATATGGAATCCATTTCAGATTTCATGGCTTTTAACGACTTCTCTAAATTGATGCCTAAAATTGCTTCTTTCTAGTTAACAAGTTCCTTACATCTTTGTAGTTAATAGGTTATTTATCATCTATAAGGTGTACCTCCAGGTTACCATTTATGAGAAATTCATATATCTCTGGAGCCTTAGGTATTCTGCTAGATCTACGAACTAGTTGTGTAATGAAAAGATCTATTGATTCAGGTTCCTCTATTTGAACAGTATTAGGTTGTGGTTCTTGTGACTCTTCATCAAGATCTATCTTACTCCAACTGCTCCCTTTTAGCATAAACTATTTTTCTAGAAAGGTAGCATACTTAGAAATGAACACCTTTTGTTCTTGCAGATGATAGAAATAATATCCTAAACTTTCTTTAGGATATCCCACAAACTTGCATTTGTCAGATCTAGTTCTCATTGTTTGTATGTAACTTCTTTACATAAGTAGGACAACCCCAAATATTAATTGTTTTAAGATCGAGTTTCCTCTCTTTTCATATCTCATATGATGTTTTAGGTACTGCCTTTGATGAAATCTTGTTCAATAAATATGCGACAGTTAGGATGACATATAAGGATATAAAAAGATCAATATAACTCATCATAGATCGTACCATATCTAATAGACTATGATTTTTCCTTTCGGACACACCGTTCAACTGTTGTATTCCAAGAGGAGTTCATTAAGAGAGAATCCCATTCTTTTTGAGATAATCAAGAAAGTCATCAATCAAGTATTCACCTCTTCGATTAGATCAGAGAGCCTTAATACCTTTCCCAGTTTACTTTTTAACTTTATTATTGAATTCTTTGATATTTTCAAATGACTCAAACTTGTACTTCATTAAGTACATATACCCATACCTTGAGTGATCATCGATAAAGGTAATGAAATAAGAGTAACCTCTTCTAGCATTAACTATTAAGGGCTTACACATATAATTGTGTATTAACCTTAATACATTTGTGGCTCTTTCTCTATATCCACTAAATGGCGATCTAGTCATCTTTCCCATGAGACAGGCTTCACAAGTTAGATAGGATTCAAAATATGATAGATCCAAGTATCCACCTTTTACCAACTTGCTTACCACATCTTCATTCATATGACCTAGTTTTAGTGCCATATGTAGGAATGATTTAGATCATTATCTCTTTTCCTTTTTTATTTTGTTTGATATTGAAGATTTTCCCATCTACTTTAATAATATAAAGACTATTATTCTATGTACCAGTACCAAAATATTTATTATTAAAATAATATAACAACAATTGTCCTTTAGATAAAATTCATAACATTCCCTATCTAATTTAGTTGTTAAATAATAACAATCTCTAAGTTCTAAAGTCTATTTAGATGGTAACTCCAAGCAATATGTCTTTATGGCTAATGTAGCAACTTTTTCTCCATTTCCAAGGTGTAAATCCACCTCACCTTTGCTCAACTTTATACTTTTTTTTAGTGCCTGCAAATTATTACAGATATGTGAGCCACAACAGGTATCTAATACCCATGAAGAAGTATTGTAACATTCAAGTTAACATCAATAACAAACAAATCAGACATACCTTCCAAAGGCTTGCCCTTCAAGGTTGCAAAGTAATCATTGCAATTCCTCTTCCAATGCTTATCTTTTCCACAATGGAAACACTGCCCTTATCTTTCTTGGCTTTTAAAGAGCTAGCCTTGCCAGCATCGCCCTTCACTTTAAATGATTTCTTCTTATTCTTAAAGACTTTCTTGCCCTTAGGCTTTGGGGAAGAAGCTCCATCAACAAACATTATGAGTGCTTTGCATTTCTTGATCATGCTCTCAGCAGTCTTCAACATGTTTACAAGTTCCAGAAGTATAACTTCTATCTTGTTCATATCATAGTTCTTAACGAACTGAGAAAATATGTTTGGAAGGGACTGTAGAATCAAGTCATTACTCAACTCCACATCTATATGAAAACCAAGTCTGTTTAACTGCTAAATCAATTGATCATCTTTATCCATACTCATGGACTGATTATTCTCAGGGCATCCTAGCCCTAAAAAGGTCTTTAGACATTTGGAACCTTGCATTACGACTATGCTCACCATATAACTATTGTAGATGAAGCAATATCATAAATGCACTTTCCTTCTTATCATGATGCTTCTGAAGCTCATTACATATAGATGCTAGTTGTAACACCTTGCCTTTATGTCATCTTCTTGTCACTTCTCATAAGTAGCAACATCTTATTCCAAAACATTCTTAGCAAGACTAGTTGGGAGTGCAAATAATTATAAAACTATTGTAGATGAAGCAATATCACAAATGTACTTTTCATCTTATCATGTTGCTTCTTAAGCTCATTAGACATAAATACTAGCACGTAGCACCTTGCCTTAATGTCATCCTCTTGGTACTTCTTATAAGTAGCAACTTCTTCTTCCAGAACATTCTTAGCAAGACTAATTGGGAGTGATCGATCAAGAACGTAGGCTATTTTCTTAGAATTGAGAACAATTCTCAATTTCTTTAGCCAATAAAAAACTTGGGCTCAATCAGTCTGTTTATATCAAGGATTCTAGATAGTGGGTTGAGATTAGCCATTGCAATCTAAAATTTAACAACAAATAAATGTGTGTTTATTCATTTTATTAACTACCATAAAGATCTGGTCTTAAATATAAATAGTGTCGCTCACTATTCTTTTCGATTCCCATAACCCTTAATGTAGAAAGCGAAAAACCCCTTTGAAAGGTTTCCTAGTGGGGATTAGGATCATACCACTTGCACTTTATAGTCTTATAGTAGCGTAACAAACTACAATGCACTTGATAGTTAGATAACTTTTATAATTTGCATCTCATATAATTCCAATGATCATTTAACCTCTAAATGCGTACAACCTTATAGTCGTGCAATACATTATATGCATTTTAGCTAAGTCAAACCCACCATTTCTCACAAGTATAAATTAGTGATATAACCCGTACGGTAGAGCAACAAATCTACACACATGAGAAACTTTGCATATTGACTATAATGGTGGAAGGCTACGAACTATCATTCTTAATGATTTTCGTTTACAACAATATTAAATCATTTGCGCGTGAGGGATTTAGGTCTTTATGTTTAAGTCTCATTATTTAACATGCATCAGATACATGTAAAAGGCATAAAACACACACACACACACACACACACACACACACACATATATATATATAAGTGAATGGCTATGGACTTACTAAGTGTGATTTACTTGAGCCAATTAAACAAATCACTTGGTCAAACCCTAGGTAATTATTGCAAGAATATATCCCATGCATTCATGAGTCTTCAATCTTTATGGTCTACCATGCTTCCATGCACACTCCGTGATTCGCCTAAATAAAATCCTATCTAATCCTAAGTAACTATACAAATAAAAAATATAAGAAATCTTGATTATAAGTTAATGAGAGTTACATTTAAGGAATTTTTTTTTATTGAGATAAATAAAAGAATGTGAGGTATGTAAACCTTATTTAAAATTGAATAACAAAAATAATACCAATTAATTTAAACAAATGCTAAGGCCTAGGTCCAATAGTTACCCACTCATACAATTAAATTGCATAATTAAACAAAATTAACTCTATTCTAGTTATAGCTTTATTCTTATATTGCATTCCTAATCCCTTTAGGTTTGTAGGAGTTTTTCTTAATCCTGTTCTAAATAAGATTAAGATTCCCTTATTCATTAGAATTCACAATCTCTCATTAGAATGCCCATAGCTCTAGTGCCCATTGTGCTAGCTGATGGTTGAACTTTTTATGAACAATCTTTAGCAAGATGTCCTAAAACTCCATAGGAAAAACATGTAAGAATCTACCTCTACTGACAGTCTCTTGATATGTGCCCTAGTTGTTGGCAACAGTAGCAAACCACTTGAACCCCACTGGTCCCTAAAGACTTCCTAGCCTGAATATGAGAAACTATACCATGCAAACAGGCAGGTGAGATGCTCTGACATCCCTTAGTAAGAGTACTATGGTTGAATGGGCACGGAGTAGAAGTACTACTATGATGGCTCACACTAAGGCCCTTATACAAATGAAATCGCTCAATTTTGCGCTGAAATGGAATATTATGTCCCCTGAAACTCGAGTAAGTGTATCTCTTATGCTTCTTTTTCTTCAGCAACTATAACAACCCATCCCTAGTTGAACACTCCCGAGTCGGTGTCATCACATTTTGAAAATCTCAGCACGATACATATTTGCAATAATAAAAATAAAACTAACATAAATTTTAACTATAACCCTCAAACCTCAACAGGGGAGGTACATTAATCTGATATTAATTTAAACATAATATACAACATAAAATATATGAATATTTACAAATAATTTTTTTTATTTCATTTTCTCATTTGTCTGAGGATGTCGACACGTATGTGGCTTACAGAAAATGATTTCGTCTACCTCTCAACCCACTAGACTATTTGTCCTGTCTGCTACCTGAAATCATTGTACAATGAAGGATGAGCTTCACAAGCTCAGTGAATTAAATTTACTAAAAGTATTCAGTTTGTATAAATAACTCTTTAATATTTAATCATTTATCTCTCATATGACTGGATAATAGCATGTAGTCTAACATTTAAATAATTCCTATCATATCATACTTCAATGTCTTTTTCTCACTGTAAATGTCTCTCTGTGAGACTAATTTATCTACAAATAAATGCACAATATCAATAACATTGCAGTAAAAATATTAACATGTAACACAGATGCAATGAATGAATTATTATTAGGGAACGTCTTCTCACATGTCGACA
Organism: Bretschneidera sinensis; assembly: GCA_023935145.1. Lineage (NCBI taxonomy): Eukaryota > Viridiplantae > Streptophyta > Magnoliopsida > Brassicales > Akaniaceae > Bretschneidera > Bretschneidera sinensis. Next base: position 109,689,706 of record CM043700.1, read on the forward strand.
TGTTTTTATCTTAGACCGGCCCCCTCCCGGTTCTTTCATTCTTATTTAGACCGGCTGCCTTCCCAGTTCTTTTATTCTCATTAGACTGATTGCCTTCCCGGTTCTTTCATTTTCATTTAGACTGACTGCCTTCCCAGTTCTTTTATTCTCATTCAGATGCATATGAAAACTGATATGAATATGCATATAAATAATAAAATAAAAACAAGAATGTATTCAAACATTTGAACTAGCTATCCTGATTATTCTCAAATTAATATAAATTTTTTTACACTAAATTCCACTCATCATAAATCACATCAAATCATCCATCATAGCTTGTCAAGATCCACTAAATTTCATCTCCTCATAATTCGTATCAAAACATCAACCGTAGCTCATCAAGAATTTCACTTATCACTTTTATTATTAAATCAACTTATTATGCCAAAAATATTATTTCTCACATAATAATTTTCTACATGTCCATAATTCATATCATACATATCAATCAAATTTTTATCTACCACCAAAGCATAAGCTAATAATTTATTTAATATTATCACTAGATATATTTCATTTTTATTTAGATTACTTATAAGAAATCTAATTTATCACGTAGCACTTAAAACTACCCGTGGATCACCTATTTGCCTTTCCCGTTCCTCTCAGCAATTTCGCCCAGTTGCTGACCGTCAACATCTGACATAATATTTATATTAAAATTTTGATTTATTCTTCAATTCTTCATAAAACACACCATTTGAAAATTCTCACTTTGAATTCCGGGAAATTTCATGTATGCTAAAAATTTAAAAATAAACACTACATTATTACCTTTTGTTTTTCCGATAGCTTCTCGTGACTCTCTATAAAATTCCCCCGTAAACCTCTTCAAAATTTTGCTCTTTCAACATTTCTTTCGGTCCCCAAATGTTTAAGGAAATAAAGTAATTTGAAAGAAAACTAAACGAATTTGGTAAGTAAAAATTACAATTATATATTTTATATATAAGAAAATTTTTGTAAACTTTGGCAGTTCAACAGCAAATGCAAAATCAACTTTTAACACCTCCCCACAACGCCTCCGCATTTTTGCTATGTAGAAGGCATGCAACCTCCCAAAATTTACTTGGCAGCAGGTGGCCACGTTTTGCTTGTCTTATTTTTTTTTAGAAAAAATATTTTATTTTATTTTTCCTTCTTTTCATGTTGGACACGTCCAGATTTTTTTTCTTTCAAAAAATTGATTTTATTCAATACTAAATCCTTCGCGTATATATATTATTTTAATTTCATGTCATATTTATTAAATTACTTCTTTACCCTTACTTTACGATTACGGGTATTACAATTCTATCCACCTTTCAAAAATTTCATCCCCGAAATTTCCTTACTTTACTCTAGAAACAATTGTGAATAATATTTCTCCATAATTGTTTCACGCTTTCACGTAATCTCTTCAACATCCTTATTCCGCCACAAAACTTGAACTAATGCAATTATTTTATTATACAAGATTTGTTCTTTTTGTTTAAATATCTCACTGGTACTTGTATATAAGCCCAACCTTCCTGAATTTCTATCACCTGATTCGAGATACTATGGGATTCATCGTGTAAGTACTTTCTTAGCAATGACATATGAAACATATTATGTAATTGCTTTAATTCTGGAGGCAAATCCAGGCTACTCACAATTAACCCAACTTTCTCAATAACCTCATAGGGTCTCACTTACCTCAGTTCAACTTTTCTTTCTTTTTGATCCTCAACACACCTTTTCATGGAGATATTTTTAATTACACCCAATCACCTATTTGAAATTCAAGAGATCTTTTTTTATTATCAGCATAACTATTCGATTTACTCTGTGCTGCTTTATGGTTCTCTCTAACCAATTTGATCCTCTTAGCTGTTAACTCAATAATTGATGGACCATATATATTTCTCTCTCCCATTTCTTCCCAACATATAGGAGTTCTACACCTCCTACCATACAATTTTTCAATTGGTGCCATCCCAATACTAGTTTGATACTTATTATTATAAGCAATTTCAAACGATGGCATGTAAGCATCCCAACTTACTGAGAAACTCGTCACGTTTGCCCTTAATAATTCTTTCTGTCTGAACATGAAATTTTTTATTAAATTGTAACTGTGTACCCATGGCTTTCTGAAAGCCTCTCCAAAACTAAGATGTAAATCTAGCATCTCTATTTGACACTATGCTTAATGGTGCTCCATACAACCTCACCATCTCAACTACATCATTCTTCAATCCTGACCACCAGAAATTCTGTCTCAATCTGTTGTGCAGTTATCTACCTAAATAAATAAGCAAATAATCATACTTTTTTTACTTGCAAGTGCACAAGGTCAACAGTGTAGTATAGTGTTCGAATGCAAGATTATCTCCACAGGGATTGGTGAATTTTGATTTAGAATTATATTCGCAATGTAATAGAAATAATAAAAGAGTTGATTTTGATAAAGATAAAATAATAAGGATAAAGACGTAGGAACTTGATATCCACCACTAATTATGATACCACAACAAAACAATATGCCAATGCTTTACTCATGTCATGAATACTTAATGTTTGTCAACCTAAGGGCATGGTATCTACTCCTTAAGCTATTGATCTCCATAAGCAACAAGTTAAGCATGGTATCTACTCTAACTCTTTTCTCTCTCAAGGGATTCAACATGGTGTATGCTGAGTTGTTCCTTAAGAGAGCATAGGATTTGTGGAAATCGACAACCATATGGGACCTAGGGCATGGTATCTACTCCCGGTTTCCCATGTTGATTAACCCAAGAATCCGGTGTGGATATCTTTTGTTACTAATGTCAGACCCAGGACTCGGTTATCCAAATTGATCTAACTAACAAGTCCATACCACATGCACATATTGATCGGACATATACATATGAGGAATTTAAATAAAAGCAGGTATTAATCAAGTTAAACAACACAACATAAATATCGCAAATGTGCCAATACTGAATTTATTGAGTAAACATAATTAGGGCTTCAACCAAGCCCTACTAAGAATTTAATTACACATAATAAAATAAAAAGGAAAGAAAAAACATGAAAACATTATGGAGAAGAGTCATCAATTCATCTCCACAATCTCTTCCTTCAGGCTCATCCAGCCTCCGACCTCCCGACCTAAAACCAAACTAAAACTAAAAGAAGATTGAAAGATAAAAGAAGAGCTGCTTAATTTGTGTTTTTACAAGTGTATTTATAGGGGTTGAATAATCCTAGAAGGCTCAGGAAACCCTAAATTTCCTAAAACATAAAAACTCCTTTATTTTCAAAACTGGTTCTATAGCTTTACTGTTCACGCCCGTACATGTGCGCTCGATCGCCAATCTGCGCTTGATCGCACTCTAGCCAGCTACTGCTCCAGGATTTCCAGATTTCTTCCTTTAAGTGCAAAAAATGCTTCTTTTTCTCCAAGACCCTATAAAAACATGTAAAACACAAAAGTGAAGTAAAATAGACTAAAACATATAGACAAAGAGCTTAACAAATGTAAATTAAGGGGCTTAAATATGAATATTTAAGCACCTATCACACCCCCAAACTTACATATTGCTAGTCCCTTAGCAACAAAACTAAAAACTAAATGAAAAATAAAGGTACATAGATAAATCCATTGTTCATGGTGTCCACAAAAGTTAAGGTATCGCACAAAACCATGACGTGCATTCATGAGCAAGCTTAAAAATACAAACACATCTTCGTAATGAATCCAAGTTTTAAACGTTGATTACTTACATGAGGTAGGTTAAGACATCACAAGTCTGATTTTTAGTGTGTGGTAAATTAGCACATAAAGATGAAGCTTCCAAATATCTCTAATGTATAGTGTTTCAGTGTCTTAACATTCATCGAATTTCCTATCAAAATGAACAAGTGGCATAGTTTTCTTTCTTTTCTTTTTCTTTTATTATGAGCTTTTTTTGCCAAGTTGAGTTCCATTAAGCTTTCTAGTTGACCTATGTAGCGAGTGTTTAGCCAATGACTCCCAAACCAGATCGTTTTAGGGCATTAGGTGTAGAGACACCCCTAAGGACTTACTAACTCGAGTAAAGAAGGCTACGAAACTAACCTGTCTTAATGTTACTAAGCAGAAATTCTCACCTTTTGATGTGAACACTCAATGCTTACTGAGGCAAGAGGCCCAATTACTCAGTGGAAAGTTCTTTTAATGATCATTATGGGCAAAATTCCCACCTTTTGACGTGAACACTCAATGTTTACTGAGACAAGAGGCCCAGTTAATCAGTGAAAAATTTGTTTAATGATTTTTAGGAGCACTTTTTTTCTCTTTTTGCGCAATAATAATCTTTTTTCTATTTATATATGCCAAAGTGTTCATCTAACAAGTCGTCAGGTTACAGTTAAGCCATGGAAACATACCAATTAGAGCTACATGTCATACCCCACACAATTATGTGCTAATGTGCTCGTGTCAGTTTATATCAAACTTGTGAATCCTTAAATACCTAAAAGCGAGTAACTAAAGTTTAAAACTCAATTATTAGACCATGTGTTCATGGTTTTAAGTTCACTTATGAAGTCAAATCATATTATTCGTTTAGATCAACCAAAATTTTTAGAACAAAATGAACATGTATTTATCTTTTAAACAAAAAACTGGCACAAAGTGTGTGAATGTGTCTCCCATACCCCCAAACTTAAATTACAAATTGTCCCCAATATGTGAATAACATGGAAAGAGCTGACCTGGGAGATGGAGAACTAGCTGGGCCGGCATGACTCATAACACACCTCCAAACTTGAACGGATGCACACATTGTCCCTAAAAAAGAAAAACTAACATAATACGGGAAAACAAAAAGTACTAAAAGTAAATAAATAACAGTAAATATGAAAAACAATAAAAATAAAAGGATAAGCTGTGGGGTGCCTCCCATAAGCGCTAAGTTTAACGTCTTCAGCCGGACCAAGCCTTATTTTTCCCCAAAACTAAGATTGACAGCAGCTAGCATAGGAAGTGTCTTATTCTCTCCCATATAAGCATAAGGTAAGTGCTCTGGAAACTGCTTGAATTCTAAGTTAGGTGCCTGTACAATAAAAGAGAAAATAGTATTAGTAGGCACATGAGGGTCAAATGGATCGGTGTACTTACTTGGATGCCTTGGATAGGCCTCAAAGAGGTGCATAGTGTCAATGATGTCATCAGTAACATCCTTGCATTTGGGCTCAATATCCAATCGTGGGACACTATAGGTAAGAGCGGTTTCTACTGGATCAATGTGATGGACCTGAAAAGCTTCCTCAACAACACTTTGTGTCATGCATACATTAAAACATTTTATATTATCTGGGGGTAATTTTAATGCATTATATCTTTTGATTTCAACCTTCTCACCATTTACCTTCTCCATCTCACTTACCTTGGATATGGGTGCTTGTGCAGGCTCATCAGCTCCGATGATCTTACCATTTGTTAGAGTTGTCATGGCATTTAGTTGTTAATGTCCTCTTGGAGTAGGTAGTGGTTAGACTGGAAGTTCACCCAACTTTCTTTCACTTAGCTTCTTAGCCAATTTTCTCATTTGTTCCTCGAGTCTTTGAATGGCTTGCTCATGTTTTGCAGTGGTTTGTCTTTGCTCAGTCATGAACTGTTCTTGTGAAGTCATCAATTGCCTCATAAGACTATCTAGGTCACTATTTTCTGATTTCGGCACTGGTTGGGTTGCTGGTTGGAAATGTTGTTGCTGTCCTTGAAGATTTAAAGCATTTTGAGTGTTGCTCCATGAGAGGTTGGGGTGGTTCTGCCATCCAAGATTGTAGGTATTTGCATATGCGCTGCTCGGTCCCTCATAATTTGCTTGCTCTTGATCTGTAGTTGAATACAGAGGACAAGTATAAGTATTATGATCAAAATGAGAGCATATAGCACATGCCTGGCGTTGTGTAGCCTGTGGATTAGGTGAGTTGTTCTAATCAGCCATGGCTTTTATGAGCATGTCTAGCTTTCTTTTCATAGCAGCCATCTGATTCGAAGATCCATCATTGAAGCTCACCTCATACATACCCTTGCTTTTAATTCCTTATCTACCTCTCGAAGAGAATTGTTGGGTGTGCTCATTTAATGTCTCAAACAGCTCCATGGCTTCTTCACTAGTCTTCTCCATCAGCACACCTCACAACTGGAATCTACTATACCTTGATTATTGCCACTCAAACCTTCATAGAAAGCTAGGACCAGCTCATCTTGAGGTAAGTTGTGATGTGGACATTTGAGTAGCAGCTCATTAAAGTGTCTCCATGCCTCGAAGAAAAGGTTTCTATCCCTCTGTTGGAAGGATTGAATCTCCTTCCTTATCTGCCTTGTCTTTTGGGCTGGAAAAAATTTCCTTAGAAATCTACTGGATAGCTCTTGCCAAGTATGGATGGAATTTGCAGGCAATGAATGATACCACATTTTAGCATTATCTTTTAATGAAAAAGGGAAAAGAATTAACCTGATTCCCTCTTGATCTAGGCCTCGAATATGCTGGAACTTGCAGAGATCACAGAATTCTCGAAGGTGCAAGTGTGGATCCTCAGCAGGTGTACCCTTAAAATGAGTCAAGGCACTAAGTATCTGTGGAGATATGTAATAATTTTCTTCCGCCTTAGGTTGATATGCAATGCATGAAGGATGGTTAAGGTTCTGCAAAATGAAGGATTGCTTTATAGGTCTCCGTTCTGGTGGCAGTTGGTTGTAAAGCTGTTCCATTGGTGCTTCACCCTCAAATTCTTCTTTTTTCTCCTCGAAGTTGTTTCTAGGCCTCTTTCGAATGATCCACTCACTCTCTATATCAAGTGGAAGGATGGTTGGGTTTATCACTCGAAGCCCTTGCATGAATCAGCAGGAATACTTTAATGCAGCAGCTTCAGTACTGCTGCTCGGGTAGTCTCTGGACTATTTACGCTCGAGCACTCCAAGCACTGCGCTCGATCGCACCAGTGCGCTCGATCGTACTTAAGTTTGCGCTCGATCGCAGTGCTAGAATTAGCACTGATGCACACCTGAAACAGAAAGCAAAGAAAACAACAAAAATGAAGAATTAAGTTAGATAGTTGATGAAAAGAAAATAAAACAAAACAGATTAAGAAAAATATTTAATGAAAAATAAGAAAATAAAATTGAACAAAATAAGAAAAATAAACGGGAAATAATTGTAAACAGAAATTTAGCACAATCCCCAGCAACGGCGTTAAAAACTTGTTGTGCAGTTATCTACCTAAATAAATAAGCAAATAATCATACTTGTTTTACTTGCAAGTGCACAAGGTCAACAATGTAGTATAGTGTGCGAATGCAAGGTCATCTCCACAGGGATTGGTGAATTTCGATTTAGAATTATATTCGCAATGTAATAGAAATAATAAAAGAGTTGATTTTGATAAAGATAAAATAATAAGGATAAAGGCGTAGGGACTTGATATCCACCACTAATTATGATACCACAACAAAACAGTATGCCAATGCTTTACTCATGTCATGAATACCTAATGTTTGTCAACCTAAGGGCATGGTATCTACTCCTTAAGCTATTAATCTCCATAAGTAACGAGTTAGGCATGGTATCTACTCTAACTCTTTTCTCTCTCAAGGGATTCAACATGGTGTATGTTGAGTTGTTCCTTAAGAGAGTATAGGATTTGTGGAAATCGACAACCATACGGGACCTAGGGCATGGTATCTACTCCCGGTTTCCTGTTGTGTGTTTATCCACTTAAATAAATAAGTAAATAATCGCACTTGTTTTACTTGCAAGTGCACAAGGTCAACAATGTAGTATAGTGTGCGAATGCAAGATCATCTCCACAGGGATTGGTAAAGTTCAATTTAGAATTATATTCGCAATATAAAAAGATAGAAATAATAAAAGTGTTGAGAAATAATAAAGATAAAATACTAAGGATAAAGGCGTAGGGACTTGATATCCACCACTAATTATGCTACCACAATATAACAGTATGACAATGCTTTATTCATACCATGTATACCTACTGGTTGCCAACCTAAGGGCATGGTATCTACTCCTTAAGCTATTGATTTCCCTAAGCAATGAGTTAGGCATGGTATCTACTCTAACTCTTTTCTTCCTTAAGGGATTCAGCATGGTATCTGCTTGAGTTGTTCCTTAAGAAAACATAAGTACTATGGAAATCAACAACCACATGAGACCTAGGGCATGGTATCTACTCCCGATTTCCCATGTTGATTAACCCGGGTATCTGGATAAGATATCCTTTGTTACTAATGTTAGACCCAGGACTCGATCATCCAAATTGATCTAACTAACAAGTCCATACCACATGCACATATTGATCAGACATATACATATGAGGAATTTAAATAAAAGCAGGTATTAATCAAGTTTAAGCAACACAACATAAATATCGCAAAGTGCCAATACTAAATTTATTGAGTAAACATAATTAGGGCTTCAACCAAGCCCTACTAAGAATTTAATTACACATAATAAAATAAAAAGGAAAGAAGAAACCCAAGAGAAGAGTCGTCAATTCCGCTCCACGGTCTCCTTCTCCAAGCTAAAGCAAAAGATAAAAGAATAGATCTAAGAAGTGATCCCCCCAAGAGGTGATGCCTTTTGTGTGTGATTTACAAGTGTATTTATAGGTCTTTGAGAAGTCCTAATCGGCTCATGAGTTCTTAAACTTTCCTAAAACGCAAAACTCCTTTATTTCCAAAATAAGATTATTTCCAAAACAGGGTTCTGCAGTTTACTGTTTACGCCCGTACATGTGCGCTCGATCGCAATGCCGTGCTGGATCACACAGAGGAGTGCGCTCGATCGCAATTTAGCCAGCAGCTGCTCTAGGATTTCCAGATTTATTCCTTTAAGTGCCAAAAATGCTTCTTTTTCTCCAAAACCCTATAAAAACGTGTAAAACACAAAAGTGAAGTAAAATAGACTAAAACATATAGATAAAGAACTAACAAATGTAAATTAAGGGGCTTAAATATGAATATTTAAGCTCCTATCACACCCCCAAACTTACATATTGCTAGTCCCTTAGCAATACAAAACCAAAAACTAAATGAAAAACAAAGACGCAAAGATAAATCCAATGCTCATGGTGTCCAACAAAAGTTTAGGTTTCACACAAAACTATGATGCGCATTCATGAGCAAGCTTAACAAGTATAAACACATCTTTGCAATGAATACAAGTTTTGAATGCAAAACACTTTCATGAGGCAGGTTAAGACATCACAAGTTTAACTGAGTGTGTGGTGGACTAGCACATAAAAGATTGGGTTTCCAAATAATTCTAATATGTAGTGTTTTGATGACTCAAGATTCACCAAATTTTCTATTAGAATCAACAAAGATGGCATAGATTTTCTTCTTTTCTTTTATTTGTGAGATTTTTGCCAAGTTAGTTCCCTTAAGCTTTCTATTTGACTCGTGTAACGAGTGTTTAGCCAATGACTCCCAAACCAGATGGTTTTAGGGCATTAGGTGTAGAAACACCCCTAAGGGACTCGAGTCAAAAAGGCTACAAAACTAACTGATCTTAATGCTACCGATCAAAATATTCCACCTTTTGACGTGACACTCACTGCTTACTGAGGCAAGAGGGCCAGTTACTCAATGGAAAGTTCTTTTTAATGATCTTTAGGAGCATTTTTTTTTCTTTTCTTTTTAAGCAATAACGAACTTTTTTTATTTTCTTATGCCACCACGTTAATCTAATAGGTCATCTGGTTCATAGTCAAGCAAAAGAAACATACAAATCAAAATTACATGTCATACCCCACACAACTATGTGCTAATGTGCTCATGTTTAGTTTAAGTCGAACTTGTGAATCCTTAAATGCCTAAAAGAAAGTGATTATGGTTCAAAAATTAATTATTGGCCCATATGTTCAAGGTGTTAAGCTCACTTATGAAGTCAAATCATATTGTTTGTTTAGAACACCCAAAAATTTTGGAACGGAATGAACATGTATTTATCTATGAAAAATAACAACACAAAAAAAACTGGGACAAGGTGTGTGTGAATGTGTCTCCCATACCCCCAAACTTAAATTATACATTGTCCCCAATGTGTGAATAACAAGGAAAGAGCTGACCTGGGAGATGGAGAACTAGCTAGGTTGGCATGGCTCATAGCGTAGCCCCAAACTTGAACGGATGCACACATTGTCCCTAAAAAATAAAAACTGACGTAATACGGGAAAACAAGAAGTAATAAAAATAAATAAATAACAATAAATACGTAAAATAATAAAAATAAAAGGATAAGCTGTGAGGTGCCTCCCATGAGCGCTAAGTTTAACGTCTTCAGCCGGACCAAGCCTTATTTTTCCCCAAAACTACGAGTGGCAGCAGCTAGCATAGGAAATGTCTTATTCTCTCCCATATAAGCATACGGTAAGTGCTCTGACAACTGCTTGAATTCCAAGTTAGGTGCCTGTACAATAGAAGGGAAAATAATATTAGTAGGCACATGATGGTCAAATGGATCGGTGTACTTACTTGGATGCTTTGGAAAGGCCTCAAGGAGGTGCATAGTGTTAATGATGTCATCAGTAACATCCTTGCATTTGGGCTCAATATCCGATCTTGGGACACTTAGATAAGAGCAGTTTCTATTGGATCAACGTGATGGACCTTAAAAGTTTCCTCAACAAAAATTTGCGTCATGCATACATTAAAACATTTTATATTATCTGGGGGTAATTTTAATGCATTATATCTTTTGATTTTAACCTTCTCACTATTTACCTTCTCCATCTCACTTACCTTGGATATGGATGCTTGTGTAGGCTCATCAGTTTCAATAATCTTACCATTTGTTAGAGTTGTCACGGCATTTAGTTGCTGATGTCCTCTTGGAGTAGGTAGTGGTTGGACTGGAAGTTCACCCAAATTTCTTTCACTTAGCTCCTTAGCCAATTGCCCCATTTGTTCCTCGAGTCTTTGAATGGCTTACTCATGTTTTGTAGTGGTTTGTCGTTGCTCAATCATGAACTGTTCTTGTGAAGTCATCAGTTGCCTCATAAGATTCTCTAGGTCACTATTTTCTGATTTCGGCACTGGTTGGGCTGCTAGTTGGAAGTGTCGTTGTTGTCCTTGAAGATTCAAAGCATTTTGAGTGTTGCTCCATGAGAGATTGGGGTGGTTCTGCCATCCAGGATTGTAGGTATTTGCATATGCACTGTTCGGTCCCTCATAATTTGCTTGCTCTTGATCTGTAGTTGAATACAGAGGACAAGTATAAGTATTATGATCAAAATGAGAGCATATAGCACATATCTGGCGTTGTGTAGCCTGTGGACTACATAAGTTGTTCTGATCAGCCATGGCTTTTATGAGCATGTCTAGCTTTCTTTCCATAGCAGCCATCTGATTTGAAGATCCATCATTGAAGCTTGCCTCATACATACTCTTGTTTTTAATTCCTTGTCTACCTTTCGAGGAGAATTGTTGGGTATGCTCACTTAATGTCTCAAACAGCTCCATGGCTTCTTCACTAGTCTTCTCCATTAGCACACCTCCACAACCAGAATCCACTATACCTTGATTTAAACCACTCAAACCTTCATAGAAAGCTAGTACCAGCTCATCTTGAGGTAAGTTGTGATATGGACATTTGAGTAGCAGCTTATTAAAGTGTCCCCATGCCTCGAAGAAAAGGTCTCCATCCCTCTGTTGGAAGGATTAAATCTCCTTCCTCATCTGCCTTGTCTTTTGGGCTGGAAAAAATTTCCTTAGAAATCTACTGGATAGCTCTTCCCAAGTATGGATGGAATCTGCAGGCAATGAATGATACCACATTTTAGCATTATCTTTTAATGAAAAAGGGAAAAGAATTAACCTGATTCCTTCTTTATCTAGGCCCCGAATATGCTGGAACTTGCAGAGATCACAGAATTCTCGAAGGTGCAAGTGTGGATCCTCAACAGGTGTACCCCTAAAATAAGTCAAGGCACTGAGTATATGCGGAGATATGTAATAATTTTCTTCCACCTTAGGTTGATATGCAATGCATGAAGGATGGTTGAGGTTCTGTGGCATGAAGGATTGCTTCATAGGTCTCCGTTTTGGTGGCAGTTGGTTGTAAAGCTGTTCCATTGGTGCTTCACCCTCAAATTCTTCTTCTCTTTCTTCGAAGTTGTTTCTAGGCCTCTTTCGAATGATCTGCTCACTTTCTATATCAAGTGAAAGGATGGTTGGGTTCCTCACTCGAAGCCCTTGCATGAATCAACAGGAATACCTTAGTGCAGCAGCTTCAGTACTGCTGCTCGGGTAGTCTCTGGACTATTTGCGCTCGAGTGCTCTAAACACTGCGCTCGATTGCACCACTGCGCTCGATCGCACTTAGGTTTGCGCTCGATCGCAGTGCCAGAATTAGCACTGATGTACACCTAAAACAGAAAGAAAGAAAATAACAAAAACGAAGAATTAAGTTAGATAATTGATGAAAATAAAATAAAACAAAACAGATTAAGAAAAATATTTAATGAAAATTAAGAAAGAGAAAAAAAATTGAACAAAATAAGAAAAATAAACGGGAAATAATTCTAAACAGAAATTTAGCACAATCCCCGGCAACGGCGCCAAAAACTTGTTGTGCGTTTATCCACTTAAATAAATAAGTAAATAATCGTACTTGTTTTACTTGCAAGTGCACAAGGTCAACAGTGTAGTATAGTGTGCGAATGCAAGATCATCTCCACAGGGATTGGTAAAGTTCAATTTAGAATTATATTCGCAATATAAAAAGATAGAAATAATAAAAGTGTTGAGAAATAATAAAGATAAAATACTAAGGATAAAGGCGTAGGGACTTGATATCCACCACTAATTATGCTACCACAATATAACAGCATGCCAATGCTTTATTCATGCCGTGTATACCTACTGGTTACCAACCTAAGGGCATGGTATCTACTCCTTAAGCTATTGATTTCCCTAAGCAACGAGTTAGGCATGGTATCTACTCTAACTATTTTCTTCCTTAAGGGATTCAGCATGGTATCTGCTTGAGTTGTTCCTTAAGAAAACATAAGTATTATGGAAATCGACAACCACATGAGACCTAGGGCATGGTATCTACTCCCGGTTTCCCATGTTGATTAACCCGGGTATCTGGATAAGATATCCCTTGTTACTAATGTTAGACCCAGGACTCGGTTATCCAAATTGATCTAACTAACAAGTCCATACCACATGCACATATTGATCAGACATATACATATGAGGAATTTAAATAAAAGCAGGTATTAATCAAGTTTAAGCAACACAACATAAATATCGCAAAGTGCCAATACTAAATTTATTGAGTAAACATAATTAGGGCTTCAACCAAGCCCTACTAAGAATTTAATTACACATAATAAAATAAAAAGGAAAGAAGAAACCCGAGAGAAGAGTCGTCAATTCCGCTCCACGGTCTCCTTCTCCAAGCTAAAGCAAAAGATAAAAGAATGGATCTAAGAAGTGATCCCCCCAAGAGGTGATGCCTTTTGTGTGTGATTTACAAGTGTATTTATAGGTCTTTGAGAAGTCCTAATCGGCTCATGAGTTCCTAAACTTTCCTAAAACGCAAAACTCCTTTATTTCCAAAATAGGGTTATTTCCAAAACAGGGTTCTGTAGTTTACTGTTCACGCCCGTACATGTGCGCTCGATCGCATATGTGGTGCGCTCGATCGCAATACTGCGCTCGATCACACAGAGGAGTGCGCTCGATCGCAATTTAGCTAGCAACTTCTCTAGGATTTCCATATTTATTCCTTTAAGTGCCAAAAATGCTTTTTTTTCTCCAAGACCCTATAAAAACGTGTAAAACACAAAAGTGAAGTAAAATAGACTAAAACATATAGATAAAGAACTTAACAAATGTAAATTAAGGGGCTTAAATATGAATATTTAAGCTCCTATCATTTCCCATGTTGATTAACCCAAGAATCCGGTGTGGATATCTTTTGTTACTAATGTCAGACCCAGGACTTGGTCATCCAAATTGATCTAACTAACAAGTCCATACCACATGCACATATTGATCAGACATATACATATGAGGAATTTAATAAAAGCAAATACTAATCAAGTTAAGCAACACAACATAAATATCGCAAAGGCGCCAATACTGAATTTATTGAGTAAACATAATTAGGGCTTCAACCAAGCCCTACTAAGAATTTAATTACACATAATAAAATAAAAAGGAAAGAAGAAACCCGAAAACATTATGGAGAAGAGTTGTCAATTCATCTCCACAATCTCTTCCTTCGGGCTCATCCGGCCTCCGGCCTCCCGACCTAAAACTAAACTAAAACTAAAAGAAGATTGAAAGATAAAAGAAGGGTTGCTTAATTTGTGTTTTTACAAGTGTATTTTTAAGGGTTGAATAATCCTAGAAGGCTCAAGAAACCCTAAATTTCCTAAAACATAAAAACTCCTTTATTTTCAAAACTGGTTTTGCAGCTTTACTGTTCACGCCTGTACATGTGCACTCGATCACATTCATGGTGCGCTTGATCGCCAATTTGCACTCAATCACACAGAGGAGTGCACTCGATCACAAGTCTGCGCTCGATCGCACTCTAGCCAGCGGCTGCTCCAGGATTTCTAGATTTCTTCCTTTAAGTGCCAAAAATGCTTCTTTTTCTCCAAAACCCTATAAAAACGTGTAAAACACATAAGTGAAGTAAAATAAACTAAAACATATTGTCAAAGAGCTTAAAAATGTAAATTAAGGCGCTTAAATATGAATATTTAAGCACCTATCACAATCCTTTATACATCTTATTGTCACTTGGTTGCATCGAATCTACATCATCATGTACTTTTCTCATTATCTTTTTTCTCAACTCTGCATTATTATTAACACAAATTCTATTTTCCAAGACCAAAATATCATCATTTCTAATTTTTAAACTCATATTACCTTCTATTAAGCATTTCTTGCTTAATCTTCTTTATCTCTTTATCTCTACCTTGCATCTCTAACAAACATTTTACTAAGGATGACTATACAATCATATTTCTTAACCGTGATCCTTGATCACTAATATTTAACTTTATTCTTATCTCTTTTAAATCTATTATCAATTTCACATCAGGACTCCCAATAACAGTTAACTTTCTTGTAGACTTTCTACTCAATGCATTAGCTATCACCTTCGCATTTTCTAGATGATAGTGAATTGTTCAATCATCGTTACTAATTAACTCCATCTACCATCTTTGTCTCAAATTCAACTCTATCTGGGTAGGTAAGTATGTCAAACTCTTATAACCCATGAATATCTCACAAGTGGCTCCATTCGGATGATGTCCCCAATTTTTAAAGTAAACCCTATAGCAGCCAACTTTAAGTCATAAGTAGAGTAAATTTCTATCATGAATCTTCAATTGCCTAGAAGTACGGGCCACAACTTTCCTATGTTACACATATCCCAATCATTGATATGACGCATCACCACAAATCCTTCATCACCAGAAGGAAACACCAATACTAGAGTTGTAGTCAATTTCTCCTTTAGTATTGGAAATTTTTTCTCATACTTCCCTCACCAGAAAAATCTTACCTCTTTCTTGGTCAGTCTATTCAATAGTATTACAATGATAGAAAAAATTATGAAAGAATCTTCTATAATAACTAGCTAATCCCAATAAGATTCTAATCTCAGTTACATCAATTATCTCTCCCAACTTAACATTGCCTCTACCTTTTGTGGATCAACTGTAATGCTATTTCTCGATATTACATGTTCCAAGAAAGTTATTTCATTCAGCCAACACTTACACTTGGAGAACTTTGCATATAATTTCTCTCTCATCAGAATCTCCAATACACTATCTAAATGTTTTACCTGTTTTTTCTCATTGTTAGAATACACTAAGATGTTATCAATGAACACAACTACAAAACTATCAAGAAATAGTTTAAACATTTTATTCATCAAGTTCATGAATGTTTCTGGAACATTAGTCAATCCAAATGACATCACAAGAAGCATATGACCATAAGTGTCCTAAAAGAAGTCTTAGGCACGTCTCTCTTCTTTATCCTCAATTGGTGATAACTTGATCTCAGGTTTATCTTAGAAAACACTCTCACTCCTTGCAACTGCTCAAATAATTCATTTATCCTGAGTAAAAGATATTTGTTCTTATTCAACTATTTGCAGTCTATATCTAATTTCATCGTTCCATCTTTCTTTCTTCACAACCACTACGTGGGCTCCTCATGGCGACACATTTAATCGAAAAAATTGTTTATCCAAAAATTCTTAAAATGGTTCGTTCAACCATCTCAATTCAGTTGGTGTCATTCTATAGGGTGCTATTAAATATATGTGATGATCCTGGTATCACATCAATAGAGAATTTAATCTCCCTACTTGGAGGTAACCTAGACAACTCATCAAAAATTACATTCGGATAATCTTTCACCACTAAGATTAATTCTAACTACTATTTTCCTTTTAGAATCCATTATGTATACCAAATACTCCTCATAACCCTTCTTTAACGATCTCCTAGTGGTCAGAACAAAAATAAGATAGTTTGAGAGTATCTTATGTTCTCCCTGAAAGTTAAACACTTTATGTCCATATCTTGAATACT
Organism: Bretschneidera sinensis; assembly: GCA_023935145.1. Taxonomy (NCBI): domain Eukaryota; kingdom Viridiplantae; phylum Streptophyta; class Magnoliopsida; order Brassicales; family Akaniaceae; genus Bretschneidera; species Bretschneidera sinensis. The sequence goes on from CM043700.1 coordinate 109,706,341, forward strand.
ACCTTCTTTCTGGAACAATCAACCCAAGTGTAATACGTCGACAACCAATTCATTCTCAAAAGTAAATGAAATTATTTTATATTCAAAGATAATAATTCAGCTTCAGATTTTCTATCACTGATACGAATCACACAACCCTTATAAACCTTTATGATTATTACTCTATCTCTAGTGGGAACTTCAACAAAAATCTTTTGCATCTAAGGACTAATACATACTTCAATAGACTTCATCTGAATACTGGATGCAAAAGAATGGGTTGCACCAAGATCAACCAACATTGATATGTCCAACTTCTCTATATACAAAACACCTCAAATTAGAACAATGATGGGATAAATATCTTATCGGATTACATCTGTAACATGTTATAATATTTTTATCATATCATCACATCCTTTAAGTAGTACACTATCATATTTATCATAACTTACAGTTCCCATAACCTATCTCTCAAATCTAGGGGTCCCACCGACATTACTCTAAGCTACAGAAGCAATAGATTCTGCTTGCCTCTGACTCTGTACTAAAGTTCTCTGTGATAAGGAGCGCCTCATCTGGGTGGTCTCCCACCCTGCACACTCGTTCTGATACCACCTTTGGGTTCCTCAATTCTAGACTTCTTCCGCCAATTCATCCTTCCTCTAAATTCCATCACTTCCTTCTCAAACTGAAGTGCTATATCCACTAATCTGACATAATTCATATGCTTTATGTAAGATAATTTTGATCAAATCTTAAAATATAGTTCATCTATGAACCTCTTACATTTCTTCTCCTCTAGAACTACCATTTCCGGTACAAACCATTGATAAGACCACAAATCTACTCTCATACTGAGTCATAGTCCATACATTTACCCAAAATAAATAAAAGCTCTATCTTGTTGGGCTCTAAAGGTCTAAGGAAAGTATTTATCAAGGAAAACCTCCTTAAGCTTATTCCAGGTTAAGGGTTTATCAATATCTGTACTTACCTTGGGAAGTGTATCCTTCCATTATTCCAAAGCTTATCCTTCTAACTCAAAAGAAGCAAAGGCAACCCTCTCCCTATCAGTTACTGATAAAATACCAATTAATCTTTCTACATGTTTTACCCATAACTCAGGCTTAAAAGGGTTTATAAATCTTTTAAGCAACAAAGCATTCAACTTAATAATCTCCCTACATCTCATGCATAAACTCACTTTTCTCCCTTTTTAAACGTCTACCATTACTGGATTAATAACCTTAGGCACTGCTCTGGCCTGTTCATCAAGTCTATACTATAGGCTATCAACTCTATCATCTGCTACATTTTTTTTTCAAGAGCATGTGTAAGAGCTTATCTTAGCTCATCTCTTTCGACTTTAGATTCTCTGACACCTTTACTAATATCAATTATATTGTCAACACATTCCCTTCTAGGAACCACAGCTTCAGACTCAACCTCATCTTGCCAAAAATATTGAGGGCTTACCACGCCCTCTCAAATCAACAACTCTAACTTTAGCTCTAGCACATCCACGTGTCATCCTCAGACTGTTCATGAAAATATAATTTATTTTACTCTTCCACTTTTTTAAGTTCTCATGCAGTCTACAGAATCATAAAACCTAATACTTTGATACCAAAATTGTAACGACCCATCTTGGGTTGGCCACCCCCGAGACAATGTCATCACATTTTGAAAATCCCAACACAACACATATATGCAACAATAAAAATAAAACTAACAAATTTTTTTATTATAACCATCAACCCTCAACAGAGGAGATATATCAATCTGATATTAATTTAAACATAAAATACAACGTAAAATGTATGAATATTTACAAATAAAATTTTTTATTTCATTTTCTCATTTATCTAAGGATGTTAACATGTACGTGGCTTACAGAAAATGATTTTGTCTGCCTCTCAACCCATGAGACTATTTGTCCTTTCTGCTACCTGTAATCATTGTACAATGAGAGATGAGCTTCACAAGCTCAGTGAATTAAATTTACTAAAAGTATTCAGTTTGTATAAATAGCCATTTAATATTTAATCGTTTATCTCTCATATGACTGGATAATAGCATGTAGTCTAACATTTAAATAATTTCTATCACATCATACTTCAATGTCTTTTTCTCACTGTAACTGTCTCTCTGTGAGACTCATTTATCTACAAATAAATGCACAATATCAACAACATTTCAGTAAAACATGTAACACAGATGCAATGCATGAATTATTATTATTAGGGAACATCTTCCCACATGTCGATATGTTTTTATCTTAGAGTGGCCCCCTCCCGGTTATTTCATTCTCATTTAGACGCCTTCCCGGTTCTTTCAGTCTCATTTAGACCGACTGCCTTCCCGGTTCTTTTATTCTTATTTAGACAAGCTGTCTTCCCGATTATTTTATTCTCATTCAGATGCATATGAAAACTGATATGAATATGCATATAAATAATAAAATAAAAACAAGCATGTATTCAGACATTTGAACTAGCTATCCTGATTATTCTTAAATTAATATAAAAAATTCTACTAAATTGCTCTCATCATAAATCACATCAAATCATTCATCGTAGCTTGTCAAGATCCCCTAAATTTCATCTCCTCATAATTCATATCAAAACATCAACCGTAGCTCATCAAGAATTTCACTTATCGCTTTTATTATTAAATCAACTTATTATGCCAAAAATATTACTTCTCACCTAATAATTTTCAACATGTCCAAAATTTATATCATACCTATGAATCAAATTTTTATCTACCACTAAAGCATAAGCTAATAATTTATTTAATGTTATCACTAGATATATTTCATTTTTATTTAGATTACTTAAAGTAAATCTAACTCACCACGTAGCACTTAAAGCTACCCGTGGATCACCTCATCGCCTTTCCCGTTCCTCTTAGCAATTTCTTTCGGTTGCTGACTGTCAACACCTGACATAATATTTATATTAAATTTCTTATTTATTCTTCAATTCTTCATAAACCACACCCTTTTAAAATTCCTACTTTGAATTCCGGGAAATTTCATGTATGCTAAAAAATTCAAAAATAAACACTACATTATTACCTTCTGTTTTTCTGATAGCTTCTCGTGACTCTCTATGAAATTTCCCCGTAAATCCCTTCAAAATTTTGCTCTTTCAACATTTCTTTCGGTCCCCAAGTGTTTAAGGAAATAGAGTAATTTGAAGGAAAACTAAATGAATTTGGTAAGTAAAAATTATGATTATATATTATATATATAAGAAAAATTTTGTAAACTTTGGCAGTTCAACAGCAAATGCAAAATCAACTTTTAACACCCGCCCCCAGAAAGCCTCCATGTTTTGGCTATGTGGAAGGCATGCAACCTCCCAAAATTTACTTGGCAGCAAGTGCTGCCATCTGTTGCCACGTTTTGCTTGTCTTGTTTTTTTGTTTCAAAAGAATTATTTTATTCAATACTAAATCCTTCGCGTATATCTATTATTTTAATTTCATGTCATATTTATTAAATTACTTCTTTAACCTTACTTTACGATTACGGGTATTACAGTAACTCTATATAATCTTTCTCTTCCCTAAGCTCCTTGTCAACTAACTGGGTGAACGAGGAAATGTTTAAGATTGACAACCAGTAATGGATATCCAATTCCAACCTTTGCAGAAATTTGCGAATCTTATCATTCTCTTCAATGAAAAGGCTCGGAGCATAGTAGGATAGTGCAGTAAATTTAGTCTTATATTCCATCATTGGGTCCTAGGCAGAAAAAAGTGGTTCTTACACATGCCTTCTTATTTTAACTGCTCAAACTCCAATCTCTTTTGATACTGATAGGTAACGGAGAAGTGTTCATCATAAAAGTTGTCACAAAATCTACCAAAGTACTAGGACACATGATAATCTTAACTGCATCCCACCAACGCATAGCATCTCCCGTGAAGTACAAAGATGTGAAATTGATGTTTTTCCTTTCAGTGATCTCCATAACAGAAAAAAAAAGAAAAAGATAATTGATATGAGAAATCCGATCTAGTTTCGCACACCATCAGATCATTTGAACTAGCAAAAGTCGGTGGGTTCATCTTTTTGAATTGATCAAGGCCCCTTTTTCATATTTCCATATGAAGCACTACTTATTCTTGCCTCTGCTCAGCCTAATTGTCTGCCTCTGATCCTACCTAGCAATCCATTCACGTTGCTCTTGAGCTAAAAGGCTTTGTTGCTCAGTGATGCCAGTCATGGCTTCCATGGCACGTGCCATCATGGAAAGGTTGGGTTGCCTAATTATTGTTAAGGAACTTGGTATACCTACAACAGGAGGCTACCAAGGAAAGGAGGGCTGCCTAGGTGGAGGAGTAGGCTGCCTTGGGGGAACTTGCTCTATAGGAACCTTACGAATTTCTAGTGGCATCTCACCATGTGCATAATGTAGAGAACTACCTTTACCTCTACCTATACTAGTACCACTAGAACAACTTTAATGTCGGGGCGGTATCCTATACACACCTATATGAATACAAAAATTTAGTGCATAGTACAAAACCTTTTAAGAAGAAAAAAAATATATCAAATCCAAAGTCTACAAAATCTTGAGTCATACTCTGATACCAAAAAGGTCACAACAATAAAATCGATCACTATAGTGTGGATGACACAAAACTTTAACAAAGACTAAAGACATGGATGGAATATAGAGATGAAATGGAAAAATTAAAAAGGGGATGATATATACATATAATTATTCTATATAAAGAAGAACAATATATATCCATAATTCATGTTTATGTTTGATTTTGAATGCTACTTGTCATCTTAATTTAGTTTTAAATGATATTATGAGATAGTTAATGCATAAGTGGTTCTATATGTGATGATTCACACATATAAGAATTTCTTATTTAAATTCTTATCAATGAGAGAGAAGTTATTAGCAAAATTCTTTTAGAGAGTTAGGCAATGTGTTGGGAAACCACCTCAAGATGCCCAGGTGGTGATCTTCCAAACACCTAAGTCTAGAACAACTTGTAATACAACTGAAACAAAACAGGAATCAAAACCAATCAAAGAAAGAACACCAACAATTGTTATTGAGGTTCGGCAATAGCCTACGTCCCCGTGAGTTCCTTCGAACTCTCTGCACTAAATCAATGGTTCTTTACAGATACAGCAACTCCTCTTCAAGAATCTCAAGTTCTTTAAGAATGAAAGAAGAGAAAACAGAAAGTGATAAGGAACTATTACAAAGCCCTTGAATCCAATCTATACTACTCTCTCTCTAAACAACCAGCCTCTCTTTGAGAACTATTCTAGTGCCTCTCTTGTGTTTTTGTGTCTTTGTACGCTCACACTTGCACTTGAATTCTCTTGTATAATGATCTTGTGTTTGCCACTTGTGTTGTTGTGTTGAGATTGAAGCTATATGACCCTTTATATAGTGCACCAACTTCTTGACCAATCTTGAAGGTCAATCTCCACCTTTAGATCTTAAGGACCAATCAATCATAGACTCTCATCAATCCTAAGTGATCCTGTGCATTTTGATCATGCCTCACTCACCATTTGAAATGCTGAAACATACGCATTAGGTGTGCCTTTAAGTCGCGGCCTAGAACAGGGCATGCCGAGGCCTAGAGGAGAGGAGGCTTTGTTGTCTTACTGGAGGCCGCAGCCTGGGGTGGCTGTGCCGCAGCGCACAGGGCTATGTCTGGGCATGCACACCTTGGGCTACGGCACATAGCCCCTCTCCCAACTTCTGGACTTCCTAGAGGCCGAGGCGCGCACACCTTGAGCCACGGCTTGGAGACCTGATGCTTAACCTTTTCAAACCTTGTTTAAACCTTAGAAAAATACCAACAATCTCTACTTTTGTCTAAGAGATTAAACCCGAACCCATTGTGCAGAGAACTCCGGATCCAAACTCAACTTGAGTCACTTTATCAACCGACTACAATCCTAAGAAGTCCAAGACAATGATTGAACTTACTTAGAGGTAGAACCTTGGTGCCTAAATCTGTAGGATTTTCTTTTGTGGCTACCTTATCCACATGAATACATCCTTTCGTAACATTTTCCCGCATGAAATGATACCGAACATCCATATGCTTTGTCCTCCCATGGAACACCGGATTCTTACATAAGTACAGTGCACTTTGGCTATCCGAATACACCACCACCTGCTCTTTTAGGACCTTCAACTCTTCCAACAACCCTTTGCACCGCATAGCCTCCTTAATGGCTTCTGTTGCCGCTATGTACTCAGCCTCGGTTGTTAAGAGTGCTACCACTGGCTGCAACTGAGCTTTCCAACTTATACAGCATCCGTTTAAGTTGAAGAAGTAGGAGGTAATCAATCTTTTTTTATCCTGGTCTGCTCCATAGTCCGAATCCGCACAACCCTTAAGACAGATGGACTTACCCATCTTCTCATAAACTAGCCCCACATCTGGACTTTCCTTCAAGTACCTCAACAACCACTTCATCCCAAGCCAATGCTCATTTCTGGGATTACTCATAAACCTGCTGAGAACACTTATTGCATGAGCAATATCGGGTCTAGTGCTTGCCATGGTGAACATAACTGATCTAACCGCATTAGAGTAAAGAACCTTCTCTATTTCCTTCTTCTCCACTTCTCATCTTGGACATTGATCGTTGGAGAACTTGAAATGACTAGCAAGGGGAACCTTCAATGGTTTGCTATCTTCCATAGAGAACTTAAATATCATCTTCTCTATATAGGAAGTCTGAGAAATCTTCAATCTGTTTCTCTCTCTTTCCTGGATTATGCTCATCCTAAGAATCTTCTGTGCATGGCCAAGATCCTTCATCTCAAACTCTAAACTGAGTTGAGACTTCAATTTTTCTATCCTCTCCCTGCTGTTCCCAACCAATAACATATCATCAACATAGATAAGGATGATCACCACTTCCTCCACCTTGTGCCCCTTATAGTACAGGCACGAATCATAGTAGCTCATCATGAAACCCAAACTAGTTACAAAGGAATTAAACCTCTTATTCCATTACCAAGGTGATTGCTTCAGTCCATAGAGAGATTTCTTCAATTGGCACACCAACTCTCCATGCCTTCATTCCTCATAGCCTTCGGGTTGCCTCATGTAAATGGTCTCATCAAGCTCTCCATGCAAGAATGTTGTCTTCACATCCATTTGCTCGATCTCCCAATCAAATTAGACCACCATAGCCAATACTATCCGTAACGTCTTGTATTTCACAACCGGTGAGAATATTTTGGTGAAATCTATGCTTTTTCTTTATGTGAACCCTTTCGCCACCAGCCTAGCTTTATACTAGACTTCATTCTTTGGAGTGTTCCCTTCTTTGATCTTGTAGATCCACCTACAATCCATAACTATCTATTTTTCTGGTTTAGGCACCAATTCCCAAGAGTTGTTCTTCCTCAAAGAATCAATTTCTTCCTCCATAACTAGCTGCCACTTTAACGAATCCTTACATTCCATGGCATCCATGTAAGTTTCTGGTTCAACCATCATTCCTTCTAAATAATGAGCTACTACATTAGCATCCACAAACCCATATCTCAAAGGTGGTCTAACCACCCTCCTTCCCCGGTCCCTTGTGAGCTGGTAATCATTCTGACTTATTGCATCAACCTCTTCAAGTTCAGCCTCCTCTTGAGTGTCCTGAGCTTGGCCTTCATCAATGGGCTCTTCCTGGTCTAAACCCTCTTACTTTCTTTACGTTACCTGAACTGAATTTTCCTTGATGCTATGCTCCACAAAAACCGGATTGGTTTGCTCACTAGCCCCTGCAGGGTTAGTTTCTTCTAAATAAGGTGTTGGTATTTGTCTAAGGTTTAAACATGGTTCAAAGATGGTTAAAGTCTAAACCAAGATTGGAAGATTAAAATACAGCATGTTAAAGGAGTGCCCACATGTGTGCGCATCCATTTGGGTGTGTGTGCACACCCCTAATCAACAAAGCAAAGTAGTGCGCACTGCTGTGTGAAGGGCAGCATCAGTGTGCGCTATACTGCCCCTTCACCAGTGCCGCACCGCCTAGCAAAGATGTAGTTTGAAGAAGGGTAGCACCATACCACCCCTTCACTAGCACCGCACCGTCCAGAACATGGTGCAAAGGGGCTTTGCCTAGCGCCTCGCCGCCCCCTGTTCAGCGCCTAGGCGCTAGGCACACTGAGGCACACATGGACAGCTTGTTTCAGCCTCTTGTTAGGTGCGTGGATGCAAGGTTAAAATGCATAGCACCACTTAGGATTGATGGAGGGCCATGGTGGATTGGTCATCAAGATCTAAGGGTGGAGAATGACACACAAGATTGGACAAGAAGTTGGTGCACTATATAAAGGGTCACCTAGGTTCAATCTCATGACATAAAATGTGAAACACATTATGATACAAGACATAAGTGTGTGTGTGATAGACATACAAGAGAGAATTGTGTGAGACTGCAAAGACACAGACATACAAGAGGGACTCATTGTAGAGAGACTGGTTGTAAAGAGGAGAGATTAGTATAGAAAGTGATAAAGTCTTTCTTGTTCTCTTCTTTGTTCCTTCAAGAACTTGAGATTTCTTGAAGAGAGTTGCTGTAATTGTAAAGAACCATTGATTTAGTGCAGAGAGTTCAGAGGAAATCACGGGGACGTAGGCACATTACCGAACCTCGATAATAAATCATTTGTCTTCTTTTCTTTCTTGCTTTCGATTGTTATATTTCTTTCTATAAGTCATTCTAGACTTGGGTGTTTGGAAGATCACCACCTGGTCATCTTGTCAAGGTGATTTCCAACATAGGAAAATAACAATTCATTAAAAATAACATCCCTACTTATTATGAGTTTCATTCCTTTTGGTTCTAAGGACCACAACTTATACCCCTTAACCCCATCACCATACCCTAAAAACACACATTTTCTAGACCTTGGGCTAAGTTTATCATCATTTTAATGTGCGAATGCAGCACATCCAAAAGTCCTAAGGTTGTTCAACTCAGGGGGTTTCCCACTCCACATCTCTACGGGATTCTTGAGCTCTAAAGCTCTAGAGGGTGATCTATTAACCAAATATGCAGCAGTAGACACAGCTTCCCCCCAAAAATATTTTGGTAAACCAGACCATATTAACATGCACCTAACCTTTTCCATTAAGGTCCTATTCATCTGTTCAGCAAATTTATTTTGTTGAGGTGTTTTTACAATCGTTCTATGTCTTAGAATGCCATTTAACTCATAGAATTTATCAAAGTCCTTATTGCAAAATTCTAAGCCATTATCGGTTCGTAAAGCCTTAACTACCCTACACATTTGAGTCTCCAGCAACTTTTTCCACTCCACAAATTTATTCAAAACATCTGATTTATTTTTAAGCAAATAAAACCAAATATTTCTTGAATAATCATCAATTAGAGACAGCAAGTAAAGATTACCTCCCTGTGTTGGTATTCTTGCTAGTCCTTAAAGGTCCGAATGAATGTAGCCAAGAATGGCCTTAGACTTGTGTACTCCGGTGTTGAAGCTGACCCAGTGTTGCTTCCCAAGAATGCAACACTCGTAGAAATCAAGTTTCTCTACTTTGTCACCACCAAGTAGACCATCCTTGCTGAGAACTTGCAAGCACTTTTTGCTCATATATCCTAAGTGAGTGTGCCAAAGGGCTGCTCTATCCATCTCAGCCATCAAGCTTGCTGCTTGATCCTTGATTTTTGTCTCTCTGATCATCTCATAGAGACTATCTTTTATTGCTGCTTTGATCACTATCAAAGATCCCTTGGTTACCTTGATCTTTCTTCCTTCTGCCTTGTATGTGTATCCCATGGAATCCAGCTGCCCCAATGAGATCAAGTTTCTTCTCAAATCCAGAAGATACCTCACATTCTGTAGCAGCCTTGTGACTCCATCAATCATCCTCAACTGGATGTCTCCTATCCCCCTCACTTGGCAAGAAGTATTATTCCCCAAGAAAACCTTTCCATCATTGGTTTCCTTGAAATTCTTAAACCAATTCCGGTGAGGGCACATATGATAAGTGCATCCGGAATCCAAGATCTATTTCTCGCTGCCTTGCCTCCGACTCACATTTGAGCACACAACAAGAACATCATCTTGCTGTTCTCCCTTGGCAATCGAAGCCTCTCCATTGTTGGTATGGCTTCTTCCTCTCTCATCCCACAACCTCTTCTTGCAATCTTTCTTGAAATGGCCCTCCTTGTTGTAGTAGAAGCATCGCTTCTGTTTAAACTTCGGTTTGGAATGCGATCTCCCATGGCTCTATCCTCTACCCTTTGATTTCTCCTGGTAGTTGCCATGGATGCTATTGCCATATTGAGTTGCTGGCATTCCTCTAACGAACAACCCTTCTCCACTTGATGCTTCCCTCGTCTTGGCTTTGAAATCATGAGCTCTTATAGCATTGATCACAATTTCATTGGTTAGTGTATCTCTTCCATATTCAATTGCATTAATCAAATTATAAAAACAATCAGGAAGAGAATTCAACAAAATAACAGTCAATTGTTCCTCCGGGAATGTTATGCTACAACTATTCAAATCTTGAACTAGCTTATTAAACACATCAAGATCATCTTACAACTCTTTATTAGGATCCATTTTAAAAGAAAAGATTCTTTTAAGAAGATAAATCTTATTAGGGAGAGTTTTGGTAAGAAACAGCTCATCTAGTTTCTTCCATATGACAGCTGGATCTTCCGAGTCTCCACATTCCCTTGTCACACTGTCTGACATATGCAGGAAGATGGTACTGTATGCCATCTTCTTCATCTCAATCCGCTGGACCTCCGTGATACCTGCTGGAAAAGCATCATCTTCTCCTATAGCCAAGTCCACCTTATGTTGCATAAGAACCGCCTTGATCTTTCGCTTCCAAAGGGCAAAGTCTCCATTTCCATCAAACTTCTCAATAATGAAATTTGAAGCCATCTTGCAGAGAAAATCCCAGATTTATGTAGCACCCACAATTGCTATCTAACTTTTTCTAAACCTCTAGAACACGATCAGAGATTGATCTCAATATCGTTTTTGAATCACCTTCAAGAACACAATCAGATCCTGATCTTTACTCTATTCTTGAATCACTCAAGAATTTAATCTTTGATTCTTGGAGTCTTGCTCCGATACCTCCCGTTCTTGCCATGGTACCAACTGTCCAAAGCTCTGATACCACTGTTGGGAAACCACCTCAAGATGCCCAGGTGGTGATTTTTTAAACACCCAAGTCTAGAATGACTTGTAATACAACCGAAACAAAACAGGAATCAAAACCAATCAAAGAAAGAACACCAGCAATTGTTATTGAGGTTTGGTAATAGCCTACGTCCCCGTGAGTTCCTCTGAACTCTCTGCACTAAATCAATGGTTCTTTACAGATATAGCAACTCTTCTTCAAGAATCTCAAGTTCTTGAAGAATGAAAGAAGAGAAAACAAAAAGTGATAAGGAACTATTACAAAGCCCTCGAATCCAATCTATACTATTCTCTCTCTAAACAACCAGCCTCTCTTTGAGATCTATTCTAGTGCCTCTCCTATATTTTTGTGTCTTTGCACTCTTACACTTGCACTTGAATTCTCTTGTATGATGATCTTGTGTTTGCTACTTGTGTTGTTGTGTTGAGATTGAAGTTAGGTGATCCTTTATATAGTGCACCAACTTCTTGACCAATCTTGAAGGTCAATCTCCACCCTTAGATCTTGAGGACCAATCAATCATAGCCCCTCATCAATCCTAAGTGATCCTGTGCGTTTTGATCATGCCTCACGCACCATTTGAAATGCTGAAACATAAGCATCAGGTGTGCCTTCAAGCCGCAGCCTGTAAGAGATGAGGCTTTGCTATCTTGCTGGAGGCCGCGGCCTGGGGTGGTTGTGTCGTTGTGTGCACACCTTGGGCCGCGGTGCACAGCCCCTCTCCCAACATCTGGACTACCTGGAGGCCGAGGCTCGAACACCTTGAGCCGCGGTTTGGAGACCTGATGCTGAACCTTTTCAAACCTTGTTTAAAACTTAGACAAATACTAACATAATGATTGATGGTCGAAACTTAACCAGATGGTGATGAAGATGATTTTCTCATTACAGTGACTAGTGTTGCTGGAAAATTCTACAGCGATGTGGTTGTCGTGCGATTGAGCACAATAAAAAATTTACAACTGCACATAGAGAGAGACATAGAGGAAAGGGATGAGAGAATTAAGAGATGAGGGGATAAAAAGGAAATAGAGAGAGAAAGAAGATAAGAGGATGAAATCAGAGGAATGGGTTAGGGTTGTTGCTAGCGATTTCACTAGAAAGGGTTGAGATTTTATCAGAGATTTTAGGGGAGAAGTTGTCGTTTAGAATTCAGTTTCTTTAAGTTTTAGTTTAATTTTTTAATATACTAATATTTAATTCAATTGAAGTACTATATCTTGAATTAAATTAGCAAAACGAGTAAGTTAGCTTAATGGTTAAGAATTACCTTCTTAAGCTCTAAGTCTTCGGTTTGATTATGCCCTTAGGCCATTAGTACCCTTTTTTATTTATTTTATAATATATATTTCTTCTTCTTGTTATTATTATTCTCATTTACTTACACAACACCAAACTAATAACAATTTCAAAGGAAGTCTACTATAATTTCACCACTAAAATTAGTATAGCATAAATCACATAAACTAAAATGTATGCATGATGATAATGCTTGAAAAATAACTAAAATTCCTTTGTATACAAATATGGGTTTTATAGTTAGAATCTTTGTTATAAACTTGTTTATGCTCTTGTGCTATGCTTTTTAGGTATTCAAAAATAAATCAAAGAATTGAGTCTTGAAAAACTATATATAAGTGCATTTTGTTATTCAGTGATTAACTAATATAGAATATTGGTATAGATTTTGTGTACTTAAAAGGCATTTCGAGGGTTAACTAATATAGGTTGAAAGAGAAAATAGTTCATATGTGAACTGTGAAGGACCTAAATGCGAGAAAATCCAACTTAATTCATATAAAGCTAGTTTGAGAAATGCTTTTCAAGAGTTTAGAAACGTAACATAACAATATATTATTTCTAGTTATGAATAATATATATTTTTTATTTCCTTCCTAGCTTGGTTGGAAAATGCTAATTGAAAGCCTTCAAGATAAATGATTTATGAAATTTGCTGCTAGGTTTTTATTCAATTTGAAAGGTTGTTTCTATAATAGTACTACTTTAGTTATTTATCGTATCTAAAGGTTTCATTGGGCTTTGATTTTATTCAATAACTTCCAGAACTTGCCATAAACTAATATTTAATTAGTTGCTTGATAGCTTGCATACATCATGAAAAAAAAAAAAAAAAGCTTAAGATTAGCATGTTAAAGTATTAGAAAAAAAGAAAGAAAGTTAAGTAATGAGTAATTTACGTCTCAAATGCATTCTAAGGTTTTTTTATGGTTAACTTTCATTAGATGGGACGAAAAAGAAAAGCTTGTGATGATGCTAAGGATTCGTTAATAGAAAATGAGTTTGCATTTATACAAATTTGAGTAGAGAAGGTGGGAGTTAGATTATTGTAGGGATCTACTTTTAAGAAACATATGTGGTTAGAAATTGATAATGAACTATCTAAACAAGTTGGAACATTACAATATCGACAAGTTGAAGGGTAAATTCAATTGTTTACGTACTAAACATCAAATGTGCACTAAAGTACATGGGCATACTGGAACTAAACATATTTCTTGGGATTTGTCAAAGAATTAAACAAGTGAAAATGGTCAGCATCAGGTATGGCTGTGCGCCGCGATCTCCAGTAAGTCCAAAAGATCCTCCCCTCCAGGCCGCACCGTGGCCTCCAGCAAGGCAGCAAGTTTCCCCACTTTTGAGCCGTGGCATGCCCTGTTCCAAGCCTCAGCACAAAGCATACCTGACACTAATTAATCAGCACTTTGAGATGGTGCGTGGGACTTAGTTAAAATGCACAGTGTTGAAAATCACCTTCAAGATGCCCAGGTGGTGATCTTCCAAATACTCAAGTCTAGAATGACTTGTAATGAACAGATACAACAATCAAAGCAAAGAACACAACAATTTTTAGCGAGGTTCAGCAATGTGCCTACGTCCCCGTGAGCTCCTCCGAGCCCTCTGTACTAAATCAATGAGTTCTTACAAGTTACAGCAACACCTCTTCAAGAAACCTCTAGTTCTTAAAGAACGACAGAAGAGAAAAAGAAAGTGATAAGGACTTGAGTTTCCCTGGAATTTTCCCCAAGAAAATTCCACTTACAAGGCCCTTGAATCCCCAATCTATACTACTATTTCTCTAAACAACCAGCCTCTCTTGAATGAGTCTCTCCTGTGTGTTTTGTGTCTTTGCACTCTCACACACCATCTGTTCTATTTCACACATATTCTGCACTTGATCTCTCTCTTGTGTTCAGATGATATGTCTTTGTCTTGTTGAGATTAAAGCTTGGTGACCCTTTATATAATGCACCACTTCTTGAACCTATCTTGAAGTCAATCTCAACCCTTAGATCTTGAGGACCAATCAATCATAGCCCTTCAACAAGTCTAACTGATCCTGTGCATTTTGATCAAGCCTCACGCATCAATCCAAAGTGCTTATCAGGAGGCATCAGGTGTACCTGGCGCCACGGCTCAGAATAAGGCAGGCCGCGGCTCAGACCAGAGCACACTTTCTCTTTTTTCTAGGTGCCACGGTGCAGCCTCCTTGAGGTGCGGTGCACACCTAGCCAGAAGACTCCTCCTTGCTGGGGGTGAGGCACCAAGGCCTGATGAAGCTTCATTCTTCAACCCGTTTAATCCTTAGACAAATACAAACAATCTCTACCTTTATCTAAGCGATTAAATCTGAATAGAGAACTCAGGATCCAAACTCAATTTGAGTCACCATATCAACCGACTCCAATCTTAAGAAGTCCAAGGCAATGATTGAACTTACTTAGAGGTAGAACTTTAGTACCTAAATCTATAGGATTTTCTTCCGTTGTGACTTCCACCAAATGAATGCATCATTCCGTAACATTTTCCCGAATGAAATGGTACCGAACATCTATATGCTTTGTCCTCTCATGGAACACCGGATTCTTGCACAAATGCAACACACTTTGGCTATCCGAATACACCACCACCTGCTTTTTTAGTACCTTCAACTCTTCCAACAACCCTTTGCTCCACATAGCCTCCTTAATGGCTTCCGTTGCCGCTATGTACTCTGCCTTGGTTGTTAAGAGTGTTACCACCGACTGCCATTGAGCCTTCAAGTACCTCAGCAACCATTTCATCCCAAGCCAAATCTCATTTTCAGGATTACTCACAAATCAGTTGAGAACTCTAATTGCCTGAGAAATGTTGGCTCTAGTGTTTACCATCATGAACATGACTGTCTAACCGCACTAGAGTAAGGGACTTTTTCCATTTTCTTCTTCTCCTCATCTATTCTAAGACATTGTTCACTAGCGAACTTGAAATGACCAGTAAGAAGAATCTTCACTGGTTCACCATCTTCCCTAGAAAACTTATACAACACCTTTTTTATGTCAGAAGATTGAGAAACCTTCAACTCATTTTTCTCCCTTTCCCGAATACTTCTCATCCCAAGGATCTTTTGTGTAAGGCCAAGATCCTTCCTCTCAAACTCCTCACTGAGTTGAGATGTCAACCTTTCTATCCTCTCCCTGCTGTTCTCAACCAACAGCATATCATTGACATAGATGAGGATAATCACCACTTCCTCCATTTTGTGTCTAGGTGAGAAGGTTTCTGTGAAATCTATGCATCCTTTTTGTGTGAACCCCTTTGCCACCATCCTAGCCTTGTTCCAGACTTCATCCCCTAGAGGGTTCCCTTCTTTGATCTTGTAAGTCCACTTATAATCCATAACTCTCTGTTTTCTTGGAATGTGTACCAATTCCCAAAAGTTGTTCTTCCTCAAAGAATCCATTTCTTCCTCCATAGTTAGCTTCCATCTTGATGAATCCTTACATCCTATGGCATCAATATAAGTCTCTAGTTCACTTATCCCTCCTTCTGTCCAAGGAGCTGCCTCATTCGTAGCTGCAAAACCATATCTCAAAGGTGGTCTGACCAGCCTTCTTTCCCGATCCCTTGTGAGCTGATAGTCAATCTGACTCGCAGCATCATCCCCTTCTAGTTCAGCCTCCTCGTGAGTGTCCTGAGCTTGGCCTTCATCAATGGGCTCTACCTAGTTCGAACCCTCTTGCCTTCCTTGCTCTACCTGAACTGAATTTTCCTTGATGCTATGCTCCACAAATACTGAACTGGTTTGCTCACTATCCCCTGCAGGGTTAGTTTTCTCCAAATAGGGAAATAAATGCTCATTAAAAATGATATCCCTACTTATTTGAGTTTAAATCCTTTTTGCTCTAAGGACCACAACCTATACCCCTTAGCCCCTTCCCCATATCCTTGAAACACACATTTTCTAGACCTTGGGCTAAGCTTATCATCCTTTTGATGTGCAAACGCAGCACATCCAAAAGTTCTAAGGTTGTTCAACCCAGAGGGTTTTCCACTCCACATCTCATTAGGAGTCTTAAGGGCCACAGCCCTAGAGGGTGATCTATTAACCAAATATGCAATAGTAGACACCGCTTCCCCCCAAAAAAATTTGGGTAATCCGGATCCATTTAACATGCACCTAACTTTTTCCCTAAGGGTCTTATTCATCCTTTCAGTAACTCCATTTTGCTGAGGCGTTTTCACAACCGTTCTGTGTCTTAGAATCCCATTTAACTTATAGAATTGATCAAGTTCCTTGTTAAAAACTTCTAAGTCATTATTGGTTCTTAACACCTTAACTGCCCTGCCCGTTTGAGTTTCCTCCAGCTTTTTCCACACCACTAATTTATTCAAAGCATCTAATTTATTTTTAAGCAAATAAACCTAAACCTTTCTTGAATAATCATCAATTAAAGACAAAAAATAAACATTACCTCCCTGTGTTGGTGTTCTTGCTAGCCCCCAAAGATCTGCATGAATGTAGTCAAGAATGCCCTTAGACTTGTGCACTCCGGTGTTGAAGCTAACCCGATGTTGTTTCCCAATAACATAACATTTGCAAAAATCAAGTTCCTCTACTTTGTCACCACCAAGTAGACCGTTCTTACTGAGAACTTGCAGGCCCTTTTAACTCATGTGTCCCAAGCTAGTGTGCCAAAGAGCTCCCCTATCCATCTCAGCCATCAAGCTTGCTGCTTGACCCTTGATCTCCGTGTCTCCAATCATCTTATAGAGACCATCCTTCATTGCTGCTTTGACCACTATCAAAGATCCCTTGGTTACCTTGATCTTTCCTCTCTCTGCCTTGTATGTGTACCTCACGGAATCTAGCTGCCCCAATGAGATAAAATTTCTTCTCAACTTCGGAAGATATCTCACGTTCTTCAGTAGCCTTGTAATTCCATCAAACATCCTCAACTGGATGTCTCCCGTGCCCCTCACCTGGTAAAAAGTATCATTCCCCCGAAAAACCTTTCCATCATTGGTTTTCTTGAAATTCTTGAACCAATCCCTATGAGGACACATATGATGAGTGCACCCGGTATCCAAGATCCATTTCCCGCTGCTTTCTTGCCCCTTGCTCACATTTGAGCACACAACAAGAACATCATCATCTTGCTATTCTCCCTTGGTAATCGAAGCCTCTCTATTTTTGGTATGGCTTATTCCCTCATCTCTCATCATCTTTTTGCAATCTTTCTTGAAATGACCCTCCTTATGGCAGTAAAAGCATCTCTTCCCTCCAAATCTCAGTTTGGAGTGCGCTCTCCCATGGCTTTGTCCTCTACCTCTGTCCTGGTAGTAGCCAGGTATGTTGCTTCCATACCGAGTTGCTGGCCTTCCTCTAACATATAGCCCTTCTCCACTTGATGCTCCTCTCATCTTGGCATCAAGATTATCTTGCAACTCTCTATCAAGATCCAAAACAAAGATTCGTTTATGAAGATACCTCTTATTAGGGAGAGTCTTGGTAAGAAACAACTCATTTAGTTTCTTCCAAATGACAGTTGGATCTTCCGAGTCTCTGCACTCCCTTATGACACTATCCGACATATACAGAAAGATGGTGCTGTACTCCATCTTCTTCATCTTATTTCGCTGGACCTCCATGATACTTGCTGGAAAAGCATCATCTTCTCCAATCGCCAAGTCCACCTTTTGTTGCATAAGAACAACCTTGATCTTCAACTTCCAAAGAGTAAAATCTTCCTTTCCATCAAACTTCTCAACAATGAAGTTTGAACCCATATTGCGGAGAAAATCCCAGATTTATGCAGCACCTACAAGTACTTTCCAAATTTTTCTAAATCTCAAGAACATGATCAAAGATGGATCTCAATACCGTTCTTGAATCACCCTCAAGAACATGATCAGATCTTGATCTTTATTCCGTTCTTGAATCACCTCAAGAATACGATCAGATATTGATCTTTACTCCGTTTTTGAATCACCTCAAGAACACGATCAGATATAGATCTCTACTCCGTTCTTGAATCACTCAAGAAGTTGACCTTTAATTCTTGGAGTCTTGCTCTGATACCCTCTGTTCTTACTCCGATACCTAGCTGTACAAGCTCTGATACCACTATTGGTGGTATCTCTTCCAGCTCTGATACCGCTGTTGGAAATCACCTTCAAGATGCCCAGGTGGTGATCTTCCAAACACCCAAGTCTAGAATGACTTGTAATGAACAGATACAACAATCAAAGCAAAGTACACAACAATTATTATCGAGGTTCGGCAATGTGCCTACGTCCCCGTGAGCTCCTCCGAGCTCTCTGCACTAAATCAATGAGTTCTTACAAGTTACAGCAATACCTCTTCAAGAAACCTCTAGTTCTTGAAGAACGAAAGAAGAGAAAAAGAAAATGATAAGGACTTGAGTTTCCCTGGAATTTTCCCCAAGAAAATTCCACTTACAAAGCCCTTGAATCTCCAATCTATACTACTCTCTCTCTAAACAACCAGCCTCTCTTGAATGAATCTCTCCTGTGTGTTTTGTGTCTTTGCACTCTCACACACCATGTGTTCTATTTTACACACATTCTGCACTTGATCTCTCTCTTGTGTTGAGATAATATGTCTTTGTCTTGTTAAGATTGAAGCTTGGTGACCCTTTATATAGTGCACCACTTCTTGAACCTATCTTGAAGTCAATCTCTACCCTTAGATCTTTAGGACCAATCAATCATAGCCCTTCAACAAGTCTAAGTGATCCTATGCATTTTGTTCAAGCCTCACGCATCAATCCAAAATGCTGATCATGAGGCATTAAGTGTGCCTGGCGCCGCGGCTCAAAACAGGGCAGGCCGCGGCTTAGATCAGAGCACACTTCTTTCTTTTTCTGGGCACTGTGGCACACCCTCCTTGAGGTACGGCACACACCTAGCTAGAAGACTCCTCCTTACTGGGAGGTGAGGCACACACTTCCTGGGGTGCGACACACACTTGGGGCTGAACACTTCTCCTTGCTATGGGGTGAGGCGCACACCTCCTAGGGTGAGGCGCCGAGGCCTGATGAAGCTTCATTCTTTAACCCATTTAATCCTTAGACAAATACCAACACACAGGTTCACTTAGACTCTTAAAGAGCCATGAGTCTTTGGTTATTTTATGGAAGAGATACACTAACCAAAGAAATTGTGATCAATACTATAAGGGCTCATTATTTTAAAGCCAAGGTGAGGGAAACATCAAGTGGGGAAGGTATATTGGTTAGAGGAAGGCCTGCAACTTGGAATGGCAGCAGCATCCATGGTAACTACCGAGACAAATCAAAGGGCAGAGCTATGAAAGATCGCATTCTAAACCGAAGTTTGGAGGAAAGTGATGCTACTACTGCAATAAGGAGGGCCATTTCAAGAGAGATTGTACGAAAGTGATGAGGGATAAGAAAGAAAGAGGTCATACTAAGAATGGAGAGGCTTCGGTTTCCAAGGGAGAACAACAAAATGATGTTCTTATTGTGTGTTCAAATGTGAGTGAAATGCAGGGCAGCAAGAGATGGATCTTGGATTCCATATGCACTTATCATATGTGTCCTCACTGGGATTGGTTCAAGAATTTCAAGGAAATCGATGGGAGAATGGTTTTCTTGGGGAACATTCATGCCAAGTGAGGGGCATGGGAGACATCCAATTGAGGATGTTTGATGAAGTTACAAAGCTGCTGCGGAATATGAGATATCTTTCGGATTTGAGAAAAAATTTGATCTCATTTGGGCAGCTAGATTCCATGGGGTACACATACAAAGCAGAGGGAGGTAAGATCAAGGTAACCAAGGGATCTTTGATAGTGATCAAAACAGCAATCAAGAACGGTCTCTATGAGATGATTGGAGAGATGGACATCAAAGATCAAGTAGCAAGCTTGATGGTTGGGATGGATAAGGTAGTACTTTGGCACAATTGCTTGGGACATATAAGCAAAAAGGGGCTGCAAGTTCTCAGTAAGGATGGGTTACTTGATGGTGACAAGGTAGAAAAACTCGATTTCTACGAGAGTTGTGTTCTTAGGAAGCAACATCGGGTTCGCTTCAACACCGAAATGCACAAGTAAAAGGGGATTCTTAACTACATTCATGCCGATCTTTGGGGATCAGCAAGAACACCAACACAGGGAGGTAATTTTTACTTTCTATCTTTAATTGATGATTATTCTAGAAAGGTTTGGGTTTATTTGCTTAAAAATAAATCAGATGCTTTGAATAAATTTGTGGTGTGGAAAAAGCTGAAAGAAACTCAAACGAGTAAGGTAGTTAAGGTGTTAAGAACTGATAATGGCTTAGAATTTTTTAATAAGGAATTTGACAAATTCTGTGAGTTAAATGGCATTCTAAGACATAGAACGGTTGTGAAAACACCTCAGCAAAATGGAGTTGCTGAGAGGATGAATAAGACCCTCCTAGACAAGGTTAGGTGCATGATAATAGGCTCCAGATTACCCAAATGTTTTTGGGGGGAAGCTGTGTCAACTGCTGCATATTTGGTTAATAGATCACCCTCTAGGACTATGGACCTTAAGACTCCCGATGAGATGTGGAATGAAAAACCCCCTGAGTTAAGCAACCTTAGGACTTTTGGATGTGCTACGTTTGCACATCAAAAGGATGATAAACTTAGCCCAAGATCTAGAAAATGTGTGTTTCTAGGATATGGTGAAGGGGTATAGGTTGTGGTCCTTAGAACCAAAAGGAACTAAACTCATAATAAGTAGGGATGTCATTTTTAATGAGCATTTATTTCCCTATTTGGAGAAAACTAACCCCGTAGGAGAAAGTGGGCAAACCAACCCGATTTATGTGGAGCATAGCATCAAGAAAATTTTTGTTCAGGTAGAGCAAGGAAGGTAAGAGGGTTCGGACCAGGTAGAGCCCATTAATTAAGGCCAAGCTCAAGACACTCAAGAGGAGGCTGAACTAAAAGGGGATGATGCAGGGAATCAGAATAATTATCAACTTACAAGGGACTGGGAAAGGAGGCTGGTCAGACTACCTTTGAGATATGGTTTTGCGGATGCTAATGTAGCAGCTCCTTATTCAGAAGGAGGGAGTGAACCAGAAACTTACATTGATGCCATAGGATGTAAGGATTCGTCAAGATGGAAGCTAGCTATGGAGGAGGAAATGCATTCTTTGAGGAAGAATAACTCTTGGGAATTGGTGCTCAAACTAGAAAAACAGAGAGTTGTGGATTGTAAGTGGATTTACAAGATCAAAGAAGGGAACACTCCAGGGGATAAAGTCCGATATAAAGCTAGGCTGGTGGTAAAGGGGTCCACACAAAGAGAAGATAGATTTCTCCGAAATATTCTCACCGGTCGTGAAATATAAGACGATGAGGATAGTGTTAACAATGGTGGTCCAATTTAAATGGGAGATCGAGCAAATGGATGTGAAGACAATGTTCTTACATGGAGAGCTTGATGAGACCATCTACATGAGGCAACTCGAAGGCTATGAGAAAAGAAAGCATGGGGATTTGGTGTGCAAATTAAAGAAATCTCTCTTTGGTCTGAAACAATCACCTCGGTAATGGAATAAGAGGTTCGATTCCTTTCTAACTAGCTTGGGTTTCATGAGGAGCTACTATGATTCGTGCTTATACTACAACAGTCACAAGGTGGAAGAAATGGTGATCATCCTCATCTATGCTGATGATATGCTGTTGGTTGGGAGCAGCATGGAGAGGATAGGAAAATTGAAGTCTCAACTCAGTTCGGAGTTTGAGATGAAGGATCTTGGTCATGCATAGAAGATCCTTGGGATAAGTATAATTCGGGAAAGGGAGAGAAACAGATTGAAGTTTTCCCAGACTTTTTACGTAGAAAAGATGATATCTAAGCTTTCTATGGAAGATAGCAAACCAATGAAGGTTCCCCTTGCTGGTCATTTCAAGTTCTCCAGCGATCAATGTCCGAGATTGGATGAGGAGAAGAAGGAAATGGAAAAGGTCCCTTATTCTAGTGCAGTTAGATCTGTTATGTTCATGATGGTAAGCACTAAACCCGATATTTCTTATGCAATGAATGTTCTCAGCAGGTTTATGAGTAATCCCATAAATGAGCATTGGCTTGGGATGAAGTGGTTGTTGAGGTATTTGAAGGGAAGCCCAGATATGGGGCTTGTTTACGAGAAGAAGGGTAAGTCCATCTGTCTTGAAGGTTATGCGGATTCGGACTATGGAGCAGACCGAGATAAAAGAAGATCTATTACCTCCTACTTCTTCAACTTAAACGGATGTTATATAAGTTGGAAGGCTCAGTTGCAGTCCGTGGTAGCACTCTCAACAACCCAGGTAGAATACATAGCGGCAACGGAAGCCATTAAAGAGGCTATGTGGTGCAAAGGGTTGTTGGAAGAGTTGAAAGTCCTAAAAGAGCAGGTGGTGGTGTATTCGTATAGCCCTTTGCATTTGTGTAAGAATCCGGTGTTCCATGAGAGGACAAAGCATATGGATGTTCGGTATCATTTCATTCAGGAAAATGTTACGGAATGATGCATTTATGTGAACAAAGTGGCCACGGAAGAAAATTCTGCAGATTTAGGTACTAAAGTTCTATCTCTAAGAAAGTCCAATCATTGCCTTGGACTTCTTAGGATTGGAGTCGGTTGATATGGTGACTCAAGTTGAGTTTGGATCCTGAGTTCTCTGCACAATTGGTTCAGATTTAATTGCTTAGATAAAGGTAGATTTTGTTGAGATTTGTCAAAGAATTAAACAAGTGAAAATGGTCAGTATTAGGTATGGCTGTGCGCCGCGGCCTAGCTTTGGGCGCCGGGCCTCCAGCAAGTCCGGAAGCTCCTCCTCTCCAGGCCGTGCCACAGCCCAGCCCATCTGCGTCGCGGCCTCCAGCAAGGCAGCAAGTTTCCCCACTTCTAAACCGTGGCATGCCCTATTCCAAGCCTCAGCACGAAGCACACCTGACACCAATTAATCAACACTTTGAGATGGTGCGTGAGACTTAGTTAAAACGCACAGGTTCACTTAGACTCTTAGAGAGCCATGAGTCTTTGATTTTTGAGATCTAAGGGTTGAGGTTGATCTCAAAGATTTGATAAGGTGGTCATTTCCCTATATAAAGGGTTATCTAGGAGCAATCAAAGTAGATCAAGACATAACAACAAGTGTGAGAGTGCAAAGACACAAAAATACAAGAGAGACTCTTTCAAGAGAGGCTGGTTGTTTAGAGAGAAAGACTCTCAAATCTGGAGAGGTCTTTCTAGTGAGAGAGAGTAGTCAAGATTGGGGATTCAAAGGCTTTGTAATTGAAATTTTCTTGGGGAAAATTCTAGGGAAACACTTAGTTCTTATCTCTTTCTTTTCTCTTCTTTATTCTTCAAGAACAAGAGGTTTCTTGAAAGGATGTTGCTGTAATTTTAAGAACTCAATTGATTTAGTGCAGAGAGCTCGGAGGAGCTCACGGGGCACATAGGCACATTACCGAACCTCGATAACAATTGCCTGTGTTCTCTTTTATGCTTTGATTCTTGTTTTGGTTTTGTACAAATCATTCTGGATTTGGGTGTTTGGGAAATATCACAACCTGGGATTTCTTGTGGTGATTTTCTCAACAATATTGTTATTGGAGATGATTACACTCTTTCAGCATTAGAGCATGTTTAAGAAAGTTAAAGGTATAAGTTAACACAAATTTTTTTTCAATAATACTAGAAATTCAGCTATACATTCATGTAATTTAATGATGTTTTTTCTTCTATTATAGAAGAAAAAGGATTATAAATTTTTTTGTAAACAATTACGTGAGCATTATAGGATGCTTTGACATATTTTCAACAATGCTATAGCAATTGGTAAACTTAAGGAACCATCCACTTAAGATCCATTTCCCTATGATGAAGAGATGTGCTTGGAATTTTTTTTAGTTGGCTCAATGCATATTGATTTGAATGATGCTATGGAAAACAAAGGTGATGATGAGAAAAAATATGGTAAAAGGCCTCAAACTAGTAACATTTAAATTGAGTGTCGTTCGAAGAAGGATCGAAGATTGAATAAGTTGGACGGTTTTCTAGATAAGTGGGCATCTAGTTTAGACGCAAGGGAAACGGTTTGTAGGGAAAAAGTTAAGATGTACAAGTCTCAAAGTTGCAATGCAACTAGTTTTATTTCTGAAGCTTACTCTATTGAAGAGTGCATTGATTTGTTAGACAGTATGGATGTTGTCTCCAAAGCCTAGTACAACAAGGTAATTGAGAAGTTCACAACCTTGGAATACGGATGAGTTTTTATGAAATTAAGAGTGCAAGGTGAAATGATTGGGTAGATGGTATTGGGGAGGATTAAATGTTTATGGTTCATGTTTATTGAAATTTTAATTTGGTTATGGATTGTATTTATATGTTGTTTTGTGGTTTAACTATGGATATGTATTTTATGGTGTGTGTTTTGGTTTATACTATGGATCATATGTTTGCCCTTTATTATTTTATGCTAATGACTTGTG
This sequence comes from Bretschneidera sinensis, assembly GCA_023935145.1. Taxonomy (NCBI): domain Eukaryota; kingdom Viridiplantae; phylum Streptophyta; class Magnoliopsida; order Brassicales; family Akaniaceae; genus Bretschneidera; species Bretschneidera sinensis. The sequence continues at coordinate 109,731,305 of CM043700.1, forward strand.
CTTGGACTATACTCGAAGTTTATTTGATGTTTGATGCTATGAGATTGTTTTGTTAATTATAATTAATCGTTTTATATTTTTGTTTTGATATTTTTCATTTATGTAGAGAAAAATGAGTATGAATTATAGTTTAGATAGTTCAATTGACTTAGAAAATAAAGTTGGACAATTTGTACTTTCTAATTATGTGAGAGAATGTTATAATAAATACATGCTTAAGGTTCCATGCAGAACTTCAAATGTTATAAAATAAAATGTACATAATTGAAGTTCTAGTAAGAAATCCAACAATGTATTATGATAGCTTTCACATGGAACCACATGTATTTTTAAGGTCGTGTGAAAGGTTGAGAAGTGAGAGATTCTTGGAAGATAAAAATATTGTCATTGTAGAAAAGACAATTGCAACATTTTTACTTACAATTTTTGAGTGGTTTAACAAAGTCTTAAGAGTTGTGTGCTGACTTGGAACTCAAGTTATTTGTCCTAGGAACCGAGGTAAAATTCAACTAAAAATACCAGAAATCCTAATTAATACCCTTATTTTAAGGTACGTAGACATGCTAGCACCTTATAAATTTACTTGGTAATGTTAATTGAAGTAAAGTGAATATTATATTATGTTAGCAGTTAATTTTGCTTACTAGAATGTTATTAATTTTTCTTATTTCTCAAAAGGATTGAATTGGGGCCATTGTTGGAACACAAGTATCTGTTTGAGCTCCTGCAAACAAGCATACTCCTTTTCGTGGAAGAAAAACTGATGTGACACAAAATGTAATGGTAGTTTGCTCAGATGACATGCTATCACCTATATGTGTGTTGGATGTGAAGGAATAACTCATGACATATGAGTATTCTTAAATGCAATCACAAGCACCGATTTTTCAATGCCAACTGGTGGTATGTCATTTGTCCCATAAATTGCAAAAAATGTAATAAATTAAAGAGTACCTAATTTGGTTGATGTATTGTTTAGTTTATCTTAGGAAAAATGAGTGATACTAATAAGTAGTTTTTATAAGTACCTTGTCTGTGTAGATCAATATTATGTTATATATACTTGATATCCAAACATTCCATGGTTTTTAGCACCATATCATGGGCAGCGATATCATGCATGAGACTTTCTAAATAAGAGACGACCAAGGGAGAAATAAGAGTTTTTTTAATCAATCACATTCATCTATTTGCAATGTGGTTGAATGGTCCATTGGGTTACTGGAAAAAAAAAAAAAAGATTTTCAATTTTAAGAGATATGCCAAATTATCCCTTTAGAAATCAACAATATCTTCTTAAGACATGTTGTACTATACATAATTTCATTAGACTTGAAGTTGAGAGTAATAGATTATTTGAATTTTATGAGCAATAAGACAATAAAGATGAATTAGGTACACTAGTAGTTGGTACAAGTTTAGAGTATGAGCCTATTACATTCGATATGACTGAAACAACTCAAATGGGTCACACTAAAGATGGTAAATTTATTTACTAATAACATAAATGTACAACAAAATTATTTCACCATAATAGTTTACTTAACAATAATTCATCATTTTCATTTTTTTTCCTCAAGAGGAAACGGGTATCACCAAATGTATTTTCTCTGTTTTCATTTTTAAAAACAATTTTTGTTTTCATTGACCAAACTAGTCTCTAAAAGACCAAAAACAAAAAAATGAAAACCATTTTCATTTTCTAAAAATAAATAAATAACAGAATACGTTTTTAGAAACCAAATGCACCACTATTCTTTATCTTTTGGTATATTGTTATTATTTCTCAACGCATATCTTTAGATAAAACTATTTTTTCCTCTTTTTTTGAATGATAAATATTTCAAAGAAGATGGAGTGTGGACCCAGCCTATATTTAAGTTGAAATTGGATATTGGTTCAAGTTTTTTATTTTTTAAAAAAAAAAAATAGATAGATTCATATCAAGAAGAAGCTATGAATAATTTCTTTCAAAATTGATTGTTTGTCTCTCTATTAGAGGTGTTCTAGAGATGTCTGATATTGGGAGACTGATTACTTCAAATAGTGAGGTATTGAGAAGGTAAACACTATTAATTATAATTATTTAAATTATTTTAAAATTAAATAAAAGTAAATTGTTTCGATATAATTTGATATCAACCATTTAATAAAAAAAACTACCTGACAATCAACATGATAGAAAAAAGGGCACGCAATTAAAGCATATGCATAAGAAGCCATACGTTGTTTCTTTTCCATCAATCCAAAAGTGCGTAATCAATCGCGGAACACTAGATTTATTCTTTTTCAATCTTCACATATTTACCATATCTGCTAATATATACTTATATACTTTTGTATCTTATTATCTTGTAAGACGTATCCTATTCAATTTCGATTAATTTCTTCATTTAACGTGATTTTCATATTTTGTGTGTTGGTTATCTCGTTAATTCTCTGTATCTTTAGCTTAGATTTGTAGCTTTCTATGTGAGTGTGCTATGCTCTAGTTCTTACCAATGTTGTAAAAGGCGGCCTTCGGGCACGCCCATAGGCGAGGAGTTTTGAAAACGCCTGAAGGCGTGAAAGGTTGCGCGTTTCTGTCATTAAGCGCTCCCCTTTTGCCTTGGAGCGTACGCTCTAGCGCACCCAGAGGCGAGATGTTTCTAAAACGCCTCAAGGCGTGAAAGGTTGGGCGTTTCTATCGTTGGGTGCTCGCCTTTTGCCTTGGGGCATACGCTCGGGCGCAAAAATTGGGCCACGAGTGTACGTCTAGTAATATTTTTTTAAAAAGCTTAAAATTTAGGGAAAAAATGTACATCAAAGGCTCAAACTCATTACCTAATAAGTGTTATATATGTTAACCACTAAGCTAGTATTCTTGTTGTGACATTATTACACTTCATAAATATATATAATACATGTTATCTAGTTTAATAATAATTACAAATTATTTAATTAATCACTTAAAAATTACAACAATATAGAAATATAAGTTATACTTCATATAATTTATATATAAATATATATTAATATTTATAAAATTTAATTATTACACTATAGAGAGTTAGTAAAATATTAAACTTTGATAAAAATTAATTAAAATTATTTTATTATTCTAATCAATTAATTAATATTATTTTATTAAAATTTCGAAACACTCCAAATGATTCAAAAGACTTATGCCCCAACGCTTCGAGGTTTATGTTCCAATATCTCGAGATAAAATATCTTATCCAACACTTTCACCTCTGAAAACACTTATTCTTACTATTATGCACAATAAAAAAATGGAATAACCGAGAAAGATGAAGCTATTTAGCGTGAAAGTTGCAAGATGCTCAATATAGGAGTAGAGGTGGGAAAGAAGGTTAGTGTACGTTTAATTCTTGGTTTGTATCCGTTAAATACGGTTATAAAATTAAATTTTAAGACCCGTTAAAAAATATCCGTACTCAGTTTGATCCGTGAAAATGGGGATCAGACCGGGTTTACCAGCGCGTTACGCACGGCCTCTCTATGTACTCTATTCTCCCGACCAAAATCACTGAAACCCTAAGTTGCTAATTCACTCAACTGATTTCTCTCGCCCTCACTCCCTCTCTCCCTCCTGGACGGTGGCGGCGCCTTGGTAGATTGACGGCGAAACTCTCTGTAACTCTGTAACTGTAAGCCTCCCTCTCTCTCTTCTTCATCTGTATCAGAGAACTCTAAAACTCCCCCACCCCTCTCTCTAACTGTAACTGTAAGTCTTGACTGTGATTGCTTTCATTGCTTTTTGGTGACAGATCCGTGTTCTTCCTTTAATTCAGTGTCATGATTCGTCTAAATAATCTGGTTTTATATTATTAAGTTCTTTGAAGGTTCATCGATTATTTAGTAAGATATAGTTGCATCATCTGATGGATGTAACTGTAAGTCTTGACTGTGATTGAACATTCATAGCTTTTTGGTGACAGATCCGTGTTCTTGCTGTTAGGGATTCCGTTTCACGATTCGTCTAAATATTCTGGTTTTATATTATTAAGTTCTTTGAAGATTAATCGATTATTTACCAAGATATAGTCGCATCATCTGATGGATGTCTGATTGGGTTTTAAATCGATATTTTTTACAAGTCAGTTTACTCTTTTTTCATGGCTAAAAATAGTTTTCTGTTTTTCATGTTCCCCTTGTTTACTAAGTTTACATTTCTTGTAATGAGCATTGTTAGTTTGTTGTGTCTTACTTTCAAGGGAGTGTAATATATACGGAAAAAGACTTTTCTTTTTTTTCTTCTTTCTGGCTATATGTTTTCAGAAGCAAACCACGTACAATAGTAGCAATGGCAGTCACATTCTATGACCTCAGCTCTGATGCTGGCTTGAAGAAACTTGATAATTACCTCCTTGCTCGTAGTTACATCACCGGGTGAGTTTGCTATCTTTCTTTACCTTTTTTTGGATGGATATTTCCCTGAATTGGTAGTTGGAAGGTCTAGAATTGGAGGAACATGAGAATGCTACTGGCAGGGACCCAGAAAAAAATAAAGGATAAAGGAAGTCAGGTTATAATAAGTGCTTTGTGTTTACGGTGTTTGCTTGAAAGATCGAAGAAGACATCCAGTTTCATTTCTTGAGTTAGGCTAAGATGTTATCTCTACCTTGGTTTGAATGATTGGTCTGGCTGAATTTTTACAGTTCATTATGTTTTAGTCTTTGTTTCTGAGGTGTATCAGGGTTTAGTTGTGTCTATATGGTTGGTTCTTGCAGCAAGTTTTGTACTAATCTCTTATCCTTAGGATGAGTTACTCATTGAAAGAAAGACACGTGAGATTGCTATAGCATGATGATGATGAATAATTTCTTGACCAATTCTAGTTTATGCAGGCCATATTGATGTGTTTCTCCTGACAGGTACCAAGCATCAAAGGATGATATTACTGTCTATACAGCTCTCTCAAAGGATCCATCTTCAGAACTCGTGAATGTATCTTGTTGGTACAAACACATTGACGCACTTTTGAGGATCTCGTAAGTTCTCTTGATTTATTATGTTTTGATGGTGTAAATTTGTCATGATGGTGTTTGTAGAAGTACATCATAGTGCTGACATTTGAGTTACTTATACATGTGTCCCCCAGTTAAATTGTTAATTTATTTTATATTTATATAATGTATATTTAATTATGTTCTGCTGTTTCAGAGGTGTTTCTGCTGAAGGTTGTGGTGTCACTGTTGAGGAATCATCTCCTAACACAGAAGAGGCAGTTGCAACTCCTCCAGTTGGGGACTCAAAGGCAAGTAGTGCTGTTCTGATATCTAGAATTTTTTAATAACTTTATTTATATTTTCTTTAATTTTTCATGAAGTTTTTTTTGTGGTTTCCTAATTTTTTGAATATTATTGAAATTTTAGGCTGCCGCTGAGGATGATGATGATGATGTGGACCTTTTTGGTGAGGAGACAGAAGAGGAAAAGAAGGCTGCCGAGGAACGTGCAGCTGCCATTAAGGCATCTGGAAAAAAGAAGGAATGTGAGTTTTGCAGTCATTGCTTTTGACCCTGAATTTTTCATTCTAAATTCGTGGTTTTCAATATGAGCCTAATTGTCTTGTATTTCATTTCCTAGCCGGGAAGTCATCAGTCCTGTTGGATGTCAAGCCATGGGATGATGAGACTGACATGCAAAATCTTGAGGAAGCCGTAAGAAGCGTTCAGATGGATGGCCTGTTTTGGGGAGCATGCAAGTGTTTTTGATTTATAGGGTCTTGTTATCTTTAAATTGAACCAGTCTATTAATTCTCTAACAAATGAATTTGCTCATTTGCAGCTAAACTTGTGCCTGTTGGATATGGTATAAAGAAACTGCAGATAATGCTAACCATTGTGGACGACTTGGTGTCAGTCGACAGTCTCATTGAGGAACATCTGACGGAAGAACCAATAAATGAATATGTCCAGAGCTGTGATATTGTTGCCTTCAACAAAATATGTAAGTATACATACTCTTTGACCTTCTTTCTTCCCATTCTAATGTGTGCCATAGCTACCTATTTGGGGCTGTTTTGCAATCAACCTACTTATAAGTATGGTCATCTGGGGCGTGCTAGTTTATATGTGAATGTGTTGTTGAATTATTGTTGCAGAATGAGGATCCATCAGTTCATGGGAAATGTGTGCTAGAGAGATCTGTTGGAGCTGTTCTTGTTCTTTAGGCTACTGCCTAGTGAGAACATTATTATCCCTTTTTGTTTGCGAAATCAAGTCTGTTTCTTTTATGGATTTAGTTTTTAGACAAGTGGATGTTGTCTATTGCGGCTGTTTTGAGTAATTCTGCAGCCGTATTTGCAATGAAGAACTGGATTATAGATAATATTATGGCTTGGGTGTGGTTTTGGTTAATTGTACGCTGCAATATTGATTTTGTTTGGATTTAATATTTGTCTTTTCTAATCTGGCACAGAAGGTTGTGCATACTACAATGCAAATCATGGCTAGCATTAAAGGAACTAAGCAGGAAAATCGTATTTCTAGTCAACGGCTTACGAAAGTTAAAACCAAGCTTCACTTGGCCAAATTATGAAATGAAACTAAACGATTAAATCTGGTTGGAAACATTTCCAAGTTAATGGATTAACAAGCATTCAAAGTCCACGGAGAACACAAGTTGAGGATTCTTGGACATCTGAGTCACAAATGTGCCCTTAAACATGATTTTGAGGTTACTTTTCACCATTAATTTTGACCCTTTGGCTTAGCTCTGTTTGTGGTTTCCGATTGTTAAACTAGTTATCGAATCAAATTTTGGTAAAACAGTTGTGATTTCCAGTCTCAGGTATGAATGTTTTTCTGACACAAAGTTTACTAGTCGTTTGGAATTTATTTCAGTTTTTATTTCTTTCTACAATTTTTTTGGTTCAATTACAGTCCTTGGCTAGTGGAAAAGAGCTGTAAATTGGTATCATTACGTGGTTAAGGATATTTGAATGCGTTTGTAATAGTTGTGTTACGTTTCATGAAGGCAGTTTCATGAAAGCAGCGTAGTATTAATCAGTGATAATTGATTATATTTTGCGGTAAAAGTATAAATCTTTATCTTAGAATTTCTTTTTTTTTTTTTTTTTTTTCAATTTTTTGAAAACAGAATCATTTATGAAAGTTTTACCATTTCAAAAGGGCACTGAGCCATAAGCTGATTCTGATTTAAATATCATTATTTTTCAAAAAAAATAAAAAGAAACAAGAAGTTGAACATTTAGAGTAGGGGTGAGCATGGAACTCGGTTAACCCGTGGATCCGACTTAAACCGATATAATGGGTTAGGTTGGATTGAGTCTTTTTAGAAGTTGGGTTGGGTTGGGTTGAAATTTTTTTGAATCCGATGGGTTGAGTTGGGTCATGGTTCAAAATTTTCAAACCGATTCAAATCAGTAACTCCGTCAAATATGTAATTATATTTTATATATATATTATATTTATTAAATATAAAATTGTGTTTAAATAATTATAGTATAATGAATGAGTAAAATTATATGTAGCACAGTCTAAATCCAAACAGCCAAACAAGGCATAGCTTGTTGTAATTAGATAATAGAATGATGGGTATTTTGGGAAAAAGAAATTACAATTCACTAAACTTAGCCTCTCTGATTGAAAATTTCAGTTTCTTCATTATCTCTTTCTTCGTTTCTTTGTGAGGGCTGTGGGTCTATCGTTTTCTCTTGAAAGAAACCCAAGTGACGAATGTGAAGTTTGGTGAGAGAAAGCCAAAAAGGTTTGCAGTACTATGCAGTCTTCTTTTTCCTTAGAAAGTGCTGGCCTGGTTTTTGCACTTTTTCTTTTCATTTTCGAAAACAAACAGTACCAAATTTGGAACCAATGTTTTAATTGCCCTCAGACTTTGGTATTTTCAAATCTAATGTTAACTTTCATTTTCTAGAGTTTTATGTTTGTTCTCTTTAATATGGTTAAGCATTCTTCAGCTTTAAGAAATGGAGAATTTTGATTATAGTAAGGATATATAGCTGACGCTAAATTAAGATACAATCAATTATGCATCTCCCTGTAACTAATTGGTAGTAATAAGTAAATATCAACTATAAGAAATCCTTGGAAAAAAAACTATAAGAAATCTTTAATCACTTGCCTTTTTGGATTAGAAAGCACATTTAGTTAATAAAATATTTTATTATGAAAAATATATATTTTATATGAAGATTTTTTTGAAAGGTTTACCCTTTTGAAGAGGATTCCCACCAACTATGAATAAGTTAAACTTTAATTAAACTTTACTTATAAATCATGTGATGAATCTTGATTGTCAATCTTTAAATTGTTTTTTTAACATTACATGGATGTACGGTCCACACATCACAAAGATATATGTAAAACATAATAATTAATTAATTAATTTTCCATAAACAAACAAAATGCTCCTTAAAATATCATATTGATATAAAAAAAATTAAATTAATTTTCCTTGGGTTTACAGAAATTCGTTTGATTTTTACCTTCAGTGTTGCCTTCTCTTCTGCACTAAAACAATGTACAGTCCATTTCATGGATTTAGCATTAAAAACTATTGACCCATTTGAGAAAGTAAAGAACACAGAGTTTGTTGTGCTTCTAGTCATCTCGTTTGGTTGGCGAATTTTGGTGTGTTGTATGTTGGAGAGGGTATCTGTTAATACTTGTTTTCATAACAATATCCAAGATGTTAACAAAAGTATTGAATATTAGTTTATATAAAGTTGATGTACACAACTTTTACTTGAAATATGTATGGATTTGGTTTTGGATTTAGTATAATACTTTTTTGTTATGTAATATGTATGATTTAATTTTTTAGTAGAAAAAATATATCAACCCGGTGACCCAAACCGATCCAAACCGACTAGAATAGATTGGGTTGAGTTGAGGTTGGATGGATTCATGGGTTGGGTTGAATTTTTAGGTTAAACCGACCCAAACCGACCCATGCTCACCCCTAATTTAGAGTGTTGCTCAAAGACCTTGCCAACCAAATGAGAAATAAGACTTATCTTGTTATTTCCGCGCAACATAATGATCCTTAAAACAAGATCACAACAAGCAGGAATAAAAAAGCGCTTGCACATTTTTTGATTATTTCTTTAAAAATAATTATTTTAAATTTTATTTTTGGGTGAAATATATTAACAAAACCTCAAAATTTACATCGAATTCAATTTGATGACGTTACGCCACGCTCGACAGTGTTGCTTGCTTCCCAGAAAGGTTAGCCCTTCATGTTACAGGTTCTCTGTCTCTCTTCACTTTCACATGTAATTATCTATGCATTTATGGACTCAATATATCCTGATTGTCTCCTGGCATAGAACACATACTTTTTTTCTTCAATTATGTCACATAAATCAATATTTTCATATGATGTTAGATATTTATAACTTACGTTGATGGAGATTTTTGTCGATCCTTTGGAAACAAGCCGTTCAAGTGTCAGATCTCTAAACATATCCGCATGAGCAACGAAGAATTAGAGATCTTCAATCAAGGGTGGTAGAAAATTGTGAAGTGCTAGCTCTTAGGATTTTCGGCTGATGGCTTTTTGGAGATATTGTTTAAGATCCAATGTTAATCTCTAATAATCACCATTAGAGTTTTTATCAAATAGAAGCCCTATTTATATAAAACTTTTACTCCTAAAGGCTCTAAGATTTCTAGAATTGCAATTAAAACCTTCCTAGAAACCTCTCTATGCCCATTAGTTTTTCTTATTCTTGCAATTGTTCTATTATGTGTGACCTCTTAGGTTCAATATTGCGATGGTAATAGGTCAAAACTTTTATGTAACAATTGGACCTCGTCCAATTAATTAGAACCGCATCTAATTTTAATTTGAATTAAAACTCCTTTTAATTTTCTATTTAATTAAGAATTTATTACAATTAATTCTTAAATGCTTCTACAAGTCATGATTGACACCTAACAATATATCATGACTACCCGGGCAAAATAAATTTAATATGAACTTTTTCGTTATCAGTTTCCATATAATTCAATCTTTCTATCATGCAATGCCCCTGATTAGACCTAAGGTATTTAATTACTTTTAAACATTAACTATTTAATCACATGTACCTTGACATAACTTAAATAGTGAAATTAAAAGCTCCTTTCTAATTTCAACCCCACCTTGGCCAACGAATTTTCAAGTTATGATTTAATCAGATCACATAGGACACACCATATCTCATTTACTAAGAGTGATGGATTCTCTATTGTACACTCACATATCTCCATGCATAAGTGATCATAACCAATGCTACCCTTATGTGACCCATGATTAGAATCACATTTAAGTAGCATCAAAGTATAATGACCCATACACAAGGCATCGATAGTGCCTCAAGTCTAAGGATCACTCGTACATCTGCAACGTAAGAACTCCTATTGACAACCAGTAAAATGTTCATTAAGAATTACTTAGCCGAGTCAGTTTGTATACCTATTCTTTAACAAGTACCTACATAACTTGTTTTAGTGTCTCATACACTAGTGACCATGAGATCGATCACCGTCAACTTCTTGAGGAAACATAGTATGCATTCATCTATTTGGATTCACCAATTCCCTTCTTAGTGATCCTATGATTAAGAACATTTAAGAATAGAGCTTAAGGAAATACATCTCATTAGCATGATCTCATCATGGTGCTTATTTCTAGGGGTGAGCATGGGTCGGTTTGGGTCGGTTTAACCTAAAAATTCAACCCAACCCATTTACACCGGGTTGAAAAAATCTCAACCCAACCCAACCCATGAACCCATCCAACCTCAACTCAACCCAACTCATTCTAGTCGGTTTGGATCGGTTTGGGTCACCGGGTTGATATATTTTTTCTACTAAAAAATTAAATCATACATATTACATAACAAAAAAATATTATACTAAATCCAAAACCAAATCCATACATATTTCAAGTAAAAGTTGTGTGCATCAGCTTTATATAAACTAATATTCAATACTTTTGTTAACATATTGGATATTGTTATGAAAACAAGCATTAACAGATACCCTCTCCAACGTACAACACACCAAAATTCGCCAACCAAACGAGATGACTAGAAGCACAACAAACTCTGTGTTCTTTACTTTCTCAAACGGGTCAATAGTTTTTAATGCTAAATCCATGAAATGGACTGTACATTGTTTTAGTGCAGAAGAGAAGGCAACACTGAAGGTGAAAATCAAACGAATTTCTCTAAGCTCAAGGAAAATTAATTTAATTTTTTTTATATCAATGTGATATTTTAAGGAGCATTTTGTTTGTTTATGGAAAATTAATTAATTAATTATTATGTTTTACATCTATCTTTGTGATGTGTGGACCGTACATCCATGTAATGTTAAAAAAACAATTTAACGATTGACAATCAAGATTCATCACATGATTTATGAGTAAAGTTTAATTAAAGTTTAACTTATTCATAGTCGGTGGGAATCCTCTTCAAAAGGGTAAACCTTTGAAAAAATCTTCATATAAAATATATATTTTTCATAATAAAATATTTTATTAACTAAATGTGCTTTCTAATCCAAAAAGGCAAGTGATTAAAGATTTCTTATAGTTTTTTTTCCAAGGATTTCTTATAGTTGATATTTACTTATTACTACCAATTAGTTACAGGGAGATGCATAATTGATTGTGTCTTAATTTAGCGTCAGCTATATATCCTTGCTATAATCAAAATTCTCCATTTCTTAAAGCTAAAGAATGCTTAACCATATTAAAGAGAACAAACATAAAACTCTAGAAAATGAAAGTTAACATTAGATTTGAAAATACAAAAGCCTGAGGGCAATTAAAACATTGGTTCCAAACTTGGTACTGTTTGTTTTCGAAAAGGAAAAGTGTAAAAGGAAAAGGAAAAGTGCAAAAGCCAGGCCAGTACTTTCTAAGGAAAAGGAAGACTGCATGGTACTGCAAACTTTTTTGGCTTTCTCTCACCAAACTTCACATTCGTCACTTGGGTTTCTTTCAAGAGAAAACAATAGACCCACAACCCCCACAAAGAAACGAAGAAAGAGATAATGAGGAGACTGAAATTTTCAATCAGAGAGGCTAAGTTTAGTGAATTGTAATTTCTTTTTCCCAAAATACCCATCATTCTATTATCTAATTACAACAAGCTATGCCATGTTTGGCTGTTTGGATTTGGACTGTGCTATATATAATTTTACTAATTCATTATACTATAATTATTTAAACATAATTTTATATTTAATAAATATAATATATATAAAATATAATTACATATTTGATCGGGTTACCAGTTTGGATCGATTTGAAAATTTTGAACCCATGACCCAACCCAACCCATCATATTCAAAAAAATTTCAACCCAACCCAACCCAACTTCTAAAAAAACCCAACCCAACCCAACCCATTGTATCGGTTTGGGTCGGATCAACGGGTCAACCGGGTTCCATGCTCACCCCTACTTATTTCTATAGTTCTTATTCCATGGGTTTTATCATGTAAACATATTAAATATGGTTTGTAATTAACAAGATAAATGATATAAATGCCACAAATAAATATTTATTGTCAATAAATAAATAAGATTAATTACAAGTAACTTGCCCATAACATCAAATGCTATTGATTTATAGGGCACACTACACAAAAGTTCCATACGGGCATAATTTGAATGTTGTAAGTAATACCAATCAAATCCAATCAATGCTCAAACTTAGACACTCAAAGTAATTTAGTCAATATATCTGCTGGATTACTTGTTGTCTCAATCTTCTTTACAATAATCTCACCACTATCAATTATATCTCGAACAAAGTGATAACGAACATCAATATGCTTTGTCCTCTCATGGAGCATCTTGTCTTTAGTCAGGTGAATGATAATTTGACTATCATAGTGAATAACAGTCTTGTCATGAATCCAAAAATAATTCACTAAACAAAACTCTCAACCAAACAACTTCCTTAATAGCTTATGTTATAGCTATATACTCTGCTTCTGTGGTCGATGAGGTAACGATAGGTTGTAGAGTAGCCTTTCAACTAACAACACATCCACCAAGAGCAAACACATAATTTGTAGTAGATATTTTTTTGTCAAGATCGCCTGCAAAATCTGAATCAACATAACCAACAACATTGCTCTTGTGGACTTCAAACTTCAAACATCATCTGAAGTACCTGTAAGATACCGAAGAATCCACTAAACATATTTCCCATGATTTTTCCTCGGATTACCCATATACTTGCGAACCACACAAATAACCTATGTAATATTTGGACAAGTGCAAACCATGACATACATAAGAAGACTCCCAATAACACTAGATTGGGAACAAATAACATGTACTCTTTGTCTTCATCTGTCTGTGTAGACAAAGCAATTAAAAGTTTGAAATGAATAGCCAGATGAGTACTAACAGATTTGACATTCTTCATGCCAAAACTACCCAAAAATTTCTAAATGTACTTCTCTTGTGCCATACATAACAAACTTACACCTTTATCTCTTTTAATCTCCATACCAAGAATCTTCTTAGTGAGACATAAATCTTTCATTTCAAATTCATTGCCGAGCAGTGCTTTCAAGCTAGCAATCTCAGATACATTCTTATGAGCAATTAGTATATCATCCACATACAACAAAAAATAAATAAATGAACTATCAGTAAGCTTCATGAGATACGCGCAACTAATATACTTATTTCTAAAATACCCATTACTCTCTACGAAGGAATCAAACTGCTTGTACCACAGGCGATGAGACTGCTTCAAACCATATATGGTCTTCTTTAACAAATAAATAGGGTCTTTCTTACCCTCAAAGGTTGATGCATGTAAATTTTTTCTTCAAGTTCACTATGTAAAAACACGGTTTTAACACCAAGCTATTCTAATTCCAAATTCTGTACAGAAACCAAAGATAAGAGAACATGAATGAAACTATGCTTCACAACAAGAGAGAACAAATCATTAAAATTGACTAATACAACTTGACTATATCCCTTAGTAACAAACATGCTTTATGCATTGAATTCTCAATTCTTGGGATGCTTTTTTCTTGAATACCCATTTGCAACCAATTATCTTTTTAAACGTTGGTAGTTTACGAATTTTCAAGTTTGATTCTTCTAAAGAGATTACATCTCTTCATGCATGGCCACTAACTACTCTGAAGAATCTACACAAGCAATGGCTTTTGTACTTATGAAAGGTTCACTTGCATCAATGGTTTCTTGTGTAAATAATAAAGCATAGGCATCTACATTATTACTACTAGAAAATACAACATTATTGTGCCTCAACGGTGGTCTAGTCTATCTTCTTGGTCTATGTTTGGCAATGCTATAAGGTTCATCCTGAGTCTGTTCTTTACCTAAATTCTCACTTTATTCATAAAGAAGTTGTGTGGAAGTGCTCTACATAGGATCTAAATCAGAACTTTCCAACTCCACCTATTGTGTGATACTCTTAACCTGATTAGAGTCACAAGCAATAAACTTCTCTTTTTTTGGGTTAATCATAGCAGATTCATTAAAAGTAAAATCTTTACTAATAATAAATTTAGGTTACTTAGGATTAGGACATTACAATTTACACCATTTCACCCCATCAACATAACTAAGAAAAATAAACTTTTTAGCCATTGACTATAATTTTCCATTGTTGACTCATATTTGATTTGAATAATGACAAAACACTACTCTAATTGCACTAACAGTTTTATCTAAGTATTTAAGTGGTAAAAGCATTCAACACCTAAACAAGATGCAAGAACTCAATGCAATTCAGACACCAAAACAAGACAGAAGATCTAGAATAGGCATTAAGGTAATTAAAACAATTGTAAATCTCTTATATTCAATTACATAGCTTGATCTGTGGCTCAATTTACAAAAGACTTTGATAGAATCAAAATATAAAAAGTTTTTAAGTCCAAAACTATTTTTGAAAAAGAAAAACTGGGTTGAAGGTCAACCCAGTCGACTGGGTCTATATACCAGTCGACTGGAATATGGGACAGAAAGTTCCTAGCTGAATGGTGTTGAGGATCCAGTCGACTGGTAACTGAGACAAAAAGTTCCCAGTCGACTGGTACTCTCTCTTAGCCTAAAAAAGTTAAATTTCTCACTTGAAAGACCCAATCGACTAGTAATTCAAAAAATATGATCGTTTGAGATGCGGGACTTGAGCATTTAATGCCCCTGACCTACAAAGTCAGTATCAAACAACCATATTAATTCAAGGCTATATAAACCCACTTCAATAAGTATTTAAAACAAGAAGGAAAAACATTCAATTCACAAGATAGCTCATTAATCATCAAAAGCTTTGAAATATTTATTGTTGAGACATTCTTTAAGTTTGTTCTTGAAAGAGAGATATTGTTCATTTGTAAAGCACTTATTGCTATCTCTCTACCATTTACTTTACAGGAAATATCATTTATTGTAAAGGGGAAAGAGTTGTAATAACTCTTACAGTGTTTAAGATTAAACACTTCATTATAACTTCCGTGAGGAAGAGATTAACTTTCGCGAGGAAGAGATCGGTTGTAAGATTTGCATAACACCCGTAAAGTTATACGACTAAAGTTTTAGTGGATTACTTCAAGGAGGTTCCTTGAAGAGAGTGGACATAGGGTCGGAAGGAATTCGATATTGCCGAACCACTATAAACGAAGTTTGCATTTTCTCTTCCTTAACCTCTTTACTTTCAAGTATATTACTTATTTGTGTGCTTTGTGCATTTAATTGTTTAAAAACTTGCAAAGTAATTAGCAAAAGTTTTTATAACCCAATTCACCCCCTTCTTGGGTTTGACCTCAGTTTACAATTGGAATCAGAGCCTCGTACTCAATTTCGGGCTTAAAATCCTTAAGTTGACCCGATGGCATCAAATAGCTATACCGAAGGGCATTCCTATACCAGACCTTCTTTGTGCAATGGCTCAAACTATAACTATTGGAAAAATAGAATGAAAATATTTGTTGAAGAACAAGATTACAATTTATGGAGAATCATTGAAGAAGGACTTAGAATTCCTACAAAGGAAATAATCATTGGAGAAATCAATTTTGCAATGCCTAAACTCAAAACAGAGTGTAATGAAGAGGATTGTAGAATGATGTCTCTCAATAGTAGAGAAACAAGCATGTTATATTGCTATTTAGATATAGCTGAATACAATAAAATTTATGCATGTGTTTCAGCTAAAGAAATTTGGTGTAAACTGCAAGTTACATATGAAGGAACTAGCGAAGTTAAAAAATCAAAAATCTATATGCTAGTGTCCGAATATGAAGCTTTCAAAATGTCTCCAAATGAAACTATTTCTCAAATGCACTCATGTTTTACTACCATTGTTAATGGTTTGAAGCTTCTTGGTAGGAGCATTGAGGAATTTAAACTAACGAGAAAGATCTTAAGGTCTTTGCCATCCACTTGGAAAGAAAAGAAGACGGCCATAACAAAGGCCAAAGATCTTGACAAACTAGATGTTGAAACACTCCTCAGATCATTGTTGATATACAAAATGAACGAAGTGAATCCCGTTGTCAATAATGATGAGAAGAAAAATAAGCAAATTGCTCTCAAAGCCTCTACGAGCAACAAAGAGGAAGAAAATGAAGAAGAGGTAGAGAGTAGTGAAGAAGATGGTGAGATGGCTCTAATCACCAAGAGGTTTCAAAGGTTCTTAAAGAAGAGCAAGAAAACTTACACAAAAGGGTCCTACTCCAAAAAGAAAACCACTTGTGTGTTATGGTTGCAAGAAGCCCAGTCACATCAAGGCCGATTGTACAGCAACAAGCAAACCATATAAGAGCTTAAAAAAGAAAGCTATGATTGCAACCACATGAAGTGATAACGAAGAAGAAGATTCTTCGGACAATGAGGTCTGATACAAGGAGATTGCCAACCTATGTCTAATGGCAATCGACGAAGAAAATGAGGTATCAAATTCTTCCTCATCTAATAATAACATTGTTAGTAGTAGTGATGAATTAATTAAGGTTATAAAAGAAATGAATGAATAATTAAAGAAATTCGATTCTAGGAATACCACCCTAAAAAAGGAAGTTGCATCTCTATGATTCTTTCGTGCTTTATGATTCTTCACAAGATTTTCTAAAAAATGAAAATGAAAATTTAAAGAAGCAAAAATCAAAAAAGACATTATTCATGAAAGCAACATGTGTGAAAGAAGTCTCCACTTCCAAGGTCACTAGCAAGATCAAAAGTATTCCTTCAATATATGCTAGTAGGTCTAAGAATATAAATTTAAATTTTAATGCATATACTAGAACGAAGCATCATAGAAATACTCATGTATATATGTATACTCACTCAAGAAATGCAAATGCTAGGAATAATCATTCAAGGAATGCATATACTAGAAATACACAACCCATAAATAACCATCATGTGCATCCTAGAGATAATATGTATACTCATAACTTGCACACTACACATGAACATCCAAGGAATTACCATCATGTGTATTCTAGAAATAACATGTACACTCACACCACAAGTGAACATCCTAGGAGCTACCATCATACAATTCCTAGTAATAACATACATCATAGAAACATGTATACTAGGAATGCTTATCCAAGGAACTATAGACATGCACGATTAAGAAATCCTAGAAATTTCAATAACTATTATCCTAGGATTATGCATCATTAACATGTCTATAATTATAGAGCACCTTATAATGTTAAGAAGGTATGGGTCCCCAAAGGAACTGTATTTTCTAGGACTAACCCCAAAGGACCCAAGAAATTTTGGGTATCTAAGAGTCAATTGTATATCCTTGTGTAATGTAGATATGTATCCACACCAAGAAAAAAAGGTAATTATTGGTACCTTGACAATGGATGCTCAAATCATATGACCGGTGATCAAAGCATGTTCAAAGAGCTAACTCTAAGAGATGGCAAACATGTCACCATTAGAGATAACACAAACATAAAGATCATCGGGCATGAAAAAGTTGGTAACAATTTCTCAACCATTGATCATGTATTATATGGGCAAGGCCTTAAGCCAAATTTGCTTAGTATTAGTCAACTATGTGAAAAAAGCAACAAAGTCATATTTGAAACCTCTCATTGTCTAGTTATAGACATAAAGAGTAACAAGATCAAGTTTTTTAGCCATAGACACGAAAAATATCTATATAGTTGATTTAAAATCTTTGCATTCAAAAAATAAAAAATGTTTTCCTGTATTTAGTGAAAACTCATGGCTATGGCATAGAAAACTTGGCCATGTGAATATGAATTTGCTTAAAATAATTTCAAGAAAAGATTTAATCATTGGACTTCCAAAAATCAAATTTGAAAAAGATAAGGTGTGTGATACTTGTCAAATGGAAAAAAAAAACTAGAATTTATTTTAAATAAAAAAATATAGTCTCAACTGCTAGACCATTGAAACTTCTACATATGGACTTGTTTGGTCCAATAAGTACCATAAGTCTAGGTGCCCATCAATATGCTTTTGTTATTGTTGATGACTATTCAAGATATGCCATTGTTATTTTTATTGCTTACAAGGATGAAGCTTACAAAGGATTTGTGAACTTTTTGTAAAAAGGTTCAAAATGAAAAATCAATTTTTATTTCTAGTATAAGAAGTGATCATAGAAAGGAATTTGAAAATTAAAGCTTTCAAAATTTTGTGATGAAAATAGAATTGATCATAGTTTTTCAACACCTAGAACTCCTCAACAAAATGTAGTTGTTGAGAGGAAAAATAGAGTTATAGAAAAATTTGCAAGAACATTGCTTTATGAAAATAGTTTGCCAAAATGTTTTTGTGCTGAAGCCGTAAACAGTTCTTGCTATGTTTTAAATGGAATATTAATTAGGCCTATGCTAAATATAACTCTGTATGAATTATGGAAAGGTAGAAAACCTAATATCTCTTATTTTCATACCTTTAGTTGTAAATACTTTATCCTAAATAACAATAAAACTAACTTAGGTAAATTTGACTCAAAGACCGATGAGGGGATATTCTAAGGATATTCAACCTCTAGTAAAGCTTATAGAGTTTTTAACAAAAAAAGACTAGTAGTTAAAGAATTCATACATGTAACATTTGATGAGTCTAACCCAATTAGTAGTAAATTAGTTTCTTTTAATGATGATGCAGATGTTCAAAGAGCTAACTCTAAGGGATGGCAAACTTGTCACCATTGGAGATAACACAAAGATAAAGATCATCAGGTATGAAAAAGTTAGTAATGATTTCTTAATCATTGATCATGTATTATATGTGCAAGGCCTTAAGCCAAATTTGATTAGTATTAGTCAACTATGTGACAAAGGCAACAAAATCATATTTGAAACCTCTCATTATCTAGTTATAGATATCAAGAGTAACAAGATCAAGTTTGTTGACCATAGACACGAAAATATTTATATAATTGATTTTAAATCTTTGCATTCAGAAAATGAAAAATGTTTTCCCGCATTTAGTGAAAACCCATGGCTATGGCATAGAAGACTTGGGCATGTGAATATGGATTTGCTTGAAATCATTTCAAAAAAAGATTTAGTTATTGGACTTCCAAAAATCAAATTTGAAAAAACAAGGTGTGTGATACTTGTCAAATGGGAAAACAAACTAGAATTTATTTTAAATAAAAAAATATAATCTCAACTACTAGACCATTGTAACTTCTACATATGAACTTGTTTAGTCCAATAAATACCATAAGTCTAGGTCCCATCAATATGCTCTTGTTATTGTTGATGACTATTCAAGTTATACCATTGTTATTTTTATTGCTTACAAGGATGAAGCTTACAAAGGATTTGTGAACTTTTGTAAAAATGTTCAAAATGAAAAATGAATTTTTGTTTCTAGTATAAGAAGTGATCATGGAAAGGAATTTGAAAATAAAAGATTTTCAAAATTTTTTGATAAAAATGGAATTGATCACAATTTTTCAGCACCTAGAACTCTTCAACAAAATGTAGTTGTTGAGAGGAAAAATAGAGTTCTAGAAAAATTTGCAAGAACAATACTCTGTGAAAATAGTTTGCCAAAATATTTTTGGGCCGAAGCCGTAAATAGTTATTGCTATGTTTTAAATGGAGTATTAATTAGGCCTATGCTAAATAAAACTCTGTATTAATTATGGAAAGGTAGAAAACCTAATATCTCTTATTTTCGTACCTTTGGGGTTAAATGATTTATCCTAAATAACAATAAAACTAACTTGGGTAAATTTGAATCAAAGACCGATGAGGGGATATTATGAGGATATTCAACCTCTAATAAAACTTATAGAGTTTTTAACAAGAGAACTTTAGTGGTTGAAGAATCCATACATGTAGTATTTGACGAGTCTAACCCAAATAGTAGTAAAATAGTTTCTTTTAATGATGAAACAGATTTTGTTCCAAGAATGGAAACACCTACTCCCATTGTTGACCCGAAGGAGAGTCAATCTCAAACAAGTAAAGAGGTAGATGCTCTCAATGCTTGATCAACCATCTACAAGTCAACAAGAGGTTAGTCTTCCCAAAGAATAAAGGTATGTGAATTATAATCATCAATCAAGTGATTGGTGATCCTTCACAAAGGTAAGAACTCGTTCCTCTATTAGAAATATTTACAATTGTGTAGCTTATTTATCGCAAGCAGAACCTAAGACTTTTATAGAAGCCGAGAAATATGTTGATTAGATAAATGCTATGCAAAAAGAATTAAATTAATTTGAAAGAAACAAAGTATGAAATCTAATTCCTAGACCAAAGAATCACATTATAATAGGAACTAAATGAGTATTTAGAAATAAGATGGATAAAAATGGAATAGTAATTAGAAACAAGGCTAGACTAGTTGCTAAGGGATAAAATCAATAATAAGGAATAGATTTTGATGAGACCTATGCTCCCGTAGCTAGATTAGAAGTTATTCGAATGTTATTGGCATTTGCATGCTTTAATAAGTTTAAATTATTTCAAATGGATGTAAAAAGTGCCTTTTTAAATGGCTTTATAGAATAAGAGGTGTATGTTGATTTGAAAATCCTAGTATTCCAAACCATGTCTACAAGCTTTCTAAAGCTATATGGATTAAAGTAAGCTCCAAGAGCATGGTATGAAAGACTAAGTAAGTTTTTGCTTGAAAATGATTTTACATGAGGGAAAATAGACACAACTCTCTTCACAAAAGCTCACAAAAATGACACACTACTAGTCCAAATATATGTTGATGATATTATATGTGGTGCTACTAATGAATTCATGTGTCAAGAGTTTGCTAAGTGCATGCAAGGAGAATTTGAAATGAGCATGTAGGAGAACTCATCTACTTTCTTGAACTTCAAATCAAACAATTGAAAGAGAGGATCTTCATCAATCAATCAAAGTACACCAAGGACCTATTAAAGAGTTTTGGGATGAAAAACTTAAAGTCAATTGGCACTCCTATGAGCACCTCTACAAAACTTGACCTAGATGAAGAAGGTAAGTATGTAGATACTAAAACTTATAGAAGCATGATAGGAGCTTTACTTTATTTAACTGCAACTAGACCTGATGTAATGTTCAATGTATGCATGTGTGCTAAATTTCAAGCTAATCCTAAAGAATCACATGTAATTGTGGTAAAAAGAATCTTTAGATATCTACAAGGAACTCAAAACCTAGGATTATGGTATTCTAGAAAGTTAACTTTTGAGCTTGTAGGATATTTAGATGCTGATTTTGCGGGTTGTAGACTAAATAGAAAAATCACTAGTGGAACATGCCAATTCTTAGGTGCAATGCTAACCTCTTGGTTTTCCAAGAAACAAAATTTGATTGCACTATCAACCGCCGAAACGGAATATGTAGCAGTCGGAAGTTGTTGTGCACAAGTGTTGTGGATGAAACAATAGTTAGAAGATTATGGCATAAAGTTTAAAGATATACCAATTCATTGTGATAACTCTAGTGCTACCAACTTAACCAAAAATCATATTCAGCACTCTAGAACCAAACATGTAGAAATAAGACATCACTTCATAAGAGACCATGCTCAAAAGGGTGATATTAGACTAGAATTAATTCATTCAGAAGATCAAATAGCTGATATTCTTAAAAAAAACCTTAAGTGAAGATAGTTTTTGCAAAATTAGACTATTGATGGGCCTGATACACTATGATAAAATGTATATTTGATTGCTTCAACATTCATCATATGCATATTTAATATCTAGTGAATGATTATTAATTCTTATTTAATATTTCTCTCACTCAAGATAGCATAGATAAACAATTACGTGCTAATATCTCAAGTTGGGGCTTAAATTTTAAGTTTTCTGGAGGACCCAGTCGACTAGTGTATTCACCCCAGTCGACTGGTATCCCACTGTCCATTTTACCAATCGACTAGTATAAAGTAGCCAGTCGCTTGATACTATAAGACATTGTTCCATACATTCATATGCCTGTACTAGAAATTCAGTTTATGTGAGTTTATGATGTATGGTTATTTGTATATAAATGCTTACTTTTTAAGTTATTTAGCTTTTCACTCATATACATACTTTCCTTTTAAGATATATGGTTGCTAAGTTTGAGCATTTTTTTGCTCTTCTCTATGCTTTAACTGATCACATTTGTGTGCAAACTTCTTATTCTTTCCGGGACGTTTTCCCAATTCTGAATCTTGATGAGTTTTTGTATACAGGTTTGTTTTTGCCCTATCTTCATGTCTATGATGTTTAAATTGCTTATTTTTTTTTAAAGTTTATACCCTCTTTTATGCTATTATTAAAACGAGAGAGAAAAATGAGAAAAATCAATGTATAAGAGAAAACTATATGTAAACTTAGAATATAACATATATTTAGGGGAAGCATTGATACAAACATGTTGAAAAATATAATATTGTCTTGCATTGATTGGTTGGGTTGATATAACTGTATATAAACTGTGTTTGAATGCTTAACAGGTTGGTTTTTATCCGAAAAACAGAAGAGACTCTGCCCAAATTTTTCTAAAATCTAACACTTAGTTTTTAAAACTTTTTTTTCTCTCTTGAGTTTTGTCATCATAAAAAATGAGGAGATTGTTGATTCGTATTTGATTTTAATAATGACAAAAAACTACTCTAATTGCACTAACATTTTTATCTAAGTATTTAAATGGTAAAAGCATTCAACACCTAAACAAGATGCAAGAACTCAACGCAATTCAAACACCAAAACAAGACAGAAGATCTAGAATAGGCATTAAGGTAATTGAAACAATTGTAAATCTCTTATATTCAATTACATAGCTTGATCTGTGGCTCAATTTACAAAATATTTTGACAAAACCAAAATACAAAAAATTTCTAAGTCAGAAACTGTTTTTGAAAAAGGAAAACTAGGTTGAAGGTAATCCTAGTCGACTGGGTCAATATACCAGTCGACTGAAATATGGGACAAAAAGTTTCTAGTTGACTGGTGTTAAGGATCTAGTCGACTGGTAACTGGGACAAAAAGATCCCAGTCGACTGGTGCTTAGAACCCAGTCGATTGGTACTCTCCCTTAGCCTAAAAAAGTGATATTTCTCACTTGACCCAGTCAACTAGTACAAAGACTCAGTCTACTGGTAATACAAAAAATATGACTGTTTGAGACACGAGACTTGAGCATTTAATGCACCAAACCTACAGAGTCAGTGTCAAACGGTCATATTAATTCAAGACTATATAAACCCACTTTAATGAGCATTTAAAACAAGAAGAGAAAACATTCAATTCACAAGATAGCTCATTAATCATCAAAAGCTTTGAAATATTTATTGTTGAGCCATTCTTCAAGCACTTATTGCTATCTCTCTACTATTTACTTTACAACAAATATCATTTATTGTAAAGGGGGAAGATTTGTAATAACTCTTAGAGTGTTTAGGATTAAACACTTCATTGTAACTTATGTAAGGAAGAGATTAACTTCAGTGAAGAGGAGATTAACTTTTGTGAGGAAAAGATCGATTGTAAGGTTTGTACAACACCCGTGAAGTTATACAACTAAAGTTTTAGTGGATTACTTCAAGGAGTTTCCTTGAAGAGAGTGGACGTAGGGTTGGAAGGAATCCGATATTGCCGAACCACTATAAACGGAGTTTGCATTTTCTCTTCCTTAAACTCTTTACTTTCAAGTATATTACTTGTCTGTGTGCTTTGTGCATTTAACTATTTAAAAACTTGCAAATTAATTAGAAAAAGTTTTTAAAACCCAATTCACCCCCTTTTGGGTTTGAACCACGGTTTACATATGATAAGTCTTAAATATTGCATATTTAAGACCCTTAACTTATATTTGTTATGCTCTTAGTAGTATTTCACTTTATTTTATGTCTTTTTTGTGTTTTGTGTATTTTTATAGGTTTGTGGAGAAAAAGAAGCATTTCAGGAGATGTGAATCTTCAGGAGCAATAGCGATCGATCGCACTATGCTGCAATCGAGCGCATGGTCAACAATCCCACATCGAAATGTTCGCAGTACAGTGCACCTGCAATCGAGCACACCAGATACGTGATCGAGCGCACATGCGATCGTGCGCACAAGACATACGATCGATCGCACTTGCGATCAATCGCATCATTCTGCGATCGAGTGCACTCGAGCAGTATCCCACATTGAATTTGAAACCCATGCTACTCTGGGACTCCCCCTATATAAACACCAACTGACCTCATCATTTGGTGTGCAATTCCTAAGCCATTTGGTGTTAACCGGTGGACGTCTGCTGACATTCTGGTGGATCCCGAAGGCTTTGCTACCACGAGGGGAAGCGCCGCCCAACAGTAAGTGGATTTTCTCCCTTGTATAGTAAATATTTCTTTTCATTTTGTTTTTGTTTAGTTTAAATGTTTAGTACTTTTATTATGAACTTTAGTTTCATAATTATGAGAGACTAAAATCTTTAAACTAAGGTTAAAGATGAAACCTCGCCGTTGTTTGGCATAATAGTTTCAGATTTGTTTATACAATTCTGATGTTTTTTAGTATAAATGTTCTGTCAATTATTTGAGTAAAATCTTATGATTGATTGCGTTTAAATTGTTTTGTTGGATATTCCTTGTATTTCATCTGATGGATACATCAAATTGTTTTTGATTAAATTGGATTTCCTTTGCGATTTGTTAAAAGTGGATACATTGGATGCTTTTGGTTTAATTGGGATATTTGTTGTTTTTTGTCTTAAGTTGGATTCATGGAATGTTTTGATAGGCTATTTTTACATGAAGAAATATGCTTAGCTTTGGTAGGGTGGATTCAGAAACCTTAGTGTTTTTATCATTAGTTTTTAAATCAATTTAATTTAAGTCTATATTTCTTTTGCAACATATAATTAAAAATTTGGAACTAGGTTAAAATAGACTTAGTTTATATAAAAATATATTTTCACAACACAATTCCCTATAGATTCGACCTCGCACTTGCACACACTATACTGTAAACGACTCGTGCGCTTGCGAGTAGTTTAAAACTCACAACAAGTTTTTGGCACCGTTGTCGGAGAATTGTTTTGTTTGTGAAATTTTTGTTTAAATTAATTTTATTTTTCTACTAGTTTAGTTAGCATTTTTGTTTTATTTTTTTAAATTTTAATTTTAATTTTACTTTTAATTCTAAATCTAATTTTTATTTTTATTTAAATTTAAATTTAAATTTTATTTTATTTTATTTGCAAATGCCCAAAAATAAACTAAAATAAAAATATAAAAAAATGTGGATGAATCCAGAGCCGGTTTCACAGTTTTTAGAGGACACTCTCAAGGATTTCATGAAAATGACTGGCCAGTCCATCAATACAGCCAATACATTCAATGTTGATAGCTGTTCCATCTGTGTTAATCCTAAGCATTTAGCACAGAATTGTCCATCTATGCCGGCTTTTGCCGAGTATCCCACGGAACAAACGAATGCTTTCAATGATTGTTATTGGCAATCAAATGGATCTTACTCCGAAACATACAATTCAGGGTGGTGGAACCACTCTAATTTTTCATGGGAGCAGAACCAACTGATGAATTAGGGAGGAGCCCCTTATCATGCTCACAATCAATACCCTCCCGAATTTCCTCCACCAATTCCAAGTTATGGTCATTCAGCCTATCTAGCACCATCACCCGCTTACCAAGCTCCCATTCAAGCGCCAGTGTCGGTTTCACAGTCATTGGAGGATGCTCTTAATGATTTCATGAAAACGACTACCCAATCTATGAGTGAAGTGAGGAGTGCAACAATAGTAAACACCCAAGTGATTGCCAAGCTAGAGAGTCAAATGGGTCAAATCACAAGTCACTTGGGTGAAGGAGAGAACGAAAAGTTCCCCAGTCAACCTAATCCTAACCCGAAGGAACAGTTTGCGAAGAGAAATTTATCAACTCCTATACAAGGGCAAGAAAGTGGCAACAAAAAAAAAGAGAGATACTGAGCCATCTACAGCCACACCTATTATTAAGGATATCCCTAGGTCGTTTTTACCTAAAGCGTCTTACCCTGAGAGATTACAAGCGCCCAAGAAAGAAGGGGAGTCTGAGGACATTTTGGAGGCATGCTTTGCTTAGTTTGGAGAGGATTCGGATTTAGATAAGCTACGTGAGCAAGCAACTGTTATCTTGGAGTCTGCTCTTCAGAAGAGCAGTGAGACGGAGGAGACTATGGATGAATCACGCATTGAGGACCCCCTGGAGGCATGCTTTGCTCAATTTGAAGAGGATTTGGATTTGAATAAGTTGTTTGAGCAAGAAAATGCTACTTTGGAGTCTGCTCCTCAAAAGATCAGTGAGATGGAGGAAACCACAACACCTGAACTCCCCAAGAAGGAACTTAAGCCTTTACCGAACAATCTTAAGTATAAGTTCATAGGTCTAGCAGATTCTTTGCATGTGACTACAACTTCAGATTTGGTTGATGCTCAAGAGGATAAATTATTTGACCTTTTAAGAGAGCACAATGAAGCTATCGACTGGACTATTGAGGATATCAAGGGGATAAGCCCCTCGGTGGTGATGCACAAGTTACATTTTGAGGAGAATGCTAAGCCATCGAAGGAACCACAAAGAGGGCTCAACCTAGCTAGACAAGAGGTTCTGATCCTTTATCTAATCTTTGATAGCAAGTGGGTGAGCCCAATTCATGTCGTGCCAAAACAAGCTAGATTGACGGTAGTAATAAATAAAGACGACGAGTTGGTTCCAACTCGAGTGCAGTCAAGATGGAGAATGTGTCTAGACTACCGTAAGTTGAATACTACCACACTGAAGGATCATTTTTCACTCCCATTTATTGATCAGATGGTGGAGAATTTAGTTAGGCACGATTACTAATGTTGGGTCTGGCTGAAGACGTTAAACTTAGCGCTCATGGGAGGCACCCCACAGCTTATCATTTCTGTTTATTTATTATTTTACATATTTATGATTACTGTTTGTTTCTAGTATTTTTTGTTTTCCAGTCTTGATTTTTCAGGGACAAAGCGTACTTCAGATCAAGTTTGGGGGTATGCTATGAGCCATACCAGTCCAGATAGATCTCCATATCCCATGTCAGCTCTTTCCATATTATTCACACATTGGGGTCAATGTGTAATTTAAGTTTGGGGGTATGGGAGACACATTCCACACATTTTGTCCTAATTTGTTGTTGTTTTTCTTCAATTAAAAAAAACAAAAAAAAGGTAAACGCATGCTAATGTTATTTTGAAATTTTGGTTGATCTAAACATTTTCTGTGATGTGATGTCATAGGTGAGCTTAAAATTTTGAACACATGATCTGGTGATAAAGTTTTAAAATTTAGTTACTTACTTTAGGCATTTGAGAATTCATATGTTTGATCTAATCTAACACGAGCACATTAGCACAAATTGTGTGAGGTATGACATGTGATTTTAACGTGTACGTTTCCTTGTCTTAACTGAAACTGGATGACTTGTTGGATAAACACTTAGTCATAGAAAAGCATAAAAAAAAAGAAAAAATATATAATAATAATACTACTAATGGTCATCATCAATAAACTTTCCACTGAGTAACTGGACCTCTTGCTTCAGTAAGTAGTGAGTGTTCACGTCAAAAGGTGGGAATTTTATTTATAATGATCATTACAAAATTTTTCGCTGAGTAACTGGACTTTTTGCCTCAGTAAGCAGTGAGTGTTCACGTCAAAAGGTGAAAATTTTGTTTGGTAGCATTAAGGTCAGTTTAGTTTCGTAGTCTTTTTTACTCGAGTTAGTAAATCCTTAGGGGAGTCTTTACACCTAATGCCCTAAAACCATCTGGTTTGGGAGTCATTGACTCAACACTCGCTACATGGGTCAATTAGAAAGCTTAAGGGAATTAAACATAGCAGAGCCTTATATATATAAAAATAAATAAATAAATAAAAAGAAGAAAATAAAAACTATGCCATTTTTGTTCATTCTGATGGGAAATTTGGTGAATCTTGGGATATGGAGACCTTATACATTGAAGTTATTTGGAAACCTCATTTGTATATGCTAATTCACTTTACACTGATTCAAACTTGTGATGTCTTACCATGCCTCTTGTAAGTAATTAGGTTTTAAATTCTTATTCATTGTGAAGATGGGTTCGACTTATTTAAGCTTGCTCATGAATGAATCTCATGATTTTGTATGCTCCTTAAATTTTTGGATACCATGAATACTGAACTTATCTTTATAATCCTTGTTGTTCATTTAGTTTTTTATTTTGTTTTGCTAAGGGACTAGCAAAATATAAGTTTGGGGGTATTTGATGAGTATTAAATATTGCATATTTAAGACCCTTAACTTATATTTGTTATGCTCTTAGTTAGTAGTATTTCACTTTATTTTATGTTTTTTTTTTTTTTTTTGTGTTTTGTGTATTTTATAGATTTGTGGAGAAAATGAAGCATTTTAGGAGATGTGAAGCTTCAGGACCAATAGCGATCGATCGCACTATGCTGCGATCGAGCGCATGGTCAACAATCCCACATCGAAATGCTTGCAGTACAGTGCACCTGCGATCGAGCGCACCAGACACGCGATCGAGCTCACATGCGATCGTGCGCACAAGACATGCGATCGATCGCACTTGCGATCAATCGCATCATTCTGTGATCGAGCGCACTCAGGCAGTATCCCACATCAAATTTAAAACCCATGCTACTCCGAAACTCCCCCTATATAAACACCATCTGACTTCATCATTCGGTGTGCAATTCCTAAGCTATTTGGTGTTAACCGGTGGACGTCTGCTGGCGTTCTGGTGGATCCCAAAGGCTTTGCTACCATGAGGGGAAGCGTCGCCTGATGAGAGTCATAAAATGCATCTAAGCAGTACTTAATTGTTAGCATTTTAGGGTTGATCGAGGTTGGAATTACACTTTTATACCTTAATAACTCTAAAGTGTTATTCTTGAATCGTTGATTTATTTCAGTGCATTTTCAGGTACTTTGAGCTTAAAAAAAGAGATAGAAAAGCTATCATCATTTTAAACACGAAGCTTCAATGAATACTCGAGTGAGATAATGGTCGTGGAAGAGCTAAGATGAAGAGAAACCAAGAAAAAAGATTTACTAAATTGCCAGAATTGCCCATACAGATCAATCATCTTTAAAAATTAAACTGTATTGATGCAAAAAGAACCAGGAGATGAGCCATATATTCTTAGAAAGATCCGGAAGTCTATTTTCTGGAGAATTTTACGGCTTGTAAAAATGATTTTTCTAGAGAAAGTTATGGCAGTTTTAGTAGACAAAGGTTAGGCTGTGCGGGCTGTACGGGATTTCAGCGTGATTTTGGGCTTAAATCCCACATCCCACATCAGTTGGAAAACACATTTCTATATCCCACATCCCACATCGGATTGGAAACACATTGCACTCGTGGTATTTCCCCATAAAAGGCCTACTCCACTTCAGCTTTGAGGCATCAATCGGAGCTCATCTGAAATCATCAGAGAGTGAATTCAGAGGGCCTTTAGGAGTAATCCAGATGGCCTTTAGGACGAATCCGAAGTATAATTTTGGGGGGAAAGCTGAGGAATCGCCGAAGCTTTCGCTACCAAGGAGGAGATGATCGTTGAGAGGCCGGAGGCAACTCAAGGAAGCATGAGCTCCATGGCCGGCTAGTCTCCAAGCAAGGCGAAGGGATGAATCCCTAGGTGTAGTTGTTCTTATTTTCCTTTATTTGATTCAGTTTTAGTTTGGTATTATTTTCATTAAATATTGTTATGTTTTATTCTTTAATTTAATTAGTAGATTTATTATTACTCCGGTGATTGCATGCTTCTTTTCCATATAAGTTCAGTCATGCTTTTCTTATGTGTACCTGTTTGGGTGTGATTGAGTCTGGTAGATCTCTTTTATAGATTTGTCCATTGCTGCGGTATTTTCGTTTAGATATATCGTCATCTCTTGATAATTTATAAGTTAGATCATGTGTGCTTGAAAGTAAAGAAGATTTCATAACAATTGCATTATGATTTATAAATGCGCTTTAATTGAATATTTTTTGATTGCCTGTTTGGGATGTGAAACTTGCAATCGAGATAAAAATAACTGAATCAAGTTAGGATTAGGGCAGCGAACCTAGGGAGGATTCCCGGAACCTTGTCGTTACTTTATTATATTTCAAACCTATTTACACAATTGCCTTTTTCGCAATCAATAATTCAAGATTTTGTCACTTAATCTTTTATCGTTTGTGTTGAGGTTTACACCTTCTTTTGTAATTAGTTGTTTCCCTGTGGAATCGACACCCAAAAACTGTACTACAATAACCGCGTTATGTTTTGGGCATAATCACCTCCCAACAGCAAGTGGAATTTCTCCCTTGTATAGTAAATATTTCTTTTCATTTTGTTTTTGTTCAGTTTAAATGTTTAGCACTTTTATTATGAACTGTAGTTTCATAATTATGAGAGGCTAAAATCTTCAAACTAAGGTTGAAGATGAAGCCTCGCTGTTGTTTGGCATAATAGTTTCAGATTTGTTTATACAATTCTGATGTTTTTTAGTATAAATGTTCTGTCAATTATTTGAGTAAAATCTTATGATTGATTGCGTTTAAATTGTTCTGTTGGATATTC
The DNA here is from genome assembly GCA_023935145.1 of Bretschneidera sinensis. Lineage (NCBI taxonomy): Eukaryota > Viridiplantae > Streptophyta > Magnoliopsida > Brassicales > Akaniaceae > Bretschneidera > Bretschneidera sinensis. Next base: position 109,762,377 of record CM043700.1, read on the forward strand.
CTTGTGTTTCATCTGATGGATACATCAAATTGTTTTTGATTAAATTGAATTTCCTTTGTGATTTGTTAAAGGCAGATACATTGGATGCTTTTGGCTTAATTGGGATATTTGTTGTTTTTTATCTTAAGTTGGATTCATGGAATGTTTTGATAGGCTATTTTTACATGAAGAAATATGCTTAGCTTTGGTGAGGTGGATTCAGAAACCTTAGTGTTTTTATCATTAGTTTTTAAATCAATTTAATCTAAGTTTATATTTCTTTTGCAATATATAATTACAAATTTGGAACTAGGTTAAAATAGACTTAGTTTAGATAAAAATATATTTTCACAACGCAATTCCCTGTGGATTCGACCTCGCACTTGCACACACTATATTGCAAACGACTCGTGCGCTTGCGAGTGGTTTACATCCATCATTAACATGTGCATAAGTAGGACATCCAAAACGTTTTACCATAGAGTAATCAGAAGGGTTACCAGACTATACCTCATGTGAGGTTTTGAACTCTATAGCTGAAGTAAGAGGTCAATTCACCAAATAACATGCAGTAGACACAACCTTTGCCTAAACCTTTTTTTGTCAAACCGTCATTTGACAGCATGCAGTGAGCTCTCTCTAGAAGAGTTCTGCTTATACGCTCAAAAACACCATTATGTTATGATGTACCTTTGATTGTCTTGTGTATAACAATACACACATCTTTATAGTAATCGTCAAACTCATTTGAGCAAAATTCGAAGCCATTATATGTCCTCAACCTCTTAATATGCTTCCATATTTTCTTCTCAATCGTGGTTCTCTTCTATTTAAAATGCTTGAATGCCCTATCCTTGGTCTTCAACATATACACCCAAATTTTTCTTGAGTAGTCATCAATGAAGGTAAGCATATACCAAAAACCATTCTTAAACAGAATACACGAAGATCTAGAGATTTGAGTGAATATAATCCACAATAACCTTGGTTCCATGAATCGTTGTTTTAAAACTAACTCTATTTTGTTTGTTAAACAAATAATGCTCACAAAACTTCATTTTCCTATATTATGTCAACATAACAAACCTATATTTCTCAACATGGTTAGTTCATTTTCACTCGTGTGACCCAATTTCATATGACACAATATTGTAACATCAAAATCTGACATAGTGAAAGTAGTAACTAAACCAATAACAGTAGTATCCTGCAGAACATACAAATTTGGTGACGTTATCTTCATTTTCATGACAATCATAACACCTCTATTAACTTTCATAACTCCATATTCAAATGAATATTTTACCCTTTGACATCAAAAGTACTCAGAGAAATCAAATTCTTATTGAAAACAAGAATATGTCTAACTTATGTCAAAGTCATTATCACACCGTCATGCATTCTAATATGGGTAGTTCCTATATCAGTTATTTTTCGAGTTGCATCATCACCCTAGCAAAACAACTCTGTCATAAGACTTATATTCTAAAAACCAATCCCTATTTCGACAAATATTGTAGGAACAAGCTGAATCCATAATCTAATAAAGACACGAAATATCTATTACTAGTGGTGATAAGAACATGATCATACCTGTTGACCTTCACCCGTATTTTAATGATGACAAAACACAACTGTTATTATACTAACTAAGTGTAGTAAGCAACAAAAACGTTCAACAAAGGATCAAAGTTCAAGAACTCAAACCGAATCAAAGTATCAAGTGAAGACTGAAGAACTAGTATAGGTTTAAGGTTTTAGAACCAATATAAGTCTCACTTATACACTGTAATAGCTTGTTCAATGGCTCGAACAAAAAATGTTTTCTAAACCGATCGTTTTAAAACAAACATTTTAAATTAAAACAGAAAAACTGGGTTGAAAGACAACCCAATCGACTGGGTACATATACCAGTCGACTGGTATATGAGACAGTATGTCTCCAGTAGACTGGGTCATTCATACCAGTCGACTGGTAAAACGGACAATAAGTCCTCCGTCGACTGGATGAAAAATACCAGTCGACTGGATACCCAAAAGGTCTGAAAATGTGATTTTTTCAAGGGAACCCAGTCGACTGGTAGTTCAAAAATATGACCGTTGGACTCCAAATCTGAACGTTTTAAAGCAAATATTTTTCAAATTAAAGTCCTAACGGCCATATTATTTGATTTCTATATAAACCCATTCTATTAAAGCTTTCAACAACAAGCTGCATACATTCAAAAAGAGTTGATCTCACACAATCAAGTTATTATACTCTTGAAACAGAAAAAGCTTTGAAATATTCTTATTGAGCCATTCTTCAAGCTTTACTTTGAAAGAGAGACATTATTCAGTTGTATAAGCTTCCATTAGCTGTTTCTGTACTATTTACTTTACATCATCTTTTGTAAAGGGATTACTTCCGAAAAGAAGGGGATTACTTCCTAGAGGAAGGGGATAGCTTCCAAGAGGAAGGGATTGTAAGGTTTGTACAACACCGGGAAAGTTGTACGACTAAGTTACTTAGTGGATTACTTCAAGGAGTTCCTTGAAGAGTGTGGACGTAGGGTCAGAACGAATCCGATATTACCGAACCACTATAATCTGAGTTTGCATCCTCTTCTCTCTAAACTCTTTATTTACAGCACATTACTTGTTTTGATTGTTTGCTGCTTATTCGTTTTTATAAACTTGTATTAATTCCGCAAAAAGTTTTAAAAACCCAATTCACCCCCCTTCTTGGGTTGAAACATCGATCTACAATTGGTATCAGAGCTTAGTTCTCATATTTAGGCTTAAAATCTTTTAGTTGATCCAATGGCAACAAATAGCTACTCTGAGGGACACTCTTATACTAGACTACCTTTTTTCAATGGCTCCAATTATAACTATTGGAAAAACATAATGAAAATCTTTGTCGAATGACAAGATTACAATCTATGGAGAATCATTGAAGAATGACCTAGAATTCCTACAAAAGAAATAGCTATTGGAGAGACTCTTCATACAATGCCTAAACTCAAAACTGAGTACACTAACGAGGATTGTAGAATGATGTCTCTCAATAGCAGAGCAACAAGTATGTTACATTGTGCATTAGATATTTCTGAATATAATAAAATATCTGCATGTGTTTCTGCTAAAGAGATATGGGACAAATTACAAGTCACATATGAAGGAGCTAGTGAAGTAAAAAAGTCAAAAATTTACATGCTAATTTCTGAGTATGATTCCTTTAAAATGTCTCCTGACGAAACTATTTCTGAAATGCACTCACGGTTCACCACTATTATAAATGGTTTAAAACTGCTTGGTATGAATATTGAGGAGGTTGAACTAACTAGAAAAATCTTGAGATCTCTGCCACTAGAATGGAAACCAAAGATGATAGCCATATAGGAGGCCAAAGATCTTGACAAACTGGATGTTGAGACACTACTAGGGTCATTATTGACGTATGAGATGGAAGAAATGACTCCCATCATCAATAATGATGAGAAGAAGAAAAAGTATATTGCTCTCAAAGCTTCTACGAGCAGCAAAGAAATGGAATCAGAAAAAGAAGCTGAAAGCAGTGAGGAAGATGGTGAAATGGCATTGATCACCAAACGATTTCACAGGTTCTTGAAGAAAAGCAAGAAACTTTACACAAAGGATCTCACTCCGAAAAAGGAACCGCTTATGTGCTATGGCTGCAAGAAGCCCAGTCACATTAGAGCTGATTGTCCGGTTTCAAACAAACCATATAAGGGCTTCAAAAAGAAAGCCATGGTAGCAACTACCTGGAGCGATGACGAAGAAGATGAGTCATCAGGCAAAGAAATCGGATAAGAGGAAATTGCCAACCTTTGTTTGATGGCAATCGATGATGAAAGTGAGGTAACATCTTCTCCTTCTTTTAAGAATAATATTGTGAGTAGTAGTGAAGAACTGCTAGAAGTAATAAATGAAATGCATGAGGAATTGAAGAAATTTGATTCTAGAAATTCTGTTCTTAAGAAAGATGTATTATCTCTCTCTAAAGAGATGATAAGTCTTATAGAAGAAAAAGAAAAATTATCATCTTTACTGTATGATTCTTCTCAAGATTTTCTCAAAGATGAAAATGAGAATTTGAAAAAAAAAATTTCTGGATTAAATAGCACTATATCAAGACTTATGCTTGGTAAAGAAAAACTTGATGAAGTGCTTTCTTCCCAAAGATTAAGTGGAGGAAAATCTGGTGCAGGATACTCTCCTTTGGGAAAGCAAAAATAAAAAGAGAACTTATTCATGAAACCCTCATGTGTAAGTGAAGCCTCTACTTCAAGAAACCCTAGCAAGATTAAAAGCACTCCCTCATTAAATGCTAGAAATTCAAATGTTCATACAAAAATGAAGCAACCTAAAAATACACATGCTTATATGTATGCTCACTCTAGAAATGCTTTTACACATCCTAGAAATAACCAACATGTACATAATCAACATATGAACTATGCACATGCTCATCCTAGGAATTACCATCATGGTTATCCTAGAAATAATTTGCATACACATGCTAGTATGTATCCTAGAATGCATCATCATTCATTTTCTGGAAATGACATGCATTTTCATACTCCTTACCTTAGAAACATGTATCCTAGGAACTATTATCCTAAGGATTACAGGAATGCACATGTAAGATATCCTAGAAATTTTAATTACTATCATCCTAGGATTTTGCATCATCAATATGTCCATAGATCACCATATACTGTTAAGAAAGTATGGTTCCAAAAGGAACCGTGTTTTCTAGAACTAACCCTGAAAGACCCAAGAAATTTTGGGTACCTAAAAGTGCTATCGTATATCCTTGTGTGATGTAGATTTGTCTCCACACCAAGGAGAAAGGTAACTATTGGTACCTTGATAGCGGATGCTCGAAGCACATGACCGGTGATAAAAGTGTATTCAAGGAGCTAACTCTAAGAGATGGTGGACTTGTGACCATTGGAGACAATACTAAAATAAAGATCATCGGGCATGAAAAAGTCGGTAATGATTTCTCAAGCTTAGATAATGTATTACTAGTACAAGGTCTTAAGCCAAATTTACTTAGCATTAGTCAATTATGTGACAAAGGATACAAAGTCACATTGGAGACTTCACATTGTCTAGTTATAGACATCAAGAACAACAAGATCAAATTCATTGGCCATAGACATGAAAATGTCTACAAAGTTGACTTGAAATCCTTATATTCTGAAAATGAAAAATGGTTTCCTACTTTTAGTGAAAGTCCATGGCTATGGCATAAAAGGCTTGGTCATGTAAACATGAACTTGCTAAAAATTGTTTCAAGAAAATATTTGGTTATTGGACTTCCTAAAATCAATTTTGAAAAAGATAAAGTATGCGATGCTTGTCAAATGGGAAAACAAACCAGGATTTCTTTTAAAGCAAAAAATGTAGTCTCAACTACTAGACCTTTGGAACTTTTTCATATGGACTTATTTGGTCCAATTAGTACCATTAGTCTAGGTGGCCATCAATATGCTCTTGTTATTATTGATGACTATTCAAGATATATCTTTGTTATTTTTATTGCTTACAAGGATGAAGCTTTCAAAGGATTTGAAAAGTTTTGCAAAAAGGTACAAAATGAAAAAGGAATTTGTATTTCAGGCATAAGAAGTGATCATGGCAAAGAATTTAAAAATCAAAGCTTTTCAAGATTTTGTGATGAAAATGGAATTAATCACAACTTTTCAGCTCCTAGAACTCCTCAACAAAATGGAGTTGTTGGAAGGAAAAACAGAGTTCTAGAAGAATTTTCAAGAACTATGCTTTGTGAAAATAGTTTACCAAAATACTTTTGGGCTGAAGCCGTGAATACTTTTTGCTATATCTTAAATAGAATTTTGATAAGGCCTCTGCTTAATAAAACTCCATATGAACTATGGAAAGGGAGAAAGCCCAATATTTCCTATTTTCGTGCTTTTGGTAGTAAATGCTTCATCTTAAATAACAATAAAACTAACTTGAGTAAATTTGATTCTAAGACCGATGAAGGAATATTTTTAGGATATTCAACATCTAGTAAGGCTTATAGAGTTTTCAATAAGAGAACTCTAGTGGTAGAAGAATCTGTACATGTAACTATTGATGAATCTAACCTAATTAGTAGTAGAGAAGTTTCCTTTAAAGATGATGCAAATTTTATTCCAAGAATAGAAACTCCTACTCCCATTGTTGACCCAAAAGAGAGTTCATCTCAAGCAAATGAAGAGATAAAAACTCCCAATTTGGACCAACTATCCTCAAGCCAACAAGAGGAAAGTCTACCCAAAGATTGGAGGTATGTAAATTATCATCCAATTGATCAAGTGATTGGTGATCCTTCACAAGGGGTAAGAACTCGCTCTTCTATTAGAAATATTTGCAATTTTGTAGCTTATTTGTCTTAAGTAGAACCTAAGACATTTATAGAAGCTGAAAAAGATAATGATTAGATAATTGCAATGTAGGAAGAGATAAATCAATTTGAGAGAAACAACGTTTGGAAACTAGTTCCAAGACCTAAAGATCATTCAATAATTGGAACTAAATGGGTATATAGAAATAAAATGGATGAAAATGGTATAGTAACTAGAAATAAGGCTAGACCAGTTGCTAAGGGATATAATCAAGAAGAAGGAATAGACTTTGATGAAACCTATGCTCCTGTAGCTAGATTAGAAGCTATTCGAATGTTATTAGCCTTTACATGCTTTAATAAATTCAAGCTATTTCAAATGGATGTGAAAAGTGCCTTTTTAAATGGCTTTATAGAAGAAGAGGTTTATGTTGAGCAACCCCTTGGATTTGAAAATCATAGTCTTCCAAATCATGTCTACAAGCTTTCTAAAGCTCTATATGGGTTGAAGCAAGCTCCAAGAGCATGGTATGAAAGACTAAGTAAATTTTTGATTGACAATGATTTTGTAAGAGGTAGAATAGACACAACTCTCTTCACAAAAACTCATAAAAATGACACTTTGATAGTTCAAATATATGTTGATGATATTATATTTGGTGCTACTAATGAATCTATGTGTCAAGAGTTTGCAAAGTGCATGCAAGGTGAATTTGAAATGAGCATGATGGGAGAACTTACCTACTTCCTTGGACTTCAAATCAAGCAACTAAAAGGAGGCATCTTCATCAATCAACAGAAGTACATTAAGGACCTACTAAAGATGTTCAGGATGGAAACCTCAAAGCCACTTGGAACGCCTATGAGCACAACTACTAAACTTGATCTTGATGAAGGAGGTAAAACTGTAGATTCTAAATATTATAGAAGCATGATAGGTGCTTTACTTTATTTGACTTAAAGTAGACCTGATATAATGTTCACTGTATGCATGTGTGCTAGATTTCAGGCTAATCCTAAGGAATCACATGTAGTTGCAGTAAAAAGAATCCTTAGATATCTACAAGGAACCCAAACCATAGGATTATGGTACTCTAGAGATTCATCTTTTGAGCTTGTAGGTTATTCAGATGCTGATTTTGCTGGATGTAGGTTAGATAGAAAAAGCACAAGTAGTACATGCCAATTCTTAGGAGCTATGTTAACCTCTTAGTTTTCCAAGAAACAAAATTCCGTTGCACTATTAACCGCCGAGGCGGAATACTTTGTAGCCGGAAGTTGTTGTGCCCAAGTATTATGGATGAAACAACAACTAGAAGACTATGGCATGAACCTAAAAAACATCCCAATATTTTGTGATAATACTAGTGCTATCAACCTAACCAAGAACTCTATTCAGCACTCTAGAACAAAGCACATAGAAATAAGACATCATTTCTTAAGAGACCATGCTAAAAAAGGTGACATAAGACTAGAATTCATACCTTCAGAAGATCAAATAGCTGATATTCTTACAAAAACCTCTAGGTGAAGCTAGTTTCTGTAAGATAAGAATATTAATGGGATTGCTGGATTATGATAAACTGAATATCTGATTGCTTTATAATTCATCATATGCATGTTTGACATCTAGTGAAAGAGTATTAATCCTTGTTTAAATAACTCTCTCACTCAAGATGTCATAGATAAACAAATTTCGTGCTATATTTTAAGACTGGAAATTTTCATAAGGGTCCAGTCGACTGGTGAATCTATACCAGACAACTGGCAAGTCACTGTTCTTTCTTCCAGTCGATTGGTAAGTTTGACTCAGTCGACTAGTAAGTCTCTGTCTCTTCTTCTAAGCGACTGGTAAATCCTGTCCAGTAGTCTGGTATATGTAGACCTTGTTTGGAGCCAATTTTTTTGAAAATCAGTTGTCCTCCAGTCGACTGGTCAATTCAATCTAGTCGGCTGGTATCTTACTGTCAGTTCACCCAGTCGACTGGTTCATGAACCCAGTCGACTAGTATGAAAACTGTTCATCTTTCCAAAGGGACCCAGTCGACTGGTAACTCGACCCAGTCGACTGGTATCACGATTCTATAAAAGAGGCTATTCATTTTTCTGATTTTTACGCCATTTTCGAGCACTCCTGCTTTCTCTCTCTAGAAAAATTCACCATTTTGATCCAAAAACCATCCAAACTTCATCTAAACACATCGATCAACTCATCCATAACGAGATTTTTAACTTTCTACGGTTAAAATCTCTTATTTTCACCAAAATCCTTTTTACCCAAAAAACTCCATTTTCTTCAAAATGAGCGATAGAATCCGTGTTAAATACACAACGAGTGGACCTAATGCGCCTAAAAGCCAAGGTCGTCAAATCCTTCAGCATCGGAGTCACGAGGAAATGGAGCAGCGGGCTCATCTAACAGAACGCCCAGAACAGAGTTGGAGGAAAACTCTATTTTCCAGTCCGATGGCTCACGCAAGGTATAACTCGATTATCCGTCATAAGAAGATCATGACGAGTAAAGTCGTTGATTTCGACTCTATTCGTCATGGCAATTTTGATATCTTGCTAGCCTTTGAGGCAATAAATCTGTCCCTACTAGTCAGAATACATGAAAAATATTACCCGCGACTGATTTACCAGTTCTACGCGAACTTGGTGAAACCCAGTCCTCTGGCTCTGAGATTCAGAACCAGAGTTAGCGGTGTGGAGTTTGAGGTCAACACTGACCTCTTGATGATCATATTAAGAATCCCAGTAAGGGAGATTCAGTGGAGTCTGGATGGATGGCCAGACAGCTTTAACGTCGAGGCGGCCTGTCAGATAGTCAGGGGAGACCCTAACTATGTGTACAGACCCACTACATTTCACACGTGTAGTGACATGCCCCTCGACTTAAAGATGTTTCAGCTGATTGTCAGTTGGACCATCTACCCTAGACTCGGGAGTCGAGGGTATCTATCTAAGATAGATACGGTATTGATTTGGTGCCTTAAATCTGGGTACCACTTCAATATTTATCCTCTGCTGCTCACCAACATGATAAATGGCGAAGCGAGCGACTCCGGGTGTCTTCCTTACGGGATGCTTATTACACTCATACTCTAGCACTTCCGGGTGCCTTTGCCAGTCTCCGAGGCTCAGGATATTGGACCGACGGACATCATCAATATCTCATCACTGAAGAAGATGGGATGTGCGGTTCGTGACGGCTTTCTCCATCCAAAATCCGGGAAGCACTTACGGATACGAGGAGATGAGAGTGATGATGATGAGGAGGAGGAGGCTGTTGCCTATGCTGATATGGACACTGACACTCGAGCACCTCTGATTGGTGACTCGAGTACTGGTCAGACTGGATACGGAGATATACTTCAGGCTATCTCGAGCCTTCAGATGACGATAGAGTCCGGATTCCAGTCCATGCAGTCGGAGTACCAGAGATTAAGCTCCTCCATCGACCACCTACGGGACAACTTCGAGTTACATCAAGAGCACACCGAGGGTTCCCTAGCTGAGATTAGGGAACTTCTTCTGATAGCTCAGACTCTCCCGCTCCTTGAGTCTATGTCTTCATTATGTACTTAGGATTTTCCAACTTTTACCACATAGCACGGACATATTTTATATTATTTTGTCTTATTTATGGCTCTATGAAGCCCGTTCATGTATTGACTTTTTATATATGATGTTATGTTTCTATGAGCCATATTTAATATATCCATTTACATTATTTGTGATATGTTTGCATAGTTTCAAACTGCTTTTATTCACGAAAATGCTATGAAACTGATAATGCTTGTATGAAAACTTTCGGTTCTTCCCGGGAAGGCTTCTGAAATTCGAATAAAGCCAAATTTTCGTATACAAGTTTTTTTAATCATTCTCTAGATGATTGTCATGGACAAGTAGCTTATTTTTAGATTTATAGCCCCTTTGGTTGCTGTTGTCAAAACGGGGGAGAAAAATGAGAAAAACTAAGTAAAAGAAACCAATGCATAGATTTAGGGGGAGCACTGCTCCAAAACTTATTCTTTGAATGGTTGAGTTAATTGTGGTTGGTTGAAATATATATATGAACTACATTTGCCTGTTTTACAGGGTGGTTTTATTCGAAAAACAGAGGAGACTCTGTCCGATGTTTTGTAAAAACCAAACACTTAGCTTTTTTATCTGTTTTTACATTATTAGTTTTGTCATCATCAAAAAATGGGCGATTGTTGACCCTTACCCGTATTTTAATGATGACAAAACACAACTGTTATTATACTAACTAAGTGTAGTAAGAAACTAAAGCGTTCAACCAAGGATCAAAGTTCAAGAACTCAAACCGAATCAAAGTATCAAGTGAAGACTGAAGAACTAGTATAGGTTTAAGGTTTTAGAACCAATGTAAGTCTCACTTATACACTGTAATAGCTTGTTCAATGGCTCGAACAAAAAAGGTTTTCTAAACCGATCGTTTTAAAACAAACATTTTAAATTAAGACAGAAAAACTGGGTTGGAAGACAACCCAGTCGACTGGGTACATATACCAGTCGACTGGTATATGAGACAGTATGTCTCCAATCGACTGGGTCATTCATACCAGTCGACTGGTAAAACGGACAGTAAGTCCCCAGTCGACTGGATGAAAAATACCAATCGACTGGATACCCATAAGTTCTGAAAACGTGATTTTTTCAAGTGAACCCAGTCGACTGGTATCACAACCCAGTCGACTGGTAGTTCAAAAATATGACCGTTGGACTCCAAATCTGAACGTTTTAAAGCAAATCTTTTTTCAAATTAAAGTCCTAACGGCTATATTATTTGATTGCTATATAAACCCATTCTATTAAAGCTTTCAACAACAAGCTGCATACATTCAAAAAGAGTTGATCTCACACAATCAAGTTATTATACTCTTGAAACAGAAAAAGCTTTGAAATATTCTTATTGAGCCATTCTTCAAGCTTTACTTTGAAAGAGAGACATTATTCAGTTGTATAAGCTTCCATTAGCTGTTTCTCTACTATTTACTTTACATTATCTTTTGTAAAGGGATTACTTCCGAAAGGAAGGGGATTACTTCCGAGAGGAAGAGGATAACTTTCGAGAGGAAGAGGATAACTTTCGAGAGGAAGGGATTGTAAGGTTTGTACAACACCGAAAAAGTTGTACGATTAAGTTACTTAGTCAATTACTTCAAGGAGTTCCTTGAAAAGAGTGGACGTAGGGTCGGAACGAATCCGATATTACCGAACCACTATAACATGAGTTTGCATCCTCTTCTCTCTAAACTCTTTATTTATAGCACATTACTTGTTTTGATTGTTTGCTGCTTATTCGTTTTTATAAACTTGTATTAATTCCGCAAAAAGTTTTAAAAACCCAATTCACCCCCCTCTTGGGTTGAAATCTCGATCTACAATACCTATCACAGTCTTCTTCACTCACATTAGCTTAAGGTTGTTTCTCTTTTCAATTCTGATTTTGATATCGATTTTGACCTTGACCTTGATTGTTTTCTCCTTGAATTTTCCTCTTCAATTTCCAACACTCAAAATTGAAATGTATCTTATTCCTATAGCAATAACAGGTGACACTTTTATTTTTGGACTTTGATCAGAATTTCTGACTATTGTAACTTGAACCTCTTTCTCTAAATATGCCTATATAATCTCTAATGACTAGAGAATCACTTTGACTTTGTTTCTCATAATTATTCCTATTCACATCACTCAAGTAATTCTTTAGAAAATAAAAAAAGTGTTAACATCATCTAACGAAATTATATGTCTACCAAACATAAAGGTTTCCCTAAGATGTTTAAACAAAGGTGGTAGAGAACAAAAAAAACATCAGGGGTTGATCCTTTTCATCTAATTTGAATTCCATTGAACCAAAACCAGTAATAATGGAATTAAATTCATTAACACGAGATGTCATTGACGTAACTTCTGTCATATGAAACAAATACAAATGTTGCTTCAAAAACAATTTTTTGGTGATAGATATCATCATATATAGAGACTCTAATTAACTTACACTATAAACCAACATCGATTTTCTCTGTAAGAACTTCACACAAAACTCCGTCAGATAAACACAATTGAATCGCAATCAAGACTTTCTCATCCATCTCCAGTTTTTGTTGTCATTATACTAGGCATCTTCTCTTTCCCTAGCAATGTTTTTTTCAAACATTTTTTTTCAGGATGGTTCTTGCTCCCGAGATTATAATGTGTTGAAGAAAACTACACCTAAGGGTTTGTGGGATAAGTTTGAGAGCATTTATATGTCAAATTCTTTGACCAACAAATTTGTCTCGATATGGACATCTACTCTCTAAAGATAAAAGAATGTACAAGTATTCATGATCACTTGAATGAATTTAATATCTAAATTGTTGAATGCATAAGAAACATTGAAGGATAAGGAGAAGGCATTACTCTTGTTATTATCTTTTCCAAAATCTTACAAACCATTAGTGCAAACAATGTTGGTGGGCAAGTCGACATTGAGCTTAGATGATGTGACCAGACTCTTGTATGAGAATGCGAGGTTGATTGGAAACGAGAGCTTGTCTAGTGGTAGTCAAGTGTTTGCTATAGAGAGTTCTAAACGAGGGATGAGTCAATGGAGAGCGAACAGTGGCTCAAGGTGGAGATCTAAATCTAGACTTAAAGATGATAATGACAATGAGTACTTCTATTATAGAGAGATAAGACACATATAATGTTATTGTAAGGCCATGAATGATGATTTAAAATAGTTGAAAATGATGAGTGGGAAGAAAAGTGATAATGGAAAGAGTAGTAAAAGTGTTAATATCACCGAAGGAAGTGATGAAGAAGTTGTGCTAGCTATTGATCACATTAAAGAAAAAGTTGATGAGAGTGATATGGTGTACTTGATTCAGCATCCTCCATTTACATATTCATTAAGAAGAAGTAATTTGATTGTATGAAGGAACCTATTCATGTCACAGTTATTACTGTATGTGGGAAACACAAAGTAATTGATAGTGAAGAAAGTTTAAGGTTAAAGCTCCATGATGAAAGCATGAAAATACTTGAGAAAGTAAAGTTTGTTTCATCTCTCACTATAAATATAATCTCTTTGGGAGAGTTTGATAAGATGAGATTCACATGGACTGCATGCAATGGAGAGATGGAAGTTCTTAATGGATCAAATATAGTGTTTAAGACTACTATGAACAAGAAGGGCTTATATGTGTTGGATGAAAAGGTTTTGCTTAGAAAATTAGGTGGGGTAGACATGGAATGATTGCACCAACTAAAAAGGGAGTTAAATTTGTTGATAATGTGGAGAATTTGAGCCAAGGTGAAGATTGTTAGGATTTTGGCTCAAATCCTCACAAGAAAGAATTCAAATTGATTTAGGAAAAGTTTAATTTCATATTTTGTAGTTGCTTGTTATAGTAGGAGTAGTAGGAGTTTCGTATTGGATTATTGTTTGTTATAGTAGTAGTAGTAGTTTACTATGTTGTTATTGTTATTTTCCTAGTATTAGGAAAATATCCTCTATATAAAGAGGGTCCTAGAGAAGGTAGAGGTCATACTCATAATTCCAATATATATTGTAAATTAGAGGGATTTACAACTAGAGTTAGGTTGAGACATTTGGGTGTATTAGGGATTTTGGGTTATGAGGTTGTTAGGGTAATAATTTTGTTTTTCTTGAAGTTTTGAGTAAGGATTAATAAAGTTGTGAGTATGTTGGTGGCATAGGCAAAGAAGTTGTCAAACCAAGTTAAATTGTTGTGTTCTTAATACCTGTTTGTTTTGCCTAAAATTTGAATAAGTGGATTTTGAAGATAAAATCTCAACACATTGTTTGTTCTTTAGGTAATTATGTTGAAAACTTGGAGCGAAGAAGGTGCAAAGACAAATAGAGAATCAATAAAAAAGCTAAAGATCGTCTTGATTGTGAGAATAGTGAAGCGTCTTTGTTTTGTTATTTTGGTTTAGTTCATAAATGTATGGTTTGGTTATCAATAATTTAGTATTACTAATATTTGAATTTTTATGGGATGTTTGAACCTTTGAAATTTGAATATTTGGGAGATATTTAAATTTGACAAAGTTAATTTGATACTTTTAAATTTTTATTTGTAATGTTTAGTGGTTGAAATAAAAAAATATAATTCAAGATTTTGATCTAATTTAGGCCAATTCGGCTCAACCCAGTCCAAACCAATCCATTGAGCATGATTTTGATTTCATAAGCTAACCTGAACCCAATTCGAGCCCAAGCCAATTTTTGTGGGTTGAGTTAGGGTTGAGATTTTTATAACCAGTCATGAGTTGAGTTGGGTTAGAGTTGGGAATATAGTGTCATAGGTTGGGCTAAAGTTGACCTTTAACCCGATCCAACCCAACCCGTTCACACTCTTAGTGGATAACTAACTTAATTGGTAGAGTTACTTGTCATCACATAAAAGATTAAAAATTAAATCTCACTCACATTAAGGATAAGAGGAATAAGAGATGGGATATGACTGCTTACTATTGTGTAGCTTATAGGTCGAATGAATATCCTTTGAACCAAAAAAGATTTTTTTTTTTGTTGCTAAATACCAATTTTTGTCTATAAGATTTAATTACTTATTTTTGTATATCGCAACCAAAATGAATTGAACTCAAATCTATTATATAGAGGACTCATATGTGACCATTAAGTTGAAAGGCTATGAGGTTTAACTACTTATTCAATTTAAAGCATATATATCTTTTGTAACATTTTAAAATTAAGTCAGTTTTGACCATTGTCATGAATGAACTTCAAGAAAAATTAATGGAATTTTCATGTGGCAACCTATTCAACGCCACATGGTTAAAAATATATGAAATACCAAAATTAGCTTTTCCAAAAAAAAAAAAAAAAGAAATACCAAAATTAGATTTTTATTAATCTGAATACTAAAAATTGAATAAATTAATATTATAAAAAATATAATAATTTATTAAAATATTAAAGGTGCAACCCCGTGGCCTAACACCCTTAGGTTTGCTCGTCCCAAGGGGTTGAGAACACCCTAGGGGTGCTCGCCCTAACGAACACCAACAAAAGTGACGAAATTGATGCGACATGGGCATAGTAAGACATTGCTTAAATTGAAATTACATGAACCCAATTAAATAACTCTATGCAGGTGTGCTAATGCTAGTTGCTATAACTATAACTTTAAATATCTAAAGATATCACAGTTTAAATGTTGCGTTGAACAGTTGCATTCTCAAGGGAGTAGCGTGATGATTCACCTAATAATACTGCTGAGCCCACACATTCTCACGTAGCTTTTTCAATTCCTTTGTAAACGGAACCAAAACCTCCTTCGCCAAGAAAATTACAGATTCTAGAGCCATTTTTATTGTGGAAATTAGTTTACATAATCATTTGAAACTATTTTTAAGTTGGAAATTCCAATACCAAAGACATTCGACTTGTTGAAGAACAGTAGAGAAATAAATTTCAAAATTCTTGTTTTTGACAAAGTTCTTAAGCTATAATTCATAACTCAATATGTGAGCCATACAAAAGTGTCAAGATGTTACAAGGCAATGACATGAATAAAAAACAATGAGGACATTCAGGTACAATGGCAACGCAGAGGAATGGATACACCTGGTGGTTTTCTCTTCTCTCGAACTATGGATTCCTTAATCATGGGTAATTTCTGAAAAACTTTTTTCCATATGTGATTCACAGCACCGTCTGGAGGAATTGGCCCAATACCACCTGGGTATCCATTATCATACTCAAAAACAGGCTGATACACGGCCATTTTGTGTCGAAATTTTTCCCCAAGTTCTTCAGGAAAGCTTCTGAGATGATTAACCAGCCAATTTGGTCTTAATGCATCACCAACTGCCACAAAAACTGAAAATTCTGAATAATCCACCATCCCTTCGAATGGAAGCTCAATGTTATCACTAACAATAACAGGTATACAGAGACTTTGAATGGCATCAAATATTCGGCATGAAGTAGGGGTGTCCCCAGCTGGGTGCAAGCAGAACTCAGAAGATCTCATCCCTCTGATTGACTGCTCCCTTCCAGTTGAATTAGGGAAGCCTTCTTCCATTATAACCCCTGGTTCATTAACCAACAAGTCCCACAATTTTTCTCGAACTAGGCCTCCCTGTTAGTGGAAAAGCTAAACAAATTAAAGGAATAGTAAAGCAAAATAAGGAAGCTAACTATTATAAAGCAGAATGATTATAGTGTGCCTTTAATCTTATATACATTTGTGGCATCCATGTGACTGCATGTGTTTGTTTGTGTGTGAGCGCATGCAGGCTTCTGTTACACACTCCACCAATGAACACATTAGATTACAAGAAGGCACACTATAGTAAGGTCATAAAGGAAGGAATGAACATGGCTTATTCATAAGGTAGAAGAAAAGTTGAAAGAGCATTCATGAAATTTGCATGGATAATGAAAAGAATGAGGCATATTTTAGCCCGTTAACCTTAGTGTTTTTTTAAAGAAAAAAATAAAAAGAAGAAAACAAAGAAAAGAAGAGGAGGAGGGAAGAAAAATAACTTTCAAGGAGTGAAAACAAAGAGTTAAAAGGGGGACAAGAAGTATCCTTGATGTGGCATTGCCTCTTCCCCTCCCTTGTTTAAGGGGTGTTACAACTACATACATTTGCGCAGAACCCATGTCTACATAGAAAATAGAAATTATGAATGATGCAAGATAAGCCTCATACTATATTTTTGAGTTCAAAAGTGAGGAAGCTGTCTGACATAGGAACCTACAAAAAAAAGCATGTGCAAACGCATGATAGTTTTTGCAAATAATTTCAGTTATTGCTAGCCAAAACTGTGTAAGAAAATAATAACATTTTCTGTAAAATGCCAGAATGGAAACAAGTTCTGTTGCTAGTATCTGAAGGAATACTGACCCTGTGCCGATGTTTAGCCCCTTTAAAATAAAGAAGGGTCTGGCGTTTCTGGTTTTCTGACAAGTATAATCTAGGGAGCAGGTGCGTATATGGCACAATTACATCTTTGAGGAGTGAAACTTGTGTGTGTTGTATCATATCGGAGCTATCATTGGATGACTTAGAATCAAGCCTGTACCAGCCACCAAAGTCTACCACCAGGAGAATAGACAGTGCTATCTCAGCTCTGACATGCCACACTGCCACTGGGTCTGCCAAAGAATGCTTCAAGGTTTAACATTCCTGACAATCCATAGACTAAATCATAAGCTGCTAAAGCATATCAAATATTTCTACAATTTTTTTTCAGCAGTACGTAAAGGACAAACTTGATTGTATCCCTACATGAATTAGAACACAAATAACGAAAGCTCAGGGAAATGGAACAATCAATCACATCTAGTGATAGACCATAATTTTCAAAATAAAGAGTGAAGTATTTGAGTTAACAAAGAAATAAGGAAGGACCAATCAAGCATCACATATATGACAAAGTAAGACTAAAAAAAGACCATAGAAGTAACAAACCTTAAAAAAAGTGCTAAAAAAACATTTTAAGAGAATTTTACAATTTCATTCTCTAATAACCCGTCTGAACCAATTACTGTTGTTCTTTTTACTATTTCAATGCATAATTTCTGGACTTGATTAAATGGAGTAACCTTTTTACGTGCTATGCTAACTTGAAAAGATAAAATACTCAAATTACATATTTTGCATAACTTCAAACTGATGTGAATGTTGAAAGTAAATGGTCTTATCCAAATTCAAATGCTTCCCTGAATCTTTTTACTTCTTTATTTATCTACTTTTTCATTTGAAGAATAGCCAAGAATCTCCATTTACTTGTTTGGACTTTCTTAGCTCCTTGTTCATATTGGCCATGTTTGGTACCCTGATTTAAGCCAAGTTTGGCTTAAATTTTGCTTTGGAATTGGTGTATTTTGCCTTGGAATTGGTTAAATCAACCCTGAATACCAAACATGGCCAATATTGGCAACAACACATAAATAACAACAACGGCAAACACACAGAGACACAAACATACTACAACAAACAGGATTTAGCTTCTAATCTTCTATTCGGCAACCAAGCCATTATATCAGGTATCCTAGCTACATCAAATGAAAAATACTGAAATGTAAGCAATCAAAGATTAACTCCATGACAGAACATCCAAAAAAAATTGATTATCCAAGAAAAATCATTTCCCAGAATATAAACTGATGCACCTTTACAATTTCTTTATCAAAAGTGATAAATATTTTGAGAAAAAGGCAAAAAAAAATCAGGTGCTTGGGCAGGGAAACCGAAGTCTTAAAAGTGATCGACCTTTACAATGCCAAGAGTTGCCATTCAACAGAAAAAAGGGGTGAAACTAAAGGGCTCAACAAAGAAAAAAAAAAGATTTGTTCTCCAATATAACACCAGCAACCCTGCGGAAGAGTGTCTTCACAAAGAATAAACCAAGAGACCAGAAGAAAAATCAAGTGCACCCCTTTTGCAAAACCAGCTTTGGGTTGTGATCAAGCAAATCCACCAGGAAAGTAACAAGCAAGTGGACTTTAAGAACCTCCAAGTCTATTCTAGAACTAGGATCCTACTAATCATCCTTAGATTGTTACATTATAAAATTGACTGCAATGACACTTTCTTTCTTTTTAATCTACTGATGCAGAGAGCTCCTTGAAATCTACCAATTAATGATTTGATGAAATTTTATTCCCCATTGCCTTTGCATGATAGATGAAGAAATTCGAATAAAAGAGGGTTCCTCAATGATATCCAAAAGTCTCCCTGTATAACCCTCAGATCTGTAATCAAAATCTTTAGACAAACTTAACCTATATGATGATCTAGCATCGCTGGTAGCCTATTCATATGGCTAGCAACGGACTTCTGAATTTATATAGGATAATGAATTGTCTGACATAGCTTGCAAACACAATAGTGACCTTTTCATTACAGTCCACTTCTCCTATTTTGACTTCCAAAAAACGTGTTTTGTGACCTCACTTCCCTATCATCAAATCCAAACAGATCGAGCTCCAAAGAATATAACGGAATTGTAGCCTTGCAAACATGAACGGAAATAGTTCTTTTATTTTTCTAATGGTACCAAGAAATTTAGTTCTTTACAGCCTCAAAGGAAGATCTTTCTTTGATGAGAAGTTTGTATATTGAAAATGGATTGGTTGTAACCTTTACTACAAGAATTGAACAACTTGCTATTCACTCGTGGTTTCTGGGTCATATTATTTTTATTGTGTAGGAGAGATGGTTGATTTGTTCAAGACGTAGCATTGGAACTGCTACTTAGGTAATACCAAGGGTTTGACCCTCTCTTTCCGTACCTTCACCTAATTTAACAACGTTACCGATCACCATGTATTAAATACCAATAGATACAATAAAGTGCTTAAAAGTAGACCTAGTGCACCTGAGAAACTAAAGCCACACTAACAAGCAGCTCAACAGCCACTACATCACATAAAAGAACATCACCAGATCGAATGCAATGGACTTCAACACAAAATCAAAATCCAGTAAGCAATTCAAACATGGAGGAACTAAGAGCAAGCTAGAAAACACGTCAAGAATCACTTTAAAACATAATGATCAAATTCAAAATCTACTTCATCTGAAAAAAGGAAGAAATAAATTTCAAAACTCACAAATAGAAATAGCTCAAAACACAACCAGTAGATAAAACAACACCAAAACCATAACAAAATCCTAAGGGTACCAGTAAGAACAAACACGTGATCCCGCCCGCCAGACTGCTTCCATGCCTCTGTATTCCTCACAAAGTCCATGACTTCCCTCTGCCTTTGATAGTCCTCATTGCTCACCTTCTTTCTGAAGGCCCCCTTCCCCATTCCCAGCTGCATCTCAGCACTTAGCGTTGCAAAGAATGGCACGAAAATTACATCAGCCTCACTTTCACTGAAAACTCTTTTGGCAAAAGACCTAGTTCTCTGATCCCGAGGGGTCTCAAGATCGCCCATGATCCAGTACTCAGCACTGTACTGCTTGATCAGTGGATTCTCGGGGTATGGCGGGAATTTGGCAGGTTTGGGCAAATTGGTCGGTGGGATAGGGTGGTCTGGGTCGGTAGGGAGGCGGGAATCGGGATCAGATGACCAGTATTTGTCGAGGAGGCCGTAGTTGAGGGATCTGGGGAGCTCTGCTACGTAAACTTTGATGTGATTTTGAGGAAATTGAAAGGTGTTGTAGGAAATTTGAGAAGTAGGGTTGGGCTTTTGGGGCGTGGTTTTGGAAATGAAAAAGAATAGAGAAATTGAGAGGATGCAGAGAAGAGTGAATGCGAGGAATAGGCAAGTAACTGAGCATAGAGGTTTTGCGGTCGTGTTGTTTCTGCTAGCCATTTTTTGCATCTTGGATTTCTGTTCCTCCTCTGGGTTTTCACTGTTCTGTTGCCACCTGCTGATTTATAAGAGAACTGTCCCAGGCACACAGAAGAGAAAATATAAACATACCAGGTGTTTTCCGGTCCTAACTAATTTGACCTGATCCCCCCTGAAAAGCAATAAATGAAATAAGCATAAGCATAAGCATAAGCATAGGCATATGAGTAAGCATAGATTTCATTAATATAAAGCAAACAAAGCTAGATCCAGCCATATACCATTCCCCACAAAACTAATCACGTCTGTGTCTCGCTTTTAACTCCTCGATGAATTTATGTCCACCCAATCACACCATGAAAGTTGGTGGCCTGGATAGCATTTAAAGCTAAAATATGAAAACAAAACAAAAGTTTCCATGAGTATAGTGTATATATCAAGCTAGTGCAATGCAATGTGCTATGTAAGAACAAATATCATTATTATTAAAGCAACCAGAAGAATTTCCATCTTGAAAACACATAAAATAGAGTTAAAAACTAAAATAGAAATAAGAGAACAACTGGAAGAATTTTCATCTTGAAGACACATAACAATGGAACACTGATAGGGTGGAAAAACCTCTAAGTGTGATTAAAGATAAATGGCTTCACACCCTTAATTTTTGGTTTAGTGGGCATTCCTTTGTCAACAAGGAAGGGCTTTTAGAGTTTATAGATTTTTTGCCTTGTAAATGATTTTGTTGTTTGGGTTGCACCCCCTTCGTGGACTTTTGAATATACTTTACTTAAACAAAAATAATAATAATAACGGAACAGCTACTCCTACATTTTAATCTAAAAACAACAACCATTTAACATATATCAGAGTACTTGGTTCTCTAGTTATGCTGCTTATATCCCCAAGCATAAGTAAAATAAATTTTTAAAAAAGTAAAAAAACTGGTAACAGACTATCTGATACATAACTCACCAGCACATTAGTCACTACTGAGTCACTGACTACACTCATCTCATCTAGGAGCCTTTTTTATAATAATATTCATATAGTGTTTAGCACCATTGCATCAGATGGTGAACACTACGCATCAATTATGCCGTTTCTGTTTTTAATGAATATATTTAATTTAATTACTGTGCATGTGGATCGGACAAACACAAATTTCATAAACAGCTAAAATGAAGAAGAAAGCTACAAACTAAAAGAATACGCAGTGGTCAGAATTCATCACAAGCATGACATCAAGGCACAAATGGAACACATCCGAATTCAAAGCAATAGTATATAAAAATCCCAGCCTATCAAAATAATCATATCAGTTGCAAATCCTACGAACAAAAAAAAAATACTAAGATTGAAGATCAAAACATACCCATAAAAAGCAACATCAAAATTACGCAAACCCATGTTGCAACATCAGCAGTGAAAATGAAAAAGAGAACAAAATATAAGACCTGAAAGACCCATTTGTTAATGATGATCACAGTGACTTTGACAATCCACAACTGGAGAATTGCGAAAAGAAATCCGGCCACACTCCACTGACACAACCGATCCTTCTTTATCAATTTCTCCAATCATCAAATGCTACAAATAAACTTAATAGTTAGTAGTTACTTAGTGATGATTTTTTATTGATCTAAATATGTACAAATTAAATGGCTGAGATCGAAGAGAAGGGAGAGGATCCAAGGGAGTGGAGCTCCACATAGAAGCCGAGATATAAAGAGAGATAGAGATTCGAACCAGAGAGAGTTTGTTCTTCGAGAGAGACAGAGTCCCGAATCCGAGCGGGAGAAGATAGAGGATAGAGATGGACGAGGAAGCGCGGAGGAGATTACCGTCTGGGTTGGGTAAAATTTATTGGGAGAGAGCAAAATCTGACCCGTCGTAAAATCCGAACCAATCCCTTACAAAAAAAAGATTTTAAAATAATATGACTCGGGCCTTACAATCCAGACCAAAAAATGAAATAATTTGAAGCTCGATTCAACCCGATTTCGAGTTACTCGAAATTCAAAAAATCTGAAACCAAGACATCCAAACTTGACATGAATCTTCAGACAGTTCAAAACCAAAACCCCAAGAAATTTAATTTTATATAAAAAAAAAATGCATTTAAAGAGCTTGTTAAATCAGTGACGATCAAGTAAAAGATATTATCTTACATTATAATTATAATTAAAATAGAAAAATAGATATCAAAATTTACTTATAACCAACATAATATTATAAGTTATTCTTTTTTTTATTTATAATTATCAACTTTTCTCAGACTTTGTTCAGTGATTAAAAGACTAATAACAAGATTTTAGGGTTATTGAGGTTTTAAATTATACTTTTACCGATGTGTGAATTATTTATCTGATTTATATATTGAATAATGCGATAGCATGACTAAATTTTTATATGAAACAATGTGATACTACTATCAATTTTTCAACATATGACTTCACAAATTATTAATTAAATATCAATTATATTGTATTTTACATGATTAATTGATATAACATATTGATTAATAATTTATAGTAAAAATTAAAATTAATCAAATAAGATTAATATCAATTTAAATAATAATTTTTCATTTACTTATTGTTTTACTAGCTAGGTTATAATTATCATATTAACAAAGAATGTGCCCCTCACTTAGACAAGACATGAACGCACAAATGCTCGCACAGTCGCTCACATACATAGACGCTCGCATTAGTAGTTGATTATAATAATTATGAGAAATGAAATGAATCCAATAAGATTATGTGTGAAGAATAGTTTTTTACTACTTACTACTATAATAACTAATAATTATCATAATTATTAGTTATCAACAAATTCTTTATGTTTATAATTTTATTTAAACATTGTCTAATATTATATATGGTCGTGTAATATATATATATATATGAATGAATGATCATATAAAATATTAATACTTGATGATACCCAACAAAAGTATCAATTATTAATTAAATGTAAGCCCTCTATATAACAAAGCATGTTTGCAGGATGGTAAAAGAGCTGATTTCCTAATTGGAGGGGACAATTTCAAGCTTATTGCTTTTTTGGAAGATAAGTTTATTTCCTTTAAATTTTGATTTTATGCTCGTGAATTATTTTTATTTGAGTAACTTACACTCCAGTACCATGATGTATAGAAAAATAAACTTCTTCTATCCCATAATTTTAGTTATTTATAACTTCTTCTTTTTTTTACTTAAGTTTGATTTTAATTATTTTATATATATATATATATTATTTTAAAAATATAAAAAATATTTTTAAAAAAATTTAAACTTTATTTATGTATATATGAAAAAAAATTAAATTTTTTAATAATTTAACAATAAAAAAATTATTTAATTAATTAATTAAATAGTAAACGTGACAAAAATAATGAGACAAATGGAGCAGTAAATACCATCTAATTTTTCGACATAATACTACAGGCTTGCAATGGTTGAATCCAATAGTGGACACAATGACTCAATTTTTTTGTGATAAATGCCTACATCAATTTTTTTATATTCTAGCATTACCCTTATTAATTATTTATTTATACAAAAAGGATTTAAAGCAAAAATGGGCCCACAATTAGTGACTCCATGTGCTCTATATGATTAGAGGCATGGAATCAATTTTTTACACCTCAACATCATCTTCATCGTTCAAAATATGATTGTTAGGCGGCGGCGACCGGAGGGCGGGGCGAAGCGATGAATAAAATGAGAGGTTTGTTTGAGGAAGAAAGGTGGTTGTGCAAAAGAGGAAGAGAGAGGGCTAAGTTTTTTTTTTTTTTTTACTTGCAGAAATTCAGTGCAAGAGAGAGAGAGAGAGAGAGAGAGAGAGAGAGAGCTAATGACCAGATCTACTAATAGGTAATATATGTAATTTTTTCTTAGATTTCTCATTTATATGTTGTTGCTTCAATCTTTTGCATTCTTCCATAATTTGGGATTTCAATTACTCATTCTAGTACAAATCTGGGTTTTGTTCTCATTTTCCACTCAAAATGTTTGATAAAATGTATATGCCAGTTGCAGGTAACTGACACAATGTCCACTTCAAATGCTAGTACAACTTCAAGGTCAAAAATTTGATTCTGCAACAATAGGTGTTGTGATGTTCTTGATTGCAAATCTTACACTTATTATAATGTTTGTATAAATGTATCACACTTAATCTATGCTTTGTTTTTAGTCTTATTAACTTTCCTTGGTTAGTGTTAATGTAAGATGTTTTGCTTGCTTGATTGAAGTAAAAATCTAAGTAATGTATTTTGTTTGCTTGATCTAAGCAAAAATCACATGTAATTTTTAGTGTTATTATGTCCCTTGTTTTAATCTTTATTAATGCAATCATGTTTTTGGTCAATGTGAAATATTTCCAATGCCATTAACAAGAGAAATTACAACAACACATTGTTACAATTCCAAAAAATATTTCACTAGTATTTATATTTAAAGCACATGTACATTATTTGTAATGTAGTTCCCAAAATAACAAAATAACATGCTTAACATGAATTTCACTTCCCAAATAAATTAAGTATATAGTAATCTTGGTTGGAATGGCTTAAACATAAATTCTATATGTTAAATACAGTAAGCATATAATCCCAAAAGAAACTACATCTTGGTTGGTATGCCATCTGTCAAAGACATCATATCCATCCCTAGTAACCCCAAAACAAAAAACAACCACAACTATATTATAAATACTTTATCCTAACAAATTAGAAAGCAGCATAGCTATTGTCACCACCAACCACAAGATTAGATAATCCCACCACGCTCTAAGATCCCACCATACTCTGACTTGGATTGGCACCAGTTGTTGATGTTGTGATAAATGCTTCAATATTCATTTTTAAGCCCCTTAATTTACATTTATTACGCTTTTCGTTTACGTGTTTTATTCCATTTTACTTCATTTTTGTGTTTTCTGTGTTTTTATAGGTTCTTGGAGAAAATGTAGCATTTTGGAACTCAAAGGAAGAAATCTGGAAGACTTGAAAGCAGCCAAGTGCGATCGAGCACAAAAGAGTGTGATCGAGCGCACAAGCACTCGTGCGCACAAATAGAAGGCTCGAGCGCAACCTTGCGCACAAGCATGAGATCGAGCACACACGTGCAGTAAAACGGCAGAACCTATTTTGGAAAGGATGGTTTGGGTCTTATTTTGGAAATTAGGGTTTCGAGGTGTCCTTATGACCCTATAAATAGACTTGTAAAACACAAAAACATCTTCTTTTCAGTTTGAAACTTTGGAGATGAATTGACATCTTTTCTCCACAGTGTTTTTTGGATTTATTCTTTTCTCTTTAGTTTTACATTATGAAGATGTTTAACATCACCACCATGTGTAACTAACTTACTAATAAGGCTCGATTGAAGCCCTAATTATGCTTTTCCATATATAAGTATTGTTGTCTTTGCAATAGCTGTATTATGATGCTTTAATTGATTAATGCTTGTTTATTGAATTCCTCATATGTGTTTGCCTTATCAACATATGCATGTGGTATGAATTAGTTAGTTAGATCAATTTGGATGACCGAGTCACGGGTTCGACAATAGTAACAAAAGAATCCACGCCGGATTCTTGGGTTAATCAACATAGGAAACCAGGAGTATATAACATGCCCTAGGTCCTGTGTGTTTGTCGATTTTCACAGAACTTTTGCTCTCTTAAAGAACAACTTAGTATACACCATTCTAAATCCTTCAAAGAAATAAAAGAGTTGGAGTATACACCATACCTGACTCATGGCTTATGGAAATCAATAGCTTAAGGAGTATACACCATACCCTTAGGTTGACAACATTAGGTATTCATAGTATGGTTAGAGCATTGGCACATTACTTATTGGGAAAGTATGATTAGTGGTGGATATCAAAGCCTTATGTTTCTATCATTATCAAATTCAAACTCAATATTTATTTCTATCATTTTATATTGCGAAACTGATTCTAAAATGAAATTCACTAATTCCTGTGGAGATGATCTCGCATTTGCACACTATGCTACTGTTGACCTTATGCACTTGCAAGTAAAATTGTTCAAGTATTTGCTTATTAATTTAGGTGGATTTTTGCACAACAAGTTTTTGGCGCCGTTGCCGGGGATTGTACTAAATTTTTGTTTAGAATTATTTTTCGTTCAGTTTTTATTTTTCTGTTCTATTTTATTATGTTTCATCAAAAACCTAATTTCTTTTTCTTTTCACTTTCTATTGTTCTGTTTAAGATACTGTAGTAGAGTAATATGTGGCACTGCGATCGAGCGCACAACCTTATGTGATCGAGCACACTCGAGGCAGGGACTACTCGAGCAGCAGTACTAAAACTGTTGCACCGAAGCATTTCAGCCGATTCATGCAAGGGCTTCGATCCAGGAATCCAACCTTCTTTCCACTCGATACAGAGCTTGAGCGAACCATTCGTCAAAGGCTTAGAGACAACGTTGAAGAAGTAGAAGAAGAACTTGAGGAAGAAGTATTGATGGCAGATCAGCTTGACAACCAACCACCACCTGAGCGAAGACCTATGAAGCAATTCTTCATCCCACGGAACCTCGACCAGCCATCATGCATTGCTTATCAACCAGAGGTGGAAGACAATTATTACATATCTCAACAGATACTCAGTGCATTGACTCATTTTAGGGGTACACCTGCTGAAGATCCACACTTGCACCTTCGGCAATTCTTTGATTTTTGCAAGTTCCAGCATATCCGGGGCCTAGATCAAGAGGGATCAGGTTAATTCTTTTCCCTTTTTCATTAAAATATAATGCTAAACTGTGGTACAATTCATTACTTGCAGTTTTTATCCACATTTGGGAAGAGTTAGCCAGTAAGTTCCTAAGGAAGTTTTTCCCAGCTCAAAAGACAAGACAAATGAGGAAGGAGATTCAATCTTTCCAACAGAAGGATGGAGACCTGTTCTTTGAGGCATGGGGACATTTCAACGAGCTGTTACTCAAACACCCACATCACAATTTAAATCAGGATGAACTGGTACAAGCTTTCTATGAAGGTTTGAGTGATACTAATAAAAGTATTGTGGATTCAAGTTGTGGAAGTGTGCTAATGGAGAAGAGCAGTGAAGAAGCTATGGAGCTGCTTGAGACATTAAGTGATCACAGCCAGCAATTCTCCTCTAGGGGTAGACAAAGAGTTAAGAGCAAAGGTTTGTATGAGGTGACTCTAAATGGTGGATCCTCTAATCAGATAGCTGTTGTGGAGAGGAAGCTAGATCTGCTTGTTAAAGCCATAACTGCTCAGAACGCCTCACCTAGTCCACCAGCTACACCACTCCAGGTATGTGCTATATGTTCACATTTTGATCATAATACTGAGACATGTCCTTTATATTCATCTGCAGATCCAGAGCAAGCGAATTATGTGGGACCAAACAACTATCCGCCAAAGAACAATCCATATGCAAATGATTATAATCCTGGATGGCGAAACCACCCTAACTTCTCTTGGAGCAACAATCAAAATGCCCTGAACCTTTAAGGGCAGCAAATGAACTCCCAACCAGCAGTCCACTCAGTTCCCTAATCAAAGAAAAGTGACCTAGAGAGTCTTGTGAGGCAATTGGCAACTCAACAACAACAGTTGATGACTTCACAAGATTAGTTCATGGTAGATGAAAGGCAATTTCGGACTGAGCTAAGAAAAACCACTACAAAACATAAACAAGCCATTCAAAGACTAGAGGGACAAATGGGGCAATTGGCTAAGGAACTAAGTAGCAGAAAGCAAGGTGAGCTTCTAGCTCAAACACTACCCAATCCAAGGGGGCACCAACAACTGAAGGCTGTTATAACTCTCAGAAATGGTAAGGTCATAGGAATCGATGAGTCTGCACAAGCATCTCTAGAAAAACCATATGCATCAAAGGTAAGTGAAATGGAGAAGGTGAATGCAACACCCTTCCCACAAAGGTTATTAAAGCAAAAGAAAGAAAATAAACTGCTTGATATTTTTGAAACTTTGCGGAAAGTAGAAATAAACATTCCTTTATTAGATGCAATTCAATAAATATCTACTTATGCTAAATTTTTGAAAGATTGTTGCACTCATAAGAGGAAGTTTCAGGAACATGAGACAGTAGCTTTAATTGAAGAGGTAAGTGTGGTATTGTTAAGAAAGCTACCACCAAAGCTAAAAGATCCAGGTAGTTTTACTATTCCCTGCAGGATAGGTGAGCAGTTATTTAAGCGTGTGATAGGTGCTTAAATAGTCATAGTTAATTCCCTTAATTTATGCTTATTAGGCTCTTTGTTTACCTATTTTAGTAGATTCTACTTCATTTTCGTGTTTTATGTGTTTTTCATAGGGCTTTGACAAAAAAAAAAAGACATTTTGGAGCTTTAAGGAATAAAAAGTGAAGATCTCCAAAACCAGCAAGGTGCGCTCAAGCGCATCTCCCTTGTGATCGAGCGCACAAGCACACGAACACACACTCAGAAGGCTCGAGCGCACACATACCCTCGAGCGCAGACTCATGCGATCGAGAGCACACGCTCCAGAGACGGTAGAGCCAGAATTGGAAAGAAGTCTCCAGACCTTAAATAGGAAATTAGGGTTTCGGGGCACCCTTAGAGCCCTATATATAGCCTTGTAAAACGCAGAAAACACAACTTTTGGATTAAGCTTAAGTTTTAAGCTTTGGAGAGGAATTGACAACTCGTCTCCTCAGCATTCTTCGGGTTTTAATTTTCTGTTTTAATTAGTTATGGTTATGATGTTTAGTTTACTGAATATGTGTAACTAACCTCCTGATAGGGCTCAATTGAAGCCCTGATTATGCTTTCCTCTATATATGATCATTGATTACCTTTGCTAATAGCCATGTTATAATGCTTTAATTGATTAATGCCTGTGTTTATTTAAATTCCTCATATGTGTGTCTGATCAACGTAGGCATGTGGTATGGATAAGTTAGTTAAATCAATTTGGATGACCGAGTCTTGGGTCTAACAATAGTAACAAAAGATATCCACGTCGGATTCTTGGATTAATCAATATGGGAAACCAGGAGTAGACCAAGCCCTAGGTCCCATGTAGTTGTCGATTTTCACAGCCCTTATGCTCTCTTAAGGAACAGCTCAGTATAAATCATGCTGAATCCCTTAAAAGAGAAAAGAGTTAGAGTATACACTATGCCTAACTCGTTGCTTAGGGAGATCAATAACCTAAGGAGTGGACCAAGCCTTTATGGTTGGCAACCATTAGGTATTCATGATAGAGCTATAACATTGACACTTTATTTAATAGGAAAGTATGATTAGTGGCGGATATCAAAGCACTATGTTCTTATAATTATTAATTCACACTCAACATTTATTTCTATCTCTTTTTATTTTGAGAAACTAATTCTAAATTGAAATTAACCAATCCCTGTGGAAATGATCTTGCACTTGCACACTATGCTACCATTGACCTTGTGCACTTGTAAGTAAAACAAGTACGCTTATTTGCATATTAATTTAGGTAGATAATCGCACAATAGCATGCATTATTGGATTTAGGAACGAGTGTAAATTTGCTGCCATACACAGTATTTGAAACACTAGGCTTGGGGGAGCTTCAACCAACCTCCATCACCTTTCAACTGGCTGATAGAAGCATCAAACAACCAAGAGGTATTCTTGAGGATGTCTTGGTAAAGGTAGGTAAATTTATTTTACCTGCTAATTTTATTGTATTAGATATGGAAGAATGTTCTAAGCCATTACCTCTGCCCATCATTTTAGGAAGACCCTTTATGAGAACTGCTGATGCAAATATATGTGTGAAAAAGAGTATTGTTAGTATAAAGGTAAATGGTGAGCATATAGAATTTAAAATATTTGATGTAATAAATTCACCCCAAGATGATATGGAATGTGTTAATGTCTGTATGATGCAAGGTACTGTTGAGCAAGTTTTTCAGGTCCAGCCCATTAATCCGTTGGAGACCACCCTAACCCAGAGTTTCAAAAGATCGGATATTGAGCCTACAACTGAAAATGTTACTGATGACATCTTTAAAGCTGTGCACCTCTCTAAGGTCTCTCTAATGCATCCCAGAGCAGGTGATAAGAGGCAGTTGCATTTGCATGAGCTGGGTGAATTGAAGCATGATGATTACGCAACAACACCAAGGGCACTTGAGCCATGTGTAATGGACTTTAAGTACCCCCTGCCAAAAGATTAACACTAAAGCTACTATAGAGAGCACTTGAGCAGTTCAGACTTTGATAAACGTGTTGCTCAAGCGCCTCTATTAAGGTCAGCGGTATTGAGGCCACTGAGTATAGTACATTTCTACTTTTGTTATTATTATTATTTTTTTATTTTCACTTTTTCCTCACAGTCCATAGTTCAGTTTGTCATTCAGTACAGTCTGCCCTTGCGATCGAGCGCATGTAACAGTGTGCTCGAGTGCAACCTCGCCATGCGCTTAATGGTGCGCGAGCGCATCACACCAACGCACACACTTGTGAACAAGTGCGATCGAACGCACTTCAGAGTCCGATTGAGCGCACTGGGGGCAGAAAGTCATGCATTTATTTTAATACACTTCCCTCACTTAACACTTTTCACTCTCACTTGTGGAGTTTCGCTCTCGCACGGCACTCAAACCTCACTCACACCAACCCTCACCCCTACACACTCACCATCACTCATCAGCATCAATCATCATCACCACATTTCACCAAAACACTGCACCACTCCGTGACTCCAGGTATGCCCATACACGTTTTTGAATTATCACACACAATCACACACATTCTTAATTTATCTTTTTATTAAATCTTTGCATATGCAATATGTTGTTTTTGTTTGTGTGGTGCTATTTTGGTTTTACATGAGGTTGAGACCTTGTTAGAAGTGCTGCCCACAGCTTCAATTCACTATCGCCCACAAGCTGTTCACTAAAAAAACTCAGTGAAAAATTAGCTAGTGCGATCGAGCGCAGGGTTTTGTGTGATCGAGTGCATAGGCCAAGTGTGATCAAGCGCACTTTGCTAAGATCGAGCACAATATCTGCAGAAACTTAGCCAACATGCCTAAACGGACAGCCTCCACCTCTCGTGCCTTGAGAAGTCATGCTCGGTCCTCCCGGCCCAGCTTTGAACAAAGGGAGATCTTATTCGAGACCAAATTCAACATTGAAGATGATTTCAAGAACTTTGAAGCCACTCAATGGGCAGTCCAGGAGTTTAAGCATCGAGGTTTGAAGAGGCTGTTCAAGCCCATCTACTCTACTGTCTACACCCGATTCGTAGTACAGTTTTATGAGAACCTATTTTTCGACTGTAGCAGGTCGGGGGTCTTGTCCTTATAAGTTCAGGGCAAGTATATCAATGTGACCTCTACAGATATAGCTGTTGCTCTTCATTATTGTGATGAGTCCCTTCCTGAGTACACCCAGATGGAGGAGTAGCTGGAGTCTTTTTCCCTGTCTACCATCGTTAAGGATATATGTGCTGAGCAGTATACCTATCGGTATAACAGTGCGGGGAGCCGGTCTAAATTGCCTTCATAACTCTGGCTTATGGATTCTATTCTTCAGTGGAATATGTGCCCATTGGGGCGCAAGACCTAGAGGTGTGACCAGTTCTTACATGCATTATATGCATTCCACAAAGGCCACTGGTACTCCATCCCTGCTATCATTTGGAGCTAGCTATATAAGTTATAGGACCACGTCCATGCACACTAGGTCACCACGGCTAATGCATGGGGGCTCCCATTCCCGTTCCTCCTCAACTACATCTTCAAGAAAAAGGGGATTAAGGGTTCCTCCATTGATGGACCAGTCCAAGACCACCCCTTCTTCGGGAAGGCTCAATGGACACTAAGTCAGTCACACATGCCTCGAGGACTCTGGGGGCAAGCACCAACTGCAGAGGGAGTAGCAGATGATCGTATGGAGACAAAGGACCCCCCAGCCAGCCCAACTTGGGAGGAGGATCATTCAGACATGGGACCCACAAGGTACAAGTGTATTCTTGATGAGATGTCCTCTTTTCGGTTTGCGTTCTCTGATATTCGATGGGAGGATCAGGAGGCTACATTACTAGTGCATCAGCACATCGATGGTTTGGAGGCACACTTTGCTAGGCAAGAGGTGATACTCCAAGCTATTCTTGATTGGCTACCTATCGTCCCTGGCACCTCATCGTCTACACCACCTGTAGACCAGTAGTGAGAGTAGTACACCGTCTGGCTGAAGACGTAAAACTTAACACTCATAGGAGGCACCCCATAGCATATCCTTTTCTTTTTTGTATTTCTCACATTTTTTGTTAGTATTTATTTTTATAACTGTTTACTATTAGTATCTCTTATTTGCAGGTATTACGTTTATTTTTCTTTTTCAAGGACGATGTGTGTGCATCAGTTCAAGTTTGGGGGTGTGTTACGAGCCATGCCAGCCAACTAGTTCTCCATCTCCCAAGTCAGATCTTTCTATGTCACTCACACATTGGGGACTATGTGTAAATTAAGTTTGGGGGTATGGGAGACACATTCACACACTTTGTCCCAATTTTTTTTGTTATTATTATTAATAAGATAAATGCATGTTCATATTGTTTTGAAAATTTTGGTTGATTTAATCAAATATTATGATAGGATTTCATCAGTAAGCTTGAAATCTAGAACACATGGTCTAATAATAAAGTTTTAAGAGTTTAATTACTTACTTCAAGGCATTTAAGAATTCACAAGTTTGATCTAAATCTGACACGAGTACATTAGCATATAATTGTGTGGGGTATGACATATAATTTTTATATGTATGTTTCCATGGCCTAACTGTAATCGAATGACTTGTTAAAAGAACACTTTGGCATAGAAAAATAGAAAAAAAAAATTTGCACAAAAAGAGAAAATAAAATGCTCCTAATGGTCATTAAATAAAGTTTCCACTGAGTAACTAGACCTCTTGTCTCAGTAAGCAGTGAGTGTTCACATCAAAAAGTGGGTATTGTGCTTATAATGATCATTAAATAAAGTTTCCACTAAGTAACTGGACCTCTTGCCTCAGTAAGCAGTCAGTGTTCACGTCAAAATGTGGGAATTTTGCTTAGCAGCATTAAGACCAGTTTGTTTCGTAGCCTTTTTGACTCGTGTTAGTAAGTCCTTAGAGGTGTCTCTACACCTAATGCCCTAAAACCATTTGGTTTGAGAGTCATTGGCTAAACACTCGCTACATGTGTCAATTAGAAAGCTTAAGGGAACTCAACATGGCAAAAATATCATAATAAAAGAAAAAAAATAAAACTATGCCATTATTGTTCATTTTGATAGGAAATTCGATGAATGTTGCGACACTGAAACACTATACATTGGAGTTATTTGGAAGCTTCATCTTTTATGTGCTAATTCACCACACATTGAGTCAGACTTATGATGCCTTAACGAGCCTTGTGTAAGTGATTAGATTTTAAAACTCTTATTCATTGCGAAGATGTGTTTATATTTTAAACTTGCTCATGAATAAATATCATGGTTTTGTGTGCAACCCAAAATTTTGGATATCATGAATAGTGGATTTATTTTTGTTATTATTTTCAGTTAGTTTTTCGTTTCTTATTGCTAAGGGACTAGCAATATATAAGTTTGAGGGTGTGATAAGTGCTTAAATATTCCCTTAATTTACATTTGTTAAGCTCTTAGTTTACGTGTTTTATTCTATTTTACTTCATTTTTGTGTTTTCTGTGTTTTTATAGGTTCTTGGAGAAAATGTAGCATTTTGGAACTTAAAGGAAGAAATTTGGAAGATCTGGAAGCAG
The DNA here is from genome assembly GCA_023935145.1 of Bretschneidera sinensis. Lineage (NCBI taxonomy): Eukaryota > Viridiplantae > Streptophyta > Magnoliopsida > Brassicales > Akaniaceae > Bretschneidera > Bretschneidera sinensis. The sequence continues at coordinate 109,796,853 of CM043700.1, forward strand.
CCAAGAACAATCAAGCACAGAAGAGTGTGATCGAGCGCACAAGTACTCGTGCGCACAAATAGAAGGCTTGAGCGCAACCTTGTGCTAGAGCGCACAAGCATTAGATCGAGCGCACACGTGCAGTAAAATGGCAGAACCTGTTTTAGAAATGATGGTTCGGGTTTTATTTTGAAAATTAGGGTTTTGAGGTGTCCTTAGGAACCTATAAATAGACTTGTAAAACACAGAAACATCGTCTTCTTTTCAGTTTGAAGCTTTGGAGACGAATTGACAACTCTTCTCCACAGTATTTTTTTGGGTTTATTCTTTTCTCTTTAGTTTTACATTATGAAGATGTATAACATCACCACCATATGTAACTAACTTACTAATAGGGCTCGATTGAAGCTCTAATTATGCATTTCCATATATGAGTATTGTTGCCTTTGTAATAGCTATATTATGATGCTTTAATTGATTAATGCATGTTTTATTAAATTCCTCATTTGTGTTTGCCTGATCAATATATGCATGTGGTATGGATTAGTTAGTTAGATCAATTTGGTTGACCGAGCCCTAGGTCTGATAATAGTAACAAAAGAATCCATGCCGGATTCTTGGGTTAATCAACATAGGAAACCGGGAGTATATAACATGCCCTAGGTCCTGTGTGTTTTTCGATTTTCACAGAACTTATGCTCTCTTAAAGAACAACTTAGTATACACCATGCTAAATCATTTAAAGAAAGAAAAGAGTTAGAGTATACACCATGTTAAATCATTTAAAGAAAGAAAAGAGTTAGAGTATACACCATGCTTGACTCATGGCTTAGGGAAATCAATAGTTTAAGGAGTATACACCATGCCTTAGGTTGACAACATTAGGTATTCATAGTATGGTTAGAGTATTAGCACATTACTTATTGGGAAAGTATGATTAGTGGTGGATATCAAAGCTTTATGTTTCTATCATTATCAAATTCAAACTCAATATTTATTTCTATCATTTTATATTGTGAAACTGATTCTAAAACGAAATTCACCAATCCTTGTGGAGATGATCTCGCATTTGCATATGCTACTGTTGACCTTGTGCACTTGCAAGTAAAATTGTTCAAGTATTTGCTTTTTAATTTAGGTAGATTTTTGCACAACATGTTGACACTACACCAAGTCCCCTACTTCGTCTGCCCTTGCCTTCATTTAAGGACATAATAACATTCCTCTTTTATCCTCTAGTTTGCACTCTACCTTGACTACATTCATCAACAACTACATTCATTGTCTCCTTATCATGTGTCATCCCTTCTACAATAAACATTAAATGATCAACATAACTATACTTACCATTTACTGATTAACTAATATACATTTATTCCATCTTTACATTGCCATATTCTCCAAGATTTCCTGTCTCTATCAGACCAATAGCATTTCCAACAGTTTTTGTAGTAGCTCGGGTAATTTTTGTTGCATTTTCAGTAGTTTTTATTGCATTTCCAATAGATGTATTTCCATCACCATCAAAGAGTGTCTTCCCTTATTCAAGTACAAAGTGGCATCAAATCATTCATTAATAATACTATATAGTGTTTATTATTAGTCCTACATAGTGAAGTGTTGCCTTAATTAATAAATTACCTTATTATACCCCACAATTTTGTACATTCCTCTAGGACTCCTTGCCATAACATACCCAATGGCGAGCTTAGGTGTTGTAGTGCCACCATTGTTTATTGCACTATGATTCACACTAGAATGACCATTTTCTCCTATTTCTAATTTCAAAATGCATATATGATTTAGTATAGCACAAGAGAAATTTCAATAATTAAGGATTAAAATAAGTACAAATTTACCTTTTTTTTTTCCTTTTGCTTACTTCTTCTTAACAGCAGCCCTTTGACAACCTCTTGAATTGTGTCTTAACTACTTGCAATTAAGATAGCTCACAATGCTCATTTTCCTAAATGTACTAGGACCAACTACATCCTTATTTGATTCTCTCCTTCTATATTCTCTAGGCCTCCTAAGAAGCCTCTTCAAAAGAGGAGCTTCCATATAGTATAGGTTATCAGACTCATGATAGGAGACATCTCAAGGTCACGAATAGGGTAAATTATCTGATTATAGGTCTTGGTGTACTTCTCTTTAGTGTAATACTTATGACAATAAACCTCAACATCCTCTCTAACATGCATAATGCATAAACATGACAATAAACCTCGATTGAAGCCCTAATTATGCTTTCTCATATATTTATTTATTGATAAATCTTTGCCAATAGCCTTTATTATGTTGCTTAACTTGATTAATGCCTGTGCTTATTTAAATTCCTCATATGTATGTGTATGGCCAACGTATGCATGTGGTATGGATTGGTTAGTTAGATTAATTTGGATGACTGAGTCCTGGGTCTAACTTTAGTAACAAAGGATATCCACACCGGATTCTTGGATTAATCAACATGGAAAACCGGGAGCAGATACCATGCCCTAGGTCTCATGTGGTTGCCGATTTCCATAGTACTTATGTTTTTTTAAGGAACAATTCAAGCAGATACCATGCTGAATCCCTTAAAGAAGAAAAGAGTTAGAGTAGATACCATACCTAACTCGTTGCTTAGGGAAATCAATAGCTTAAGGAGTAGATACCATGCCCTTAGGTTGGCGACCAGTAGGTATACATGATAAGGCTAGTGCACTGATACATTATACAATTGGGAAAGTATGACTAGTGGTGGATATCAAAGCTCTGTGTCTTTATTATTATCAACAGTTATTTATTTCTTTTTACTTTAAAAAAACTAATTCTAAAACCGAACTTTACCATTCCCTGTGGAGATGACCTTGCTTTCGCACACTATACTACATTGTTGACCTTGTGCATTTGCAAGTAAAACTAGTACGATTATCTGCTTATTTATTTAAGTATATTTTCGTCCAACAAGTTTTTGGCGCTGTTGCCTGGGATTGCGCTAAAGTTCTTTTAGAATTACTTTCGTTTAATCATTATTACGTTATTTTCTGTTTACCATATTTGTTTTTCATCAAAACCTAATCAAGTTGCTTTCTGTTTCACGCACATCAAACCCTAATCGCACCTTCTGTGATACTTGCGATCAATCGCAACCTTTTGTGCAATCGAGGGCAAATAGGACAGAGAGCTACCTAAGCAGCAGAGTTTAATTGATGCACTGAAACTGGTTTGCGTGATTTATGCACGGACATCGATCCCGACATCCAGCATTCTTTCCCCTCGATCCCGAGCTTGAACGGACTATTCGACAAAGGCTTAGGGACAACTTCGAGGAGAACGAAGAAGAAGTCGAGAACGAAACACTAATGGTGAAACAGCTCGAAAACCAGCAACCACCTGCATGAGTACTGATGAAGCACTCCTTCATCCATGGAATATTGATCAACCATCATGCATTGCATATCAACCTGAGGCGGTGGGAAACTATTACATATCCCCGCAAATATTTAATAATTTAACTCATTTTAGGGGAACTTCTAATGAAGATCCACACCTGCACCTCCAAGAATTTTTCGATCTTTGCAAGTTCCAGCACATACAAGGCTTAGACCAAGAAGGAATAAGGTTAATTATGTTCCTTTTTTTCTTTAAAAGATAATGCTAAACTATGGTATAATTCTTTGCCTGCAGTTTCCATTCACATTTGGGAAGAGTTGGCAAGCATGTTCCTGAGGAAGTTCTTCCCAGCCCAAAAGACGAGACAAATGAGGAAGGAGATCCAGTCCTTCCAATAAAAAGATGGAGACCTCTTCTTCGAAGCATGGGGACACTTCAACGACTTGCTACTCAAATGCCCACACCATAACCTGCCTCAAGATGAACTGGTACAAGCCTTTTATGAAGGTTTAAACGACACTAATAAGAGTATTATTGATTCAGATTGTGGAGGAGTGCTAATGGAGAAAAGCAGCGAAGAAGCAATGGAACTCTTCGAAACCCTAAGCGAACACATTCAGTAGTTCTCCTATCGAGGTAGACATATAACCAAAGGTAAAGGTGTATATGAGATAAATCTGAATGGAGGATCTTCCCCTCAAATGTCAGCAATGGAAAGGAAACTAGATTTATTGGTCAAAGCCATGGATGCTCAAAATGCCTCATCCAGCCTACCATCTACCCCACTCCAGGTATGTGCAATATGTTCCCAATACGATCATAATACTGATACTTGTCCTTTGTATTCACTTGCAGATACAGAACAAGCAAATTATGTGGGACCTAATAACTATCCGCCGAGGAACAACCCTTATGGAAACACATACAACCCTGGATGGTGGAATCACCCGAATTTCTCATGGAGCAACAACCAGAACAATTAAGGACAACAACGAAACCCCCAGCCCACTGCTCATGCTACTCCCGAACCAAAGAGGAATGACCTCGAAAGTCTTGTGAGACAATTAGCCACTCAGCAGCAGCAATTAATGACGACACAATGACAGTTCATGACTCAGTAAAAACAAACCACTGTAGTACATGAGCAAGAAATTCAAAGACTAGAGGTACAAATGGGACAACTAGCTAAGGAGCTCAGTGGTAGAAAGCAAGGAGAGCTCCCTGCTCAAACACTACCTAACCCTGGGGGACATCAACAATTAAACGTTGTGACAACCCTGAGAAATGGCAAAGTAATAGGGTCCGATGAATCTGCAACAGCATCCAAAGAAAAACCATCAGCGTCAAGGGTAAGTGAAACGGAGAAGGTGAATGCTCCACCTTTCTCGCAAAGGTTAGTAAAACAAAAGAAAGACAACAAACTAATTGATATTTTTGAAACCTTGCGGAAAGTAGAGATTAATATTCCTTTGTTAGATGCCATTAAATAGATTCCTGCATATGCTAAGTTTTTAAAAGAGTATTGCACTAACAAAAGGAAGTTCGTGGAGAATGAGACGGTAGCCTTAACTGAAGAGGTAAGTGCTGTGCTTTAAAGAAAATTACCACCTAAACTAAAAGATCCGAGTAGTTTTACTATTCCTTACAGGTTAGGTGAGCTGTTCGAGCATGCATTATTGGATCTAGGAGCGAGTGTCAACCTGCTGCCATACAGTGTATACGAGACACCAGGTTTGGGGGAGCTTCAACCAACCTCCATCACTTTACAGTTGGCTGATAGAAACATCAAAAGACCGAGAGGTATCTTTGAGGATGTGTTGGTAAAAGTAGGTAAATTCATTATACCTGCTGATTTTGTAGTATTAGATTTGGAAGAATGTACTTTACCATCACCTCTCCCCATCATCCTAGGACGCCTCTTTATGATAACTGCTGACACTAATATTAGTGTAAAAAGGGGTGTAATCACTATGAGAGTAAATAATGAGGAGATAGAATTTAAAGTATTTAATACATCAAAATCAGTCAATGAGGATAATGGATATTCTAATGTGATCTTCATACAAGATGTGGTTAAGGTAGTTTCTCAGGTCCATCACACTGTTCAATCGGAGACCATCCCCAATCATAAGGACACAAGAATGGACATTAGGTCGGAAGAGGATAATGTGATTAAAGACGTCAATAAAGCTGTGCACCTTTTCAAGAACACACCAAAGCCTTTAAGTAAGTATGTTATTCAATTTGAACCTCATGCACTTACTGATACTACCTTTCCTTATTTTATTGACCAGGCATCAAAATGGGAGGTGAAGCAACCATTGAAAGCACTTGAACCACCTGATGTGGGCTCTAAGTGCTTCCTTCCAACCAACTAGTACTATGGCACGAGAGCGCTTGAGCAGCTCATATTTGATTACTCATACAGCTCAAGCACCTCTACTGAGGTTAGTGGTACTGAGGCCACTAACAAATGGTAAGGTTGTACTGTTCCAAATTTATCATTTTTTAGCTAAGGTAAGTTCTTCTTTTTGCACATGCACACTGCTTGCGATCGATCGCAACATTCCATGCGATCGAGAGCAAAAGTGCGATCGAGCGTGCTAATCAATGTGCTCGAGTGCACAAGTGTGATCGAGTGCATCCCGCATGCGATTGAGTGCACTCGTGGCAAAGGGTTTAGTTATAAGTCTAACAATTTTTACTCACATTCACCTACACTCTCTCACTGTCCACTCGCACCCACTTCTTCACTTTCTCTCGCACCCTCTTCCACACTAACTCTAGTACCACCACTCATTCACTCCAGCACCTACTTCCCCATTACCACCATCTCCACTCCACCATCACCACCATCAAACACCCATTACCACCGCATACACCCTCTCCACTCCACATTCTGTCCATTACACAAGGTACCCATTTCCATCCACACACACACGAATTTTTACATGTTTATTTACATTTTTAAGCATACATTTATGTTATTTTATGTGTGATTGGGTAGTTCTTGTTGTTTACAGGAGGTTAGGAACGATTTCAAATCTTCAAGACCATAGCTTGGTTTTTTGGTGCACACGAACTGTTCGAGGAAAAGCCTGATCGTGTGCGATTGAGCGCACGGTACTCGCGATCGAGCGCATAGCTAGTGTGCGATCGAGCGCACCTATTTAAGATCGAGCGCAAATTAGGCAGAAGCAAACAAAAACATGACCAAACCATCTGTTTCCACCTCCAGTGCATCCAACAGTCGTGCCTCATCATCCCGGCCCAGCATCGAGCAGCAAGAGCTATTGTTCGAGACTGCCTTCGCCATCGATGAAGTATTCAAGCACATGGATGCCACTCAATGGGCTGTCCAAGCATTTAGACACCGAGGGTTGAAGAGGCTGTTTAAGCCGGTTTGCTCCACTGCTTACTCTCAGCTCGTAGTCCAGTTTTATGCAAGCCTATCATTTGACTGCAGCAGACCAGGAGTACTCACTTCTTCAGTTCGGAGCACACCCATCGAGGTAACTAGTGCCGATATAACCGCTGCCTTTCATTGCACTGACGAGTCTCTTTCCGAGGACATCGATATCAAGGAGCAGTCGGAGTCTTTTATCCTGGCTGAGATTATTACGGATATGTGCGCTGGACAGTATGCCGACAGATATAACAATGTGGTCAGCTGGTCAAAGTTGCTTCCACGACTTTGGCTCGTTGACACAATCCTACAGCGTAATGCGTGTCCATTGGGGCACAAGACACAGCAACGAGACTAGTTTCTCCAATCCTTATATGCCTTCCACAGAGGTCACTGGTACTCCATTTCGGCTGTCATTTGGAGCCAGCTATACAAATTTTGGGATCACGTTCATGGCCATCAGACCACCACGGCAATGCATAGGGCCTCTCTTTCCCGTTCCTACTCTATTATATACTCAAGAAGAAAGGGATAAAGGGGACCTCCAGCGACAGACCAGTGCGAGAGCATCATTTCTTCGGGAAGGCTCAGTGGACACATAGCCTCTCGCACATGCCTCGAGGACTCCCAGCCCCTACTCCAGTAGCTGAGAGAGTTGAGGAGGATCATATGGAGACTGAGTCCCCGGTTATTAGCCCAGTACGAGAGGAGGACCATTCGGACATGGACCCACCGAGTCCCAGCACTTTCTAGCTGAGCTGTCCTCCTTCTGAGGCGAGGTCTCTACCGCCACCACACTCGTGCATCAGCGCATCGATAGTTTGGAGGCACAATTTGCACAACAGGAGGTTATACTGCAGGTTATTCTTGATCGCCTACCTCCGACACTCAGTACCTTTTCGAATTCACCACCTGATGATCAACAGTGAGAGGGTACCACTTCTGGCTAAAGACGTTAAACTTAGCGCTTATGGGAGGCACACCAAATCATATCCTTTTTATAGTTTATGTTATTTTATTATTAGAATTTCATAGTTTACTTTTTGTTGTTTATTACTTGTTTTCCATTTTATGTTTGTTTTTCTTTCTTTTTCGAGGACAGTGTCAGTGCATCCAGTTGAAGTTTGGGGGCGTGCTCCGAGCCATGCCAGCCATATAGCTCTCCATCTCCCAGGTCAGATCCTTTCATGCTACTCACACATTGGGGACAATGTGCACTTTAAGTTTGGGGGTATGAGGACACATTCACACACTCACTATGTCCCACATTTTTGTTTTGTTGTGTTGCTATTTTTATAGATAAATGCATATTCATTCTGTCTAATAAATTTTTTTCGGTGATCTAAACAAAACTTTATGATTCGACTTCATCAGCGAGCTTAACACTTTGAACATATAGGCCAATAATCAAATTTTTGAACCTAGATCACCGCCCTTTTGGCATTTAAGGATTCACAAGTTTTACTAGTTTTATGATCACAAGTACATTAGCACATAATTGTGTAGGGTATGACATGTAATTTTGATTTGTATGTTCTTTTGCTCGACTATGAACCAAATGGCCTATTAGACTAACATCTTGGCATAAGAAAATAGAAACAATTTGTTAGTACTCAAAAAGAAAGAAATGCTCTTAATGATCAATAAAACAACATTCCACTGAGTAACTGGCCCTCTTACCTCAGTAAGCAGTGAGTGTCACGTCAAAAGGTGAAAAATTTGTTAACTCAAAAGATCATTAAAAGGAACTTTCCGCTGAGTAACTAGCCATCTTGCCTCAGTAAGCAGTGAGTATCACGTCAAAAGGTGGAAATTCTGATAAGAGCATTGAGATCAGTTAGTTTTGTAGCCTTTTTTACTCGAGTTAGTAAGTCCTTAGAGGTGTCTTTATACCTAATGCCTTAAAACCATCTGGTTTGGAAGTCATTGGCTAAACGCTCATTACATGAGTCAAATAGAAAGCTCAAAGGAACTAACTTGACAAAAAAAATATATCATAAATAAAAGAAAGAAGAATTATACCATCTTTGTTGATTCTAATAGGAGATTTAGTGAATCTTGAGACATCAAAACATACACATTAGAATTATTTGGAAACCTAATATTTTATGTGCTAGTTCACCACACACCAAAGTAGAACTTGTGATGTCTTAAATTGCCTCATGAAAGTGATTTGCGTTCAAAAGTCTTCTTCATTGCAAAAATATGTTTGTATCTGTTAAGCTTGCTCATGAATGCACATCATAATTTATGTTAAGAATTAAATTTTTTTGGACACTATGAACATTGGATCTATCTGTGTGTTGTTATTTTTCATTTTAGTTTTGTTTAGTATTACTAAGGGACTAGCAATATGTAAGTTTGGGGGTGTGATAGGTGCTTAAATATTCATATTTAAATATTAATACTTGGGAGACTAGTCATTTCCCACCACTTATAAGGACATTTCCTTGTGTTTAGGCTTACGTCAAATGTATACTCTTTATAATAAACTTTAAATTCTTACCTCCCAGCTGACATTAGTGAATATTGCCTAGAATTTTGTTTGCTGATGTCCAACCTCTTTCTAATGTTTGGACACACTAATCCTTCAAAGACATTGCCCTCCTCATACCTCTTAGGCAATAGAGCCATTAGTTTCAATGCAAGTCCCTCTAATAGAGCTAGAATACTTTTATTCCTAAGGTCCCTAATCCAATTGATAAATGACTTAGTCATATTGTTAACAATGTGGTCATTTTTAGCCCTAGGGTCAAATGTATACCTTTACTAATGTTTTACATCTAAGTTCATTAACCAATTGTAAGCATCCTTGTTATTCTTCTTCATTGATTTCATGCCTTTGTTAAATGAATACTCATTGCATGCTTGCAATTAAGAAAAAAAAAACATTAATAAGGTGGGGCTTATATTTAATAAGTAATGTAAAGGAACATGCAAAACATGAAAGGTAAGAAAATAATGATTACACACCTTTGCAACAGCCCAAAAGTCAGCTTTGAGGAGCAAACCTGGGAATTTGACTTTGAAATTATTGTATAGATGCTTGCAGTAGTGTCTATGCTAAACATATGACGTCATCTCATCTATTACCTCAAAAAGTCCCTACCATTTAATAATAAACATTAACAATACAACAAATAAGGTAACCAAATAATGTAACCAATAGAAAAAAAAACCAAAAATAGAAAGCATATCTTTTGTTTATTTAATATAATCACAATTGGGTTCTTTTTATCCCGACGATCAAGAATATAGTCAAGGTTTTGCATGAAGAATGTCCAGTCGTCCTTGTTTTCTATCTCAACAATAGCATAACAAACTGGGAACAACCCATTGTTCTTATAAAATGAAACTACATGTAATACCCATGTTCTTAAAGTAAAGGTAAATAAGTAATTTGATATATATTACATGGAATTAAAATAATATATATATGAAAGATTTATTTTTAAAAAAATGAAGAACACCTGGATGCTATGCGTCCAGGTGATAGAATGTGTAAATGAAGTGTCTTGCATGCAAACACTTCAGAAGACGAGGATATATATAAGCTTTTGTTAGTTTGTTAAAACTTAGTTTCTTTCTTTCAAATTACTATCTTTCTTTAAACACCTGGGGACTGAAAGAAAGGTTAAAAGATTGAAATTTTGAAGAAGTTTATGGGAGAATTTTAAAGAGATTCGAGAGAAGCTTTAAGAAAAGAAAGGTAATAATGTGAATTTTTATTTTTGAAATTATACATACATGAAATTACCCAGAATTTGATGTAGAAATTTGAAGGTGTGAATTACGGAAGAATTGGAGAATAAATTAGAAATTTTAATATAAATATCATGTTAGGTGTTGACGATCAACAATTGAGTGAAATTGCTTAAGAGAGTAGGAAAGGCAAGGAGGTGATCTACAGGTAGCTTTAAGTGCTAAGTGGTGAGTTAGATTTACTTTTAGTAATCAAAATCAATAAAAATATGAATTTATGATATTTGAATAAATTGGTGAATTATAATGATTTAATGATGTATTTTCTATTATATATGAAAATTGATTTATTTATTGATCAAGAATTAGAAAGTATATTGACTATTAATTATATAATAATTTATATTTTAAAAATGAGGGATGAATGAAAAATATGTTGAGAAGTTTTATGAAATTTCTGAAAGATATGATTGAAAAGCTAATATGATATGTGAGGAGACAATTTAATAAATATGATAAAAATAATAATTTTGAGAAAGAGCTAGATAGTTGAATTGAATGCTTTGATGTATGCTTGCTTGCATATTATTGCTCATACGTATAAAAGGGAAGACCAGGAAGGTAGCTAGTCTGACTAAAAATACTAGGAAGGCAGTTGGTTTGGCTGAAAATACCAGGAAGATAGCTGGTCTGGTTGATAAGACCAAGAAGACAGCTGGTTTAGCTAAGAAGACTAAGAAGGCAGCTCGTTTGGCTGAAACATGTCGACATATGGGAAGACATTCCCAGATGATAATATGAAATAATGAGATGATGCTATAAGAAATAAAAAAAGAAAGAAAGAAGGAAAGAAAGAAAGAAAGATGATTTAAACACATATATTTATATTTGGTTATTTTATTATTATTGATTGAGATTCTAAAGTATCAATCTTGATTGTGAAATTATTGATAGACAAATGAGTCTCATAGAAAGATAGATATGATGAGAAAGAAATATGAAAGTATGATATGATAAAATTATTTGATTGATTATATGCTGTGAACCTCATAACGAGGTAGATAATGATGTTGAATTGATAATCTCGATATGATTAAATATATGAGGAGAAAAATTGATATGTTTGATGATTAATTTGAGAAGAGATTGATAAATGGTTGGAATTATGATATGAGTAGTGATAATAGAATGTTATTGTCGAATTATATGAGATAATAGATGAATGAATATTGGAAGATTATTTGAAGATTGAATTATTGTATGTGAAGAAATAGATGATTAATATTGGTGATTTAGAAATAATTGAATTATAAGATGTGACTGGAAGTATATAATCGAGTACTTCTAGTAAATTTAATTCACTGAGCTTGTGAAGCCCACTCCTCATTGTTGAAAATTTTTAGGCAACGAATATGACAGATAGAGAGCTTAGAGCTGATATCAGAGTAATTACCTTAAGTAAGTCCCGTGGTCAAATCCTCAGACATTGTAAGAAAGAAGAAAGAAAATTTATAATAAAATCTTTTCATGCATTTGGTTATATTTATATATTGTTTTTGATAGGAGAATGATGATATATCTCTTTTGAAAAGAGTTGAGAATTGGAAATAATTTTTAATTTTAGTTGATGTATTTTTATATTGTTATGTAAATGTGTCATGCTGGGATTTCAAAACATGACGACACCGTTTCGGGGGTGGCCAACCTGTGATATGTCGTTACAATTTTTGTATCAGAGCATAAGGTTTTATGATTCTATAGACTACTTAAAAATTTAAAGAAGTGGAAGATTTAAACAAGCTATATTTTAATGCGTAGTCTGAGGATGACACATGGATGTGTTAGAGCTAGATGTAGAATACTGAATCAGAGAGGATGTGGTAGACCCCCCATATTTAGAAGAGTTGAAGCGAAGGGGGAGGTCGAGTCTATGGTTCATGCAAGGGAATAGGTTGCTAGTGTAGCTGGCACTAGTAGATCTGGGAGAGAATCTGATATTAGAAGGGATAAGTTGAGAGAAGTTCTTGATTGTGCTATAGAGAGAATAAATGCAGTGGAAGAAAGGACTGATAATTTACAGAGGAGATTAGAGGAAAGAGTAAGAACAAAACCTGATGTGGTGAGGCAAGAAACTTATGAGGGAAAGAGTGTGTTTGCACATGAGATGCAATGGGATTGTTTTATGAGCTTTGTTAAGTTTAAACCCCAGTCTTTTAGAGGATCTATAAATCCTATTGAAGCTAAGCAGTGGATTAAACATGTTGAGAAATATTTTGAAGTCTTACTAGTGACAAATAGGCAGAAAGTTGCTTTTGCTTCATTTAAGCTAGAAAGTGAGGCTTCTCAATGGTGGGAGGATATTCTGCCTAGATTGAGTACACAGGTATATCAACCCTTAACTTGGCATAAGTTTAAGGATGTGTTCTTTGCGAAGTATTTTCTAGATACATTTCGAGCACAGCTAGAGAGAGATTTTATTCATTTAAGGTAGAATACTTTATCTATGGCTGAGTATGATAGTAGATTTATAGCCATGTTAAGGTTTTTACCTAAGTTAGTAAATACAGAAGAGAGGAAATGTAAGAGATTTTTAGACGGGTGACACTATGAAATTCGAACTAAACTCTCTTATATGGGTATTGTGAATTATGCTATAATGGTGGATAAAGCATTGTAGATTGAGAAAGATATGATGGAGTTTAGAGGTAAGAGGGATTGGCTGAAGAAATCTAGATTTGAGAGACCTAGAGGTGGTAGCAGTATGAGTGTGCAGGGTGAGAGACCACCCCAGAGGGGGCGTTCTTTGTCACAGGGAACTGTAATACAGAGTCAGAGGCAAGCAAGATCTGTTGCTTTTGTAGCTCAGAGTAATATTGGTGGGACCCTTAGATTTGGGAGACAGATTATGAGAACTGAAAATTATGATGGAGGAGTAAGTATGCCACCAAGGGGAAGTAGTAATCTGATGTATGATTGAGAGCCAAAAGTTTGCTTTAGATGTAATCAGATACAGCATATATCTAGGAATTGTCTCACTCTGATGTGATTTGTATGTGGTGAGGGGGGACATATGAGTGCAGATTGTCCAGTGGGAAAATCTGTTGAGATAAGTACTGGAGGTGTTAGGAGAAAACAGGTGGAGAGAGGTAGTGGATCAAGGAGTATGTGGGGTAGAGGCAGATGATCAGTAGCTGAGAGAGGACATGGGGGTCAGTTATAGCCCAGAGATAGCAGAGTCTATGCGTTGACCCAACATGATGCACAAGCCACTCCTGATATTTTTATGATGGTATCTATTCTTAATAGACCTGCTAGATTATTGATTGATCCTGGTGCAACCCATTCTTTTGCACCCAATGTGTATATGAAATATGTTGATGCTTGTGTTAGTTCTTTGATGCATGCTGTTATTGCTAAGGTTCCTACTGGGGATAGGGTTATTATTAGGACATTTTATCAGGGTTGTGTGATTAGTATGGCTGATAGAGAATTTGAAGTTGATTCGTTGCCTTTAGATATGATAGATTTTGATTTAATTTTGGGGATGAATTGGTTATCTGCATATTATGCTTGGGTAGATTGTTTTAGGAAGAATGTGGTGTTGAGGATACCAAGACAAAAGGAGTTTAATTTTCAAGGAGAATGTAAGATACTTGCCAACTATCTTATTTCTGCTCTGACTGCTTGTAGATGGTTGAAGAATGGGTTATGAGAGGTATTTGGCGTATGTGGTGGATTCTAGAAAGGAAATTAGGAAGTTAAAAGAAATCATAGTAGCGAAAGATTTTTTTGGTGTGTTCATTGAGGAGTTATCTGGGTTACCTCCTAACAAGGAGATTGAGTTTTCTATTGAGGTGATTCCGGGATCAGCACCCATATCTATAGCACCTTATAGAATGGCACCAGTTGAGTTGAGAGAATTGAAAGTTCAGCTTCAAGAATTTCTAGATAAACAATTTATTTGACCTAATATTTCGCCTTGGGGAGCCCTTGTGTTATTTGTGAAGAAGAATGATGGAACAATGAAGTTTTGTATTGATTATAGATAGTTGAATAAGATCACCATCAAGAATAAATATTCTTTTCTCAGGATAAATGATTTATTCGAGAAGTTGCAGGGGGCTAGGGTGTTTTCTAAGATAGACCTGAGATTGGGTGATCAGATGAGGATAAAGGAGAGGGACGTGCCAAAGACTACTTTTAGGACACTTAGCTATCAAGAGTTCCTTGTGATGCAGAGTTCCAAGAATGAATTGTATCGATATAATGAATCGAGCGTTTAAACCATTCTTGGATAGATTTGTATTGTATTTATTGATGATATTCTAGTATATTCCAAGAATGAAGAGGAGCATGGGCAACATTTAGAGATAGTTTTGGAAATTCTAAGGAGAGAGAAATTATATGCAGAGTTCTCTAAGTGTGAGTTTTGGTTGAGTAAAATATCTTTCTTGGGGCATGTTGTGTCAAGAGATGGTATAGTAGTTGACCCATAGAAAGTAGAAGCAATGTTGAATTGGGAAAGACCCACTAGCGTGACTGAAATTAGAAGCTTTTTGGGGTTGGCTGGTTATTATAGAAGGTTAATCTAGGATTTTTTATTATTGTTGGACCGTTGACTAGATTTACTAGGAAGGAAGTGAAGTTTATGTGGTCAGAAGAATGTGAGAGGAGTTTTTCAGTTGTTGAAAGAGAAATTGACTACTGCTCTAATATTAGTGCTTCTTTCTGGTGATGAAGGATTTATGGTGTATAGTGATGCGTCGCATCAAGGGTTGGGATGTGTGTTGATGAAACATGAGAGAGTTATAGCTTATGATTCTAGGCAATTGAAGAACCATAAAAGGAATTACCCGACCCATGATTTAGAATAGACTACCACAGTTTTTGCTTTGAAGATTAAGAGATATCATATGTATAGAGCCACTTGTGAAATTTTTACTGGTCATAAAAGTTTGACGCATTTACCTACCCAGAAAGAGTTGAATTTGAGGCAAAGAAGGTGGATGGAGTTGATCAGTGACTATAGCTGTACAATTCATTATCATCCAGAGAAGGCTAATGTAGTAGTTGATGCATTGAGTAGAAAGTCTATAAGGGATATTAACTGCTATTGGGAGTCATGATATTAGCTTGATGGTAGAACTGAGAGAAATGAGAATGCAGTTGAGTATCAGTGATAGAGGAGTATTGATGGCAAATATGGTGGTACAATATTCTATTATTGATCGCTTGTTACAGATACAGAGTCGAGATGAAGGGATAAAGAAGATCAGATAGGAAATGTTGAGTGGGAAGCAGAATGGGTTTAGTTGTGTTCCCAATTATGTTGAGATGAGAAATGGATACTAAGAAAGGCTCATGATTCTGTGTATTCTATGCACCCGGGTAATAATAAGATGTACAGGGGGTTGAGATATAATTATTGGTGGACAGGGATGAAGAATGATGTAGCTAAGTATATTTCTAGATGTTTGATTTGTCAACAGGTGAAGTTTGAGAATAGACATCCAACAGGTTTATTACAGCCTCTTCTAGTACTTGAATGGCCATGAGAGAATGTAAGTATGGATTTTATTTCTGGTTTTCCCCATATCCAGAGAGGTCATGATATTGTATAGGTTATAGTGGATAGACTTTCTAAGCCTTCGCATTTCCTTCCTATTAAGACTACCTAGAGTCTTGAAAAGTTGGCTGAATTGTATGTAGCAGAAATTGTGAGATTACATGGAGTACCTTTAAGCATTGTGTCATTTAGGGATTCTAGATTCACTTCTAGATTTTGGATGGATTTTCAAGAAGCTATGGGTACGCAATTGCAGTTTAGTACAACTTTTCATCCTCAAACTGATGGGCAGACAAAGAGAATCATTAGAATATTAGAAAATATGCCGAGGGCAAGTGTATTGAGTTTTTCAGTGAGTTGGGATGCTTACTTACCTTTGATTGAGTTTGCATACAATAATAAGTATCAAACTAGTATTGGGATGGCACCATTTAAGGCTTTATATGGTAAAAGGTGTAGAACTCCAGTATTTTAGGAAGAAGTTGGAGAAAGAAAGGTATTTGGTCAAGAAATGATAGATTTGACTACTGAGAGGATCAAACTGGTTAGAAAAAATCTTAGAGCAACACAAAATAGACAGAAGGGATATGTTGATAATAAAAGACGACATCTTGAGTTTCATGTTGGTGACTAGGTGTTTTTGAAGATATCTTTATGGAAGGGTGTATTGAGATTTAAAAAGAAAGGAAAGTTAAGTCCGAGATTTGTGGGGCCATATGAGGTAACTGAATGAGTTTGACTAGTAGCATACATATTGGATTTTTCTCCTGAGTTAAAGCAATTACACAATGTGTTTCATGTTTCACTTTTGAGAAAGCGTTTACATGATGAATCCCATAGTATTCCGAGTCAGGCTGTAGAACTTACAGAAGATTTGACCTTTATGCAAGTACTAGTCAGAATTCTAGAAAGAAAAGAATAAGTCTTGCGTAATAAAGTTATTCCTTTGATTCAAGTATTATGGTAGAACAAAGATGTTGAAGAAATTACTTGGGAGCATAAGGCAAGAATGAGGAAAGAGTACCCCTAGCTTTTTCATGAGTTAGGTAAGGAAATTTCGGGGACAAAATTTTTATAAGGTGGGTAGAATTGTAATACCCGTGTTCTTAAAGTAAGGGTAAAGAAGTAATTTGATAGATATTACATGGAATTAAAATAATATATACATGAAAGATTTACTATTTAAAAAAAACATCTAGGAGCGTCCAGGTGTGGTTACAAAGGGAAAAAAAAAGGACGAACACATGGACGCTAAGCATCCAGGTGTTAGATGTGTAAATGAAATGTCTTGCATGCAAGACACTTCAGAAGACCAGGAAGGCTGTTTTAGGTTTATATATATAAAGCTTTTGTTAGTTTGTTAAAACTTAGTTTCTCTCTTTCAAAATGCTCTATTTCTTTAAACACTTAGAGACTGAAAGAAATGTTGAAAGATTGAAATTTTGAAGAATTTTATGGGAGAATTTTAAAGAGATTCGAGGGAAGCTTTAGGAAAAAAAAAGGGTGATAATGTGAATTTTTATTTTTAAAATTATACATACATGAAATTACCCATAATTTGATGTAGAAATTTGAAGGGATGAATTATGGAAGAATTGGAGAATAAATTAGAAATTTTAATATAAATATCATGTCAGGTGTTAATGATCAACAATCAGGTGAAATTGCTTAAAGGATTAGGAGAAGCAGGGAGGTGATCCATGGGTAGCTTTAAGTGCTAAATGGTGAGTTAGATTTACTTTTAGTAACCGAAATAAATAAAAATATGAATTTATGATTTTTAAATAAATGGGTGAATTCAATTGATTTAATGATGTATTTTTTGTTATATATGAAAATTGATTGATTTATTCATTAGGAATTAGAAAGTATGTTGAATATAAATTATATAAGAATTTATATTTTAAAAAGGGTGGATGAATGAAAAACATGTTTAGAAGTTTTATGAAATTTCTGAAAGATATGATTGAAAAGTTGATATGATATATGATGAGACAATTTAATAAATATGATAAAAATAATAATTTTGAGAAAGAGATAGATAGTTGAATTGAATACTTTGATGTATGCTCGCTTGTATATTATTGCTCATATGCATAGAAGGGAAGACCAGGAAGGCCGTTGGTTTGACTGAAAAGACCAGGAAGTTAGCTAGTCTGACTAAAAAGACTAGGAAGGTAGCTGGTTTGGCTGATAAGACCAGGAAGGTAGTTGGTCTGGCCGATAAGACCAAGAAGGCAGTTGGTCTGATTGAAAAGACCAAGAAGGCAGCTGGTCTGGCTGAAAAGACCATGAAGGCAGTTGATCTGGCTGAAACATGTCGACATGTGGAAAAATGGTGAGTTAGATTTACTTTTAGTAACCGAAATAAATAAAAATATGAATTTATGATTTTTAAATAAATGGGTGAATTCAATTGATTTAATGATGTATTTTTTGTTATATATGAAAATTGATTGATTTATTCATTAGGAATTAGAAAGTATGTTGAATATAAATTATATAAGAATTTATATTTTAAAAAGGGTGGATGAATGAAAAACATGTTTAGAAGTTTTATGAAATTTCTGAAAGATATGATTGAAAAGTTGATATGATATATGATGAGACAATTTAATAAATATGATAAAAATAATAATTTTGAGAAAGAGATAGATAGTTGAATTGAATACTTTGATGTATGCTCGCTTGTATATTATTGCTCATATGCATAGAAGGGAAGACCAGGAAGGCCGTTGGTTTGACTGAAAAGACCAGGAAGTTAGCTAGTCTGACTAAAAAGACTAGGAAGGTAGCTGGTTTGGCTGATAAGACCAGGAAGGTAGTTGGTCTGGCCGATAAGACCAAGAAGGCAGTTGGTCTGATTGAAAAGACCAAGAAGGCAGCTGGTCTGGCTGAAAAGACCATGAAGGCAGCTGATCTGGCTGAAACATGTCGACATGTGGAAAGACGTTCCCAAATGATAATATGAAATAATGAGATGATGTGATAGAAAAGAAAGAAAGAAAGATGATTTAAACACATGCATTTATTTATTTGGTTATTTTATTATTATTGATTGAGATGCTAAAGTATCAGTCTTGATTGTGAAATTATTGATAGACAAATGAGTCTCACAAGGAGACAGATATGATGAGAAAGAAATATGAAAGTTTGAATGATAAAAATTATTTGATTGATTATATACCATGAACCTCATAACAGGGTAAATAATGATATTGAATTGATAATCTTGATATGATTAAATATATGAGGAGAAAAATTGATATGTTTGATGATTAATTTAAGAAGAGATTGATAAATGGTTGGAATTATGATATGAGTAGTGATGATAGAATATTATTATTGAATTAATGAGATAATAGATGAATGAATATTGGAAGATTATTTGAAAGATTGAATTATTATATGTGAAGAAATAGATGATTAATATTGGTGAATTAGAAACGATTGAATTATAAGATGTGACCGGAAGTATATAATCGAGTACTTCTAGTAAATTTAATTCACTGAGTTTGTGAGGCCCACTCCTCATTGTTGAAAATTTTCATGCAGTGGGCAAGACAGATAGAGTTTAGAACTGATATCAAAGTAATTACCTTAAGTAAATCTTGTGGTCAAGTCCTCAGACATTGTAAGAAAGAAGAAAGAAAATTTGCAATAAAATCTTTTCATGCATTTTGTTATATTTATATATTGTTTCTAATAAGAGAATGATGATGTATCTCCTCTGAAAAGAGTTGAGGATTGGATGTGATTTTTAATTTCAGTTGATGTATTTTTATATTGTTGCATATATGTGTCGTGATGGGATTTTAATACATGATGACACCGTCTCGGGGGTGGCCAACCCGAGATGGGTCGTTACACTACAGCTAGCAAAACACCACCAATAAGGCCTTTAAGATGGCACCTATCAACCCCTATGAAAGTCCTGCAACCAGAGTTGTTAATTTTGTTTCGTTTCGGCCGAAATGGACAAAATATTTCGGTTTTATAATTAAAATGAAACAATACATACATATGCCTCATTCAATCGAAATAACCCAATCTCTAGTTTATTTGTAATTTTGTGTGTTTAAGTGGTTACTTTACGAATTTAATAAATTTTTGCCCTTCGTCTTTTTCAGTTTGTCGATTAGGGAATCTAATTTTCTATGTTCTTCATTTTGTTGCCAAAATGTAAATTAAATCACTAGACTTATGATCTGAATCTAAGTGAATCTTACTCTCCGCTCTTTATCTCTAAGTTACTTTTAGCATCTTTTTCTTCTTAAAGACTTCATGAGCTGTTGTTTTTCAAATTTCTATTGAAAGGTAAGCTAAGATTTCTCTCAATAGTTAATACTGATTTAATCGATTTCCGTCTTTGGGTTGTATGATTAATTTCAATTTTTTTTCTTTACATTCAAGTGCCTCTCATTTTTCTCTCCTTTAGGTTTGGTAGCTTCTGCTTCAGAGGTAAGAGTTTAGATTTATTTTTGTCTATTGGTTACATTGATCAATTGAGTAATGTTAGTTAGCTTGATCATTTGATTTTGTTTAACTGCAATTTTTTTATTTGGGTAAATCTGGTGCTTAGTTTTTTAGGTCCATAATTAGAAAGTACTTTGTCTTCAATGATGGATATCTTAGCCTCATTTTGCACTAAGCAACATGATTGGAGCAATAAGCCACTGAGAAAATTAATCCATCCAAAATTTCATTTGGTTGAATTGGAGGGAAATATATATAGCTTAAGGGGAAGAGTAATGTTTTTAAGGTGTTCATTACATTCAATCTTGGTGGTGGGGGAGAGGAAAATATTCGCAAATAGGATTTATTATCATGTTAATTATAGTTGAGGTATTTCGTCTTCTTTACATAATTTTAATTCCTTGGAGAAAGGGAAACATAACCCATGTTGTAATGATTTATGGAGTATTTATCCTCCAAGCAAGGTTCCAGGCATGGAACTTGCTTGGGTTCAGCCTCCTCTATGGGTTATATAATCAATTAAGTAGACATGGTTATGCATATTTTCCCCAATTTGATTTAGCTATTACATATTATAATTGAGATATTGATCAAGTTATTAGAGAGACTGTTGTTTGTGACTTTTGATATGGTTTGTGATAAAAAGTTTATAAGGCTTTGATTTAAAAAAATAAAAAACTATTTGAGCCACTGAATGTTAATTTGGAGTATTTCTATGCCTAACTTAAATATGAAACCAAGCTTGCTTTTATCTGTACGGGGTTGGTGCTCCTTGCTCCATCAACTCTACTTTATATGGTTCCATTTGTTTTTTTTTTAAATCATTTACAATTTGTTTCATTTGACAACTGATTTTCTTTGGTTTTGAGGGACAAAAACAAAAAAAACAAAAACAAAAAAGAATGATTAACCTTTTAAAGCTGCTAATCTACTATAGGTGATGAATTAGTTTAAGTATGTGATGATTATTCTTTGATTGTATTTTCCTTGTTTTATTGAAGAAAAACAATGCATGTTGTAAATATAAATTTCATGTTCATTATGTACTAATTGATTCTCCTACGGTGTAATTTATTTCTTTTTTTTTTTTTTACTTTAGCTATCATTATGTCTGATCATGGCTCTAGTGCTCGAAAAAACAATTAAATCTACTCCATCAAGATCAGATGATCCAGTATGGGCTCATTGTAAAAGGGTGGAAGGTAATAGGAATAGTAGCAAGTGCGTTTATTGTGGCAAGCACTTACAAAGTGAATGACTTACTCAGTTGAAACAACATAATGTTGGAGTTAGAGGCCAAGTTGGATAATTTCCAAATGGGAAATGAACCAGATGTTTAATGGCTTGAAGAAAAAACAAGAAAATAAGAAAAGAGCTAATAAAAAAATTGGCTATGGTTTTAGTGATAGTGAGGACACTAAAGATGATACAGATATGGTGATCTCTCTTTCTGTAAACACTAAAAAATCTAAAGGTAAAAAGAAGATAAAAAGTTATTTTGCTCCCTGTGCAACTCTTGGTTCTCAACCTTCCATTAAGAGTGCATTAACAATAAAAAAATATGATTATGAATGCTCATATGAGTTGGACAAGATGTTGGTATGTGATGAGAATACAAAATGTTATATTTTATCCCTTAATGTTTAGTTTTTGTTTTTATACTCATTTGGTGCCTAAATGTACTCATTATTCTTATATTTTGATTTAGGATGCAAATGGAGGTGTTAAGTGCAAAATGAAACTAGTTGGGCGATTTTAGACAGTTTTGACATCGTTTTGTAATCTGGGCATAACTCTCTCATCTGAGCTCCAATTGAGATGATTCAGATACTACAGAATGCCAAGAAAAAGCTCTACAACTTTCATGTTTTGAGTTTTGAGAGATATTAGATGCATCAAGGTTAAAACCGGGCTTGGAGTTGCTGCACCTACACTGTTGACGTTCTGGAACGTCCCTTAGCCTGCAATTCTAGTACGCTGATTTGACGCGGTTTATTTTCAAAAGTTTGCAGATTCGTAGCAATAAATTCATGCTGAAAACACCAGCTTCCTAGTTATATTAGGACTTTATTTTATTTTTAAATTAGTCAGATTTGGATATTTCTATTTTAGGATAATATTTAGAATATTTTTAGGAGACCTTGTAGGTTTCTAATACTGAAAATAACGTGTATAAGAGAGAAGAAATGATCAAACTTCAGGGACGCCTCTCTCTCCCATCTTCTCTAACTTCTCCTTCGAGTTTTCATCATGGTCATACGTGGCTAAACTTTTATAATTGGTCGAAGGAAATGGAAGCCTCGGAATCAATAAAACTATGAGATTTAAATTATTTTTATTATTCAATTTATGCTTTGAGTATCGGATATTCTTCTGTGCCTCCTATTTTCATAATTGTCTCAATTAATTACTAGAAGGCCTACTAGTTTATTATTCGTTGCAATCTACTTCTAGGTTAGTTATCAAATCCGTAATTGTTTGATCCCTCTAATTTGTGAACCAACTAAGATTTAATGATTTGGTGCGTCAGAAATTAGTAGATCTTAGGAAGAACACTCAACTAAATTAAATGCAACTGCTTGTGCTTGTGTTGTTTAGCTTCATTGATCTCTCTAATTCTTAAGGCTGCTATTAGATTAAACCTTTAGCGCTTGTCTTGGGTTGTTTAGTGGTTAGGGTTAATTAGATCATCCTGTTTTCTAATTAATTTCGACTAAGGAGAGATAGGAAAATAATTCCAACGGTGAATATTCAAAGTGTTAATTGACATATATTTGCATCGATGATCAGTTGTAAAATTTCGATGGTGGATGTTGACTTAGACCAATGTTTGTTCTTTTGATTGATTGCAATACTTCAATTTGAATTGTTCATTAATTGTTTTTCTTAAATTGTTTTCGTTATACTCAAATCCCCCCCTTCCTTGTTCACGTAGCATAAAACTAGGCTAGATACTCTCCGTGGGAATGATCCTTACTTACATTACTACATGTATTTTTAGGAGTATAGGTTTTATTCTTGGTTGCCTGTGATAGCACACCAAATTTTGGCGTTGTTGTCGATGAGTGATTCTAGTTGATTTTTGTGCTTCTTGTGATCCTTATTTCGTTTTTGAAATTTTTGAAAAAAAAATAATAAATAAATAAATTTCACCTTGATTGTTTGTGTTTTAGCATAGAATTTTTATTTATTTTCATTGCTCTAGATTTTTCCTAATTTGTTTTTCATGGTTTATTAGAGTTTCCTTGATTGTTTATGATTATAACTCGATCTTCTAATCAAGGTGATTTGCAGTGCGATTCAAAAATAGAGAGAACTTTGCGCAGGTTAAGGAGGCAAGCTCGGAGAAATTCTGAAGAGAACGATCTAGCTCTTGATCCCCTATTTGCTAGCAATTTTGATTTAGAAGAGGAGGAAGTCATGGCTGGAAACCAAACTTTGAAAGAGCTTGTTGCCCCTGATTTAAATCAATAACCCTTATGCATAACGTTCCCAACTTTAGATACTACCACTACTTTTGAATTAAAATCTAGACTAATGCATCTTTAACCCACTTTTCATGGCCTTACAGGTGAGGATTCTCACAAACATCTAAAGGCGATTCATATGGCATGCACAAGTATGAAACCCATGGTGACTGAAGAGCAAATTAAATTAAGAGCCTTTCTGTTTTCTTTGAAGGATTCGGCTAAGGATTGGCTCTATTATCTACCCTCCGGGAGTATTACCACATGGAACAAGATGAAAAGGTTCTTTTTGGAGAAATAACTAGATGGAGGATTCGGCTAAGGATTGGCTCTAGTATCTACCCTCCGAGATGAAGGGCGGCCAACATTTGAAAAGAAATTTATGGTGTAAGGCAGCACAATGGAGAGTCCTGATGAGAGTCATAAAATGCATCTAAACAATACTTAATTGTTAACATTTTAGGGTTGATCTTGGTCGTAATCGCACTTTTACATGTTGATAACTCTAAAGTGATATTCATAAATCATTGACTTAATTCGATGCATTTTCAGGTGCTTTGAGTACAAAAGAGATAATAAAGCGATCCATGTTTAAAGCACCAAAAGATCTTGGGTGTCGGTGCTCGTTTTTGTCTAAGGTTTAGACGTGTCCAAACATGATTCAAAGATGGTTAAACTCTAAACTAAGGCTGGATTAATAAAGTACAGTAAGTTAAAAGACTGCACACAAGTGTGTGCATCACTTTGGAGCAAGTTAAGGGTAGGCACACTAGTGTGTGCACTTCTGCATACAAGCTGAAGAAGTTTCACTGAATTGCCAGAATTTCCCGTACAGATCAATCATCTTTGCAGATTAAACTGTATTGATGTAGGAAGAACCAGATGATGAGCCATATATGCTTAGAAAGATCCGGAAGTCTATTTTCTGGAGAATTTTACGGTTCGTAAAAAGGATTTTTCTAGAGAAAGTTATGGCAGTTTTAGTGGAAACAGTTCAGGCCAGCACAGCAGGCCCAGACGCACAGCAGGCCCAGGCGCACAGCACGGCCCACTCGCCTCTTGACCGGATTAGGGCAAGCAAATGACATTCTCCAAGACTAAAACACCCCCCTCATGCTCTATAAATATATCTTTATGGAGTGTGCAGCTGGGTATTGAAGAGAGAAAGCAAGGAAGAGAGAAAAAAGAGAGGATTCAAGGGATCCAAATCCAGCATTCTTCCATTTTATTTCTAAGTTTTCTTTGGTTGCAAATCAAGGGGAGAACATCCATATTGTTCATCCACCTTGAACTCCATGGCCAAATCAAGGGGAAAGCATCCTTATTGTTCTTCCACCTTGATTTCCATGGCCAACTAATCATTTTACAAGGGAAAGGGATGAATCTTTAGGGATTTCTTGTTCTTTATTTCTTGTTCTTGATTCAGTTGTATGGATTTATTGTTAAATATTGTTTATGAATTATTCATTGATTAAGTAAGAAGATTTGAGTTCATGTGATAGATGTACTTCTTATTCTTCTTCTTTTAGACTCTCTTAATCCGGTGATTGCATCCTTCTCCTCCATTGAGGTTGCTTGGATGTGATTGATTCCGGTAGATTTATCTTATTGATTGTCCATTATTGCGATATTGTCTTTTAAGATATATTGTCATTTCTTGATAATCTTTAAGATCGGTCATGTGTGCATGAACCGAAATCAATGATTAATTCGTAGCAATTATAAATGTGCTTGATTGAATACATTCCGATTGCTTGTTTGGGAGTTGAAACTTGCAATCGAGATAAAATCAATTGAATCAAGAGTGGAATTAGGGAACAAACCTAAGGAGGATTCCCGGAACCTTGTTATTTCTCATTTATATTTCATTTACATTTACGCAATTTTCCTTTACATTATTTCACCATCAAAGCTTAAAAAATCTTGAGTTTAACTTTTATCGTTCGTTTTAAGGTTCACACATTTTCCTTTGTACTTAACTTGTTTCCCTGTGGAATCGACACCCCAAAGCCGTACTACAATAACCGTGTTATACTTTGGGCGTAATCAAATTTTGGCGCCGTTGCCGGGGAAACGCTCTTAAGTATAAGGAAACTTGTCAACTTTTAGTGTGACGGTAAAAAAAAAAAAAAAAAAAAAAAACCAAAAAAAAAAATCGTAAATATTTTTCTTTTCAGCAGTTTGTAAATACGGCAATATTATTCCTTTACTTTTGTTTTGATTTTCTAATTTTCTTTTATTATTCTGTTTTTATTTATCTGTTTATTATTTTATTCTGTTTTTATTTACCTGTTTATTATTCTGTTTTATTATTCTGTCTATTATTCTGTTTTTATTTATTTGTTTATTATTCTGTTTTATTTATCTGTTTATTATTCTGTTTTTATTTATCTGTTTATTATTCTGTTTTTATTTATTTGTTTATTATTCTGTTTTTATTTATCTGTTTATTATTTTGTTTTTATTTATCTGTTTATTATTCTGTTTATTATTTATTTGTTTATTATTCTGTTTTATTTATTTGTTTATTTATTTATTCCCCCTCTAAATTAATTGGTGCATGCTTAGACCGAGAGATTCGCGAGGTAGATTCATTAGAGGACCCGAATTAGAGTTACCCTCTCCTTCCACCTCCATTGGTGAAACCTCGCCTAGATCAAACCATAGTGCACCCCCATCAGAGAATTTAGAGGATTTTGTTAACATGGCTGAAAATCCTAATGAGAATGGTGCTAGGACACTTAAAGATTACCTACATCCTAGCCGGACAGCCACACCATTGTGCATTATGTTTCCAGCCAATACCCGTCATCAAGATTTTAAAACAGGGATGATACAACTTCTCCCTACTTTTCATGGCATGGAAAACGAGAACCCCTATGTGCACATTAGAGAATTTGAGGAAGTAGTTGCGACTTTCCATAGTCACGATGCAACTGATGATATCGTGAGACTCAAGTTTTTTCCTTTCTCCTTAAAGGATAAAGCTAAGAGTTGGTTATACTCGCTGAGACCACGATCAATTGGGTCATGGAATGAGATGACCCAAGTCTTTTTTAACAAGTACTTCCCTCAACATAAGACTAACGCTTTGAAAAGACAAATCTCCACTTTTGCACAAAAGGAAAACGAGACTTTGTATCAGTCTTGGGAGAAATTTAAAGAGCTGTTAAGTATGTGTCCACATCATGGGTACGAAAATTGGCGTTTAGTGAGCTATTTCTATGAGGGTCTTACCTATAGAGAACGTCAATTTGTTGAGATGATGTGTAATGGAGAATTTCTGCAAAAAGACCCTGATGAGGCTATTGAGTACCTCAATGAGCTTGCTGAGAAAGCTCACACATGGACTGGACCTAGTGCTACTGAGAGCACAAATAGGTCACGACCTAGTGGTGGAGGAATCTACCATCTTAGGGAAGAGGATAACCTCAAGGCCAAGGTCGAAATGCTTACTAGAGAGTTGGAGGCATTAAAAACGAAAAAACCAACACACATAGTTAATCAGGCCGAACCTTTAGAATCATGTTTTGTGTGTGGTGGGGTTGATCATCCCGCCCAAGATTGTCCCACTTTTGTTGACATGAGAGGGCTGTACGAGGAACAATGCAATACCTTAGGCATGTACAAGAAGCCCTCAGCACCCTTCTCTAACACTTATAATCCGGGGTGGCGAAATCACCCCAACTTCAGTTGGAAATCTGAAAATCAGCAGCATGTGCAGCCCCCTAGATCGTACCCAGCACCTTATCATGCACCCTCATCTTCTAGGAACTCTTTAGAAGACTCCTTACATACTTTTATAGAAGCACAAGGCAAGACAAACCAAAAGTGTGAGGCATTAATTACATAGTTGGTTGAGGAAAACAAAGAAATAAGGAGCCAAGTGTCTAAATTGATGAACTCCTTGAGTGTGACTGAGCGAGGTAAGTTCCCTGCTCAAGCTCAGTCCATACCTCACGGTCAACATATGGCACAAGAAAATGTGAAAAATGTAAATGCCATTGTGACCCGAAGAGGTAAGTCACTACACATTCCACCAGAGAATAAACCCGAGAATGTGAAGGGTCAAACCAGTAGTGAGACCAAGTTGCCTAAAGACCCTGAAGTGACCCAAAGTCCTGTTAAGGCCCCATTCCCCCAAGCCTTAAAATCCAACAAGAAAAATCTGGAAATGAATGATGAAATCCTTGAGAACTTAAGGCAAGTGAAACTTAATCTTCCCCTTTTGCATGTGATTAAACAAGTCCCCACCTATGCAAAAGTTCTCAAAGATTTATGCACAATTAAGAGGAAACATCATGTCAAGAAAACAGCTTTCCTAACTGAGCAAGTTAGTGCACTAATTGAGCAAAGAATTCCCCCAAAATACAAAGATCCGGGCTGTCCTACCATTGCTTGCAGCATTGGAAATCATGAGGTTGGACAAGCCTTACTAGATCTGGGAGCTAGTGTAAACCTGATGCCATTTTCAATTTACTTACAGCTGGGGTTAGGAGAAATCAAACCAACCGGCGTGGTATTACAATTGGCTGATCGCTCAGTCAAGGTACCTCGAGGTGTGGTTGAGGATGTTTTGATTCAAATTGATAAATTTTATTATCCTGTTGATTTCTTAATTCTTGATACTACTTCTGCTGTAGACACTAACTCTAAAATTCCTTTGATTTTGGGTAGACCTTTTCTTGCTACTGCAAATGCTCTAATAAATTGTAGGAATGGTCTCATGAAACTGTCCTTTGGCAACATGACCCTTGAAGTAAATATTTTCAATGTTGCAAAACAGCCCGAAGATGAGGACGAAAACCACCAGCTTTACATGATCGAGTCACTCGTCAATGAGGGAGTTTTCTTAACTCATGATTATGACCCTCTTGAAAATTTTCTTGTTAATTCTGAGATAGATTTATTTGATGATAAAACTGATATAATTGATATATGTGTTGTTTTTGACAAATCTCAGGATTATGGAAATCGAGCATGGCAACCAAGGTTTGAGGAGCTGCCCGAAAGAAGCAAGACTCAAGTCCCCTCAAGTGTGGAAGCACCTAAAGTCGAATTGAAGCCACTACCTAAGGGTCTAAAACATGTCTTTCTCGGTCCAGGTGATACCTTTCCTGTTATAATTTCTTCTGAATTAACTGAGACCCAAGGTAAGAGATTAATTCAAACTTTAAATGAACACAAATCAGCCCTGGGATGGAGCATGGCTGATTTAAAGGGAATTAGTCCCCTAATCTGCTCCCATAAAATAAATCTGGATGAAGGAACCAGTCCTCGTAGAGACCCTCAACGTAGGCTTAACCCCACTATGAAAGAAGTAGTGAAAAATGAAGTACTGAAACTATTAGATGCGGGTATTATATATCCTATAGCTGATAGTAAGTGGGTAAGCCCTACGCAAGTCGTCCCGAAAAAGTCCGGAGTCACTGTGATAAAAAATGATCTAGGAGAGTTAGTCCCTACCAAACTTGTGAACGGGTGGCGTGTGTGCATTGATTACAGAAAATTAAATGCTGCCACCAAGAAAGACCACTTCCCACTCCCTTTTATTGATCAAATTCTTGAGCGTGTAGCTGGTCATCCCTTCTACTGTTTTCTAGATGGTTATTCTGGTTACTATCAAATAGAAATTGCATTAGAAGACCAAGAAAAGACCACCTTTACTTGTCCCTTTGGCACCTATGCTTTTCGTAGAATGCCATTTGGATTATGTAACGCCCCTGCTACTTTTCAACGCTGCATGATGAGCATTTTTAGTGACATGGTTGAAAATTGCATGGAGGTTTTTATGGATGACCTAACTGTTTTTGGATCTTCATTTGAAACATGCTTAATGAATTTAGAAAGAGTATTAATTCGCTGTGAGGAAAAAGAATTGGTTTTAAATTGGGAAAAGTGCCATTTCATGGTACCATCCGGTATTGTCTTAGGGCATATTGTCTCTTCTAAAGGAATAGAGGTTGATCAATCTAAGATTGAGTTAATCTCTAAGTTGTCTGCCCCTAAGACAATAAAGGATGTGAGATCTTTCCTTGGTCATGCTGGTTTTTATAGGAGGTTCATACAAAATTTTTCAAAAATATCTAGACCACTATGCGCCCTCCTAGTTAAAGATACCCCCTTTGAGTGGAGTCAAGCTTGTCAAGAGGCCTTTAAAACGTTGATTGGCAAGCTTACTTCCGCACCTATAATGCAGTCGCCAGATTGGACTTTACCTTTTGAAATCATGTGCGATGCTAGTGACTACGCTGTAGGTGCTGTTCTTGGACAGCGAAGGGAAGGTAAACCTTTTGTCATTTACTATGCTAGTAAGACTTTAAATAGTGCTCAAATGAATTACTCTACAACTGAAAAAGAGTTGCTAGCTGTAGTATTTGCTTTAGATAAATTTCGTGCTCATCTAATTGGTTCTCCTATCCTTATTTTTACAGATCATGCAGCCCTCAGGTATCTTCTTACGAAGAAGGATGCTAAGGCACGACTAATCCGATGGATCCTCCTCTTGCAAGAATTTGATATCACCATCAAGGATAAAAAAGGAGTGGAGAACGTAGTAGCTGACCATTTATCCAGACTCACTTTTGAGGACACTTGTGATGACATGCCAATCAAAGATGATTTTCCCGATGAGCAATTACTTTCCATTACTTCTCTACCATGGTTTGCTCACATCGTAAATTATTTGGCTACAGGTGAGATACCTATGGATTGGAGCGCTCAAGACAAGAGGAAATTCTTATATGAGGTACGTAATTTTTATTGGGATGACCCCTATCTTTTCAAGTACTGCCCTGACCAAATTCTAAGGCGTTGCATCCCTAATGAAGAGATTTCGAGTGTCTTAGAATTTTGTCACTCCCAAGCTTGTGGAGGCCACTTTTCGATGAAAAAAACGGCTGCAAAAATTTTGCAGTGTGGATTTTATTGGCCTACTTTGTTTAAAGATACAAACACCTATTGTCGCTCTTGTGAAAGATGTCAAAAGTTAGGAGCTGTGTCTCGCCGAAATATGATGCCCCTGAACCCTATTTTAGTGATTGAAATATTTGATTGTTGGGGCATCGATTTCATGGGACCCTTCCCTCCTTCCTTCGGGTACCAGTATATCATTATAGCAATAGATTATGTATCCAAGTGGGTAGAGGCAGCAACTTGTCGAAACAATGATAATGGAACGGTGATTAAATTCCTTAAAGAAAAGGTGTTATCTCGATTTGGTACACCACGTGCTATAATTAGTGATCGAGGTACACATTTTTGCAACCGTTCCTTTGAAGCTTTAATGAAAAAATTTGGGGTATTACATAAAATCTCTACTGCCTATCATCCTCAAACTAGTGGACAAGTAGAGCTTGCTAATAGGGAGATTAAACAAATTTTAGAAAAAACGGTTAACCCCGATCGCAAAGATTGGTCTTTGAGACTAACTGATGCGCTTTGGGCTTACCGTACAGCCTTTAAAACTCCCTTAGGTATGTCACCCTATCGGCTTGTTTTTGGAAAGCCTTGCCACTTACCCGTGGAGCTCGAGCATCGAGCTTATTGGGCCATCAAGTCTTTCAATTTTGACATGGGCGAAGCGGGTAAACTTCGAAAATATCAGCTGACCGAGTTAGAAGAATTAAGAAACGATGCTTATGAAAATTCTAGAATCTATAAGGCTAAGATGAAAGTATTCCATGACAAAAATATTTTGAGGAAAACATTTAAACCCAATGATCGGGTATTCTTATACGACTCTAGACTTCATAAGCATCCTGGAAAACTTCGGTCAAGATGGACCGGCCCTTTTATAGTAAAAAATGTTTTTGAAAATGGGGCGGTAGAAATTGAGGATACTAGAGATGGTCGGGTCTTTAAAGTAAACGGTCAACGACTTAAGATCTTAATTGATAGACATGATCCGGAGATGGAAGACATTCCGCTTATGGATCTGGTCTATTCACCTTGACCACACAACAAAGGTACGTTATTCCTTTTAATTTTTGTTCTGTTTTTAGTTAGTTTTCATTCAATCTTAATTATTAGTTTTTAGTTTACTTCAAATTTCAAAAAAAAAAAATATATATATATATATATTAATATTTCGTTGTCAAGTCTTTATTAACTTTGAATTTTGGTTGTGTTAAGTCTATTTTAATTTTTAGTTTCTAGTGATTTCAGCGAAAAGAACGGTATGCAGTTCAATTGGTGGTGCGCAATTTTCAGCTTTTGTGCATTTTTGGCCGCACAGGGAGTTTCCTTTCCTTTTTCTTTTACATTGAGGTCAATGCAATGTTTAGGTTGGGGGTGGAGGAAACATATTTCTTTTTTTTTTTGAACTGCTTGGTGTCACTTTCTTTCTTTTCGTTGTTAGGATAAAAAAAAAAAAAAAATTTGTTTGTTTGTTTTTAGCATGTTTTGTGTTAGCCTTGGAGTTAATTCACATGTC
Source organism: Bretschneidera sinensis (assembly GCA_023935145.1). Classification (NCBI taxonomy): domain Eukaryota; kingdom Viridiplantae; phylum Streptophyta; class Magnoliopsida; order Brassicales; family Akaniaceae; genus Bretschneidera; species Bretschneidera sinensis. The sequence goes on from CM043700.1 coordinate 109,829,258, forward strand.
AATGATATGAGCTTAATCGAGATAGCATATAGCATTTAGAAGAAGTTAAATCTTGCTTCGCTTTGAGAATAAATTAAGTGTCAATTTTTCTTTGGTTTGAGACTCTGGTTTGTGGTAAGATTGCATGATTAGTCTAAAGCATTTGGAAAAGTTTTATGCGCGGTTGTTTTGTGAATACTTTTGCGGTCTCTACAAGCTCTAGAACTTATTTAATAATCACTTGAGGCGAAAATCATAGAATGCACACTACTTAGGATATGATATAGGCCATTTTTGGACCGTTTGAGCCTTTTTAAACTTACCCTTGTTATATTTATCGCTAGTCACCTATTTGAGCCTTTTTCTTGAAAAGAAAAATTGAGCTTTGTTTCTTTCGATAAACCATTTACTTACCTTTATGAGCCTAAAAATATTTTATCCTTACCTCTCTTTTAAAAGAACTTAGTTATACACATGTTGTGAGAAGCACTTAATAGGAGTAAGGGTGGAAATATGAGAAAATATTACTATCATAACCCAAGTACATTAAAAGAGATAAGTTGGGGGTTGTGGAAAAGAAAAGAAAAGAATGAAAGAGGAGGTGAATGGTCTTATGCCAAAACAAAAAATAAAAAAAAATGAGAAAAAAATGAATTATGGCAAAGAAAGAAAAAAAAAATGGTGATTTATTGCCAGAAATGCTCGAAAAATGGTTGAAAGAGTTGGGTGTTGAAGTAAGGTTATCTTGTGCTTAAAGTGGTTGTGTTTAAATTAAGAGACTTAGTTCTTTTATTTGTTTAAACTTTCCCATTCTTTCTTGACCTTTACCCTAGCCTAATGTTGCAAGCTTATTAAAGACCTATTGATCCGATGAAGTGTGATTTTTCTACATAGTGGAGAGTGATTTGAAAAGTGAGCATATGGAGCTTGATTTGTGATTGATGTCACGCAAATTAATATGTTTTTAGAGGCCAAGACTTGTATTCATGCTATGTTGTGCATAAAATCATCTAGGTGTTCGGACTAATGTATTGTGGTAAGATGGATGGTAAGAGTCGATAACGATTTTAAGGTTGACATTTGGATTATTCTTGGACCTGAGTGATATTTAATGATTCTATGTGCTGTATGTTATGCATGATTTTTGAGATAGATTTTTGAATCACTCTTGGTTAACGCCAGCATTGTTGTATTTTGTTTTGATTTCTAAATAAAGAATTCATTTCATGCCTTTCGCTTGAATTGCTAGGGACTAGCAATAAGCTAGTTGGGGGTTGTGATGAGAGTCATAAAATGCATCTAAACAATACTTAATTGTTAACATTTTAGGGTTGATCTTGGTCGTAATCGCACTTTTACATGTTGATAACTCTAAAGTGATATTCATAAATCATTGACTTAATTCGATGCATTTTCAGGTGCTTTGAGTACAAAAGAGATAATAAAGCGATCCATGTTTAAAGCACCAAAAGATCTTGGGTGTCGGTGCTCGTTTTTGTCTAAGGTTTAGACGTGTCCAAACATGATTCAAAGATGGTTAAACTCTAAACTAAGGCTGGAGTAATAAAGTACAGTAAGTTAAAAGACTGCACACAAGTGTGTGCATCACTTTGGAGCAAGTTAAGGGTAGGCACACTAGTGTGTGCACTTCTGCATACAAGCTGAAGAAGTTTCACTGAATTGCCAGAATTTCCCGTACAGATCAATCATCTTTGCAGATTAAACTGTATTGATGTAGGAAGAACCAGATGATGAGCCATATATGCTTAGAAAGATCCGGAAGTCTATTTTCTGGAGAATTTTACGGTTCGTAAAAAGGATTTTTCTAGAGAAAGTTATGGCAGTTTTAGTGGAAACAGTTCAGGCCAGCACAGCAGGCCCAGACGCACAGCAGGCCCAGGCGCACAGCACGGCCCACTCGCCTCTTGACCGGATTAGGGCAAGCAAATGACATTCTCCAAGACCAAAACACCCCCCTCATGCTCTATAAATATATCTTTATGGAGTGTGCAGCTGGGTATTGAAGAGAGAAAGCAAGGAAGAGAGAAAAAAGAGAGGATTCAAGGGATCCAAATCCAGCATTCTTCCATTTTATTTCTAAGTTTTCTTTGGTTGCAAATCAAGGGGAGAACATCCATATTGTTCATCCACCTTGAACTCCATGGCCAAATCAAGGGGAAAGCATCCTTATTGTTCTTCCACCTTGATTTCCATGGCCAACTAATCATTTTACAAGGGAAAGGGATGAATCTTTAGGGATTTCTTGTTCTTTATTTCTTGTTCTTGATTCAGTTGTATGGATTTATTGTTAAATATTGTTTATGAATTATTCATTGATTAAGTAAGAAGATTTGAGTTCATGTGATAGATGTACTTCTTATTCTTCTTCTTTTAGACTCTCTTAATCCGGTGATTGCATCCTTCTCCTCCATTGAGGTTGCTTGGATGTGATTGATTCCGGTAGATTTATCTTATTGATTGTCCATTATTGCGATATTGTCTTTTAAGATATATTGTCATTTCTTGATAATCTTTAAGATCGGTCATGTGTGCATGAACCGAAATCAATGATTAATTCGTAGCAATTATAAATGTGCTTGATTGAATACATTCCGATTGCTTGTTTGGGAGTTGAAACTTGCAATCGAGATAAAATCAATTGAATCAAGAGTGGAATTAGGGAACAAACCTAAGGAGGATTCCCGGAACCTTGTTATTTCTCATTTATATTTCATTTACATTTACGCAATTTTCCTTTACATTATTTCACCATCAAAGCTTAAAAATCTTGAGTTTAACTTTTATCGTTCGTTTTAAGGTTCACACATTTTCCTTTGTACTTAACTTGTTTCCCTGTGGAATCGACACCCCAAAGCCGTACTACAATAACCGTGTTATACTTTGGGCGTAATCAAGTCCCTACACAAATATTGGGAGCATTTCAAGAAATTATGTGCAAGCTATCCCCATCATCAAATTAATGAGCAGTTACTTATTCAGTATTTCTATGAGGGCCTTCTACCCACTGATAGGAGCATTATTGATGCCGCTAGTGGAGGAGCTTTGGTGGATAAAACTCCTAAGGCCATGAGAAACTTGATTGCAAATATGGCGGCCAATTCTCAATAATTTGGCACTAGGCTTGACCCTCCATTAAAGCATA